>JAPUBX010001555.1:0-229436 GCA_028672205.1 Proteocephalus fallax | reverse complement strand
AATTTCCGATCCACCATTAGCAGTAGTTTGCAAAGTTTCATAATTTTCCATTTGTACAAATAGATTGACGGTGTGGTGAGTTAAAGAGGAAAAAAATTGTGCTGCAAACATTTGAAACTTCAATCAAGTTAACTTGATTTTGCGTATCAAATTTAGATGATCGACTGGTGACCACCACAACTGTCCTATCACATCGCAGCAATTTCTAATGGGACATCCTGATTGGCCATAGATGAGGCGGAAAAAAAGCGTGCGCGAAAAATCGTTTCGTGCGTGCGTGCGTTTATTTGCTGGGGGGTGATATTGCTTTATGCATCGTAGTGACCGCCCCCCCTCCGCCTCAGTATCCTAATCTGTGACCATCCTAAGTGATCAAGTGTCTGTGTGTGTGATCAAGTGTGGACGGGGGTCTTTCAGTAAACGACTATTGAGTACATATAATCATGTTTGATTGGTGACCAACTTTAGGACACAAGTTAGTTTTCTTTTTGACACCATCGAAGTTGGTTTATTTTTTAAAATAATAATTATAACTATAATACTAAAAACTGGTTTTTACAACAGCCGAGTTAAGGCATTCTTCCTCAGTCTAATCGGATGACACCAAATCATGCAATGTCAATATGATTATATCACCGATCACAATTTGCAACTTAAAAAGGCAGTTGACATCACAATTAATTTGTTTATTGCATCAAGTGCTTTGCTATGGAAAAACCTGATGCTATATTTAGGTTTAAGTGAGGCTGATTAAAATCAACGAACCAAAGAAAAAGTAACGCCAATTCGAAATTAAAATACAATTTATTTACCATAGACAGACGTTTTGCTTCTGATATCGCAGTTTTTGGTTTATTTGTTTTTTTATAATAACAAGAACCATAACACTAATTGCATCAAATGCTTATGCTTATCACCAATCACCTCAATAGCTGTCCTTAATTGAATAACACGATTAACGAAATGGTCATCTTCCGTATTAACTGTCTCCTTGCCATTGTATTGATGTTCTATTCTTCAATATCAATCATAATAAATTACACATTGCAGTAAATTAATTCCAATTCTACGACGATAAATCTCTAAAGGCGGTCTTTCAATCCAAAGTCGGGTCGAAACAAATTGTACCACAAATCGTCTTTCCGTTGACAGATAATCTGCCTCAAACACTTTACGTCTGCAATGATGTCCAGTGAATTCCCTTAAATGACTGTCCACCCATTGTGTGGATTCTGGAGGAGGTAATGCCTTTCGATCGATGCGACAAATAATCTTAGCCTGACTACATATTGAGGTTCAAGTGAGGCTAATCGTAATCAACGAACCAGCCGAATAAGAATTAAAATTTCAAATTACAACTAAAATGAATTTAACATTTAACTGAATACATTAATTATGATTATTTAAAACCTTTGGCTATTGTCAGACTGAATTAACCGCAATTGTATCTCTAAGTCGCGTGATTTGCGACCTTCAGGTGTGTAATCTAGCCAATAAAACTCCATCCACTGAAGGGGTGTACGGGGTTTCAGGCAGGAGTAGCACCACTGCTCGCAGGGTCTGTCATACCTCAGGGTATCCCCAGGCCTTTGGTCTCCAATTGACACATTTCCTCGGGTTTGTGGATTTTTTTTCAACACACGCGACTGCACGGCGATTTTCAATGCCGCTGTTTTATTCGAAATCGTGGTTCTACTAACATCAACAATCTTCACCCTCTTTTTATGGAAGGCGATCTCCGTTAAGGAAAGGGTACGCAACTCGTGAGGTTTGACGAGGGCTGAGTTAACCACTGCGCCCCCGAATTCAACACGTAGTTTGGTTTCCATTTGATCGCTATTATGCGCTTTAAATCTTGTTGCTTAAATGCGGCTGGGACGACGGGTTGAGCCTAGACTTTTAATAATCTGTCATCCATTTTCGCCAGCTAGATAAGCGGGCTGTCTTCAGTAACTGGGAAGATTGAACGGTCGATGGGCCAATAAAACCATAATTTAGGCCCAAGTCGCCGCAGATGATCAGCAAGTTATGCAGTGAGGTAGTCGGTTTGTCGATCGCTTTGTTCACCAGAAGAATCCGGTTCTGAATTTCGCACTGACGCAGAATTTCATCTTTTAGGGTGACCTCTCTTCCCACCTTAGCACTACGCGAATCCGGAGCATTTTCCAGACCAAACGACATTACTCGGAACTTATAAAGGCCCTATTGGGTAACAATTGCTTTCGGTCTTTTTTGGTTAATCCCAATCCGCCATTACGCGTTGGCGAGGTCCATTGGTGTGAAGGCGGTCGACCCTTCCCGATTCGCTAGGATATGCCGCTGTTTAGTCTGCCTGTTAGACTGACGGTATTCGCCACATCCAATTTCACTTTCCCTTAAACAGAAGTTGGGGGGCCTAGGGGTGAGGTGAGTATCAGGGCATCATATAGTAATCTCTTCAGATTCGTTAACGCCTCGTCCACTGAAGATTCGTTTTTGCATTTTTCTGGGTGAGCTTTTAGTAGAGGCCATCTCTGCATACACTTTAATTGATTTCCTTTTATAATAGCTTAAAACGTTGGGTTTGTAGGACGAGGCTAGTTCTTGACGTCGTTTATGTGTTTTTGGTTATATCCAGGCGTCGTTCGGAACTTGCTTGGTAAGGCTGAGTGTCTGGCTGAGTGTCTCCTTAAAACCATGTTGAGGTTGCGCCTTTTGTCTGCTACCCTTCGGCCGAAAACAATAACGTCGTCCAGATAAGTCAGGCATTGTTTCGCATATAGGTCTTGCTGCAGAGTTTGCATTACGCATTTAATAAATCAAACGACATCGTCTTGAACTGAAACTGTCCACGAGAGATAATTAATCTTTTCATGTTCTTTGGTGTCTTGCTCAACTGGCCAGTGATCTGATTTAAGGTCTAGTGTGGAAAACCACCGCGCGTGACCTAGGAAGATACGCTGAAGTGATTGCCAGAAGGGCTTTTCGTCTATATGCTGGGCTTTCCGACCATATTAACTGAAATAAAAAAACTAAAAAAAATGTTTGTTCCGACGTGTTGCCATGTAAATTTCTTGGCAGGCTGCTTGTCTACGACGAGCTGGACTACCATTTGCTTCGACCTGACCTCCGATTGATTGAACTGTTTATGTAGATAATATTGAGTTGATTTTCGTCGTCAAAATAAAAGTAATTTTCACCGATAAAGGTCGAGATGTGTGAATTGATTCAAATAATTAATTGTTTACCAGGTTGAAAAAGACAATAAGTATGACAATTGCAATGGGACAGTTAGTGCCGAAGATAATCGATTTATTTAATTCAGCAGTGCAAATATGATGATTGCGCCAAATCCTGATTGGTAACTAAGCTGATGCCACCAATCACACGTTATAACTTAAAATTACAGCAGCAATTCTAATTAATTAACTGATTGAATCAAGTGCTTAGCTAATATTTAATCTGACGCCATATGGGAATTCAAGTGAGGCAAATTTCAATCCAAGAAACCAAAGAAAAAAATTCCTTTAAAAATAACAAATAAAATTTATTTACCATATAAACGAAATGCATAAATTATATTTTTTACGCGTGTCTATTGCCAGATTGAATTGACCTAAGAAGCTACACAGTTGTATCCCTTAACCCCGTGATTTGCGAGGCTGACATGTGCAATCCCGCCCATTAAACCCCATTCAGTGGTACTCTAGACTAGAGCTAGCAAGTCTACAATGCCTCCTTCCCCAGTACTGTAGTTCCTTGACGCAAGCGAAATCAGCGTTGGTCTGCCATCACATTCTTTTTGCTCAGGAGCTTGGGGTTGTAGTGGTGTTGATTGGTTGGGTGGATTCTGGTGACATGGACGCGCAGATTGGAGGGGTCGGCGAATGGGCGAGCACAGACGGGACAGGCGAATGGCTTCTCACCACTATGTGTCCTGCGGTGACTCTTCAAGAGCCAACGGCGCGAGAAGCGACGTCCACAGTCGACACAACCAAATGGCATTGTGTGGGTGGCCTCGTGTAGTCTGTCGACAGGAAGAGACGTGTCATTGGCTGGGATTAATACGTTGTAATTTAACTGTTTAATTGGCTTACCGAATGAACGACTTCGAGGCGTACACCTTGCTGCAGTGGCGACAGGAGTAGCCGGATGAAGCTGGAGCCTCAGTGGCATATTCAGGGTCACAATGGGGGACTGATTCGCTGCTGACGGCTTCACCAAATGCCCCCCTCTCATCATCCACCTCCGGTTGTTGTTGTTGTTGTTGTTGTTGTTGTTGTTGTTGGAAGGCGTCTGCGATTTGCGAGTCGTTGGATGTCCGGATGTCTAGAAGACTGTCGATTGAAAATGCCAATCGCTCTGGAGCCAATCTCCCGAGAGTTCTTTTGGGAACACGGAATGCTGAACTGCGTCTACCGAATTCATTATCGCCATCGTCGTTGTCGTCGAAAACGCCGCTGTCAACCGTTTGCGTTGTGACGCCACCGCGCAAACTGTCCGTGGTGAAGTTGTCGCTGAACAACGCTGATGTCGGAGTCCATAGAAGAAAAGGGGGGCGTGGAATTGAGGCTGTCGATTGCAGTGGTGTCGATTGCACCGCTACCAATACCGGAGACAGAGAAGGAGACTGGGTGTTGGGGTATTGGCGCCCTATAAGGTATTTTACGAGGAACAGGATAAATCTTAGTCTAATATGTTACAAGTTGACACGAAAACGTGATAGCGAGAAGGAGAGCTTACCCTTTTGTGACAAGTCCAAGACAAATGGCAACGTAATGTCCGATCCACCATTAGCAGTAGTTTGCAAAGTTTGATAATTTTCCATTTGTACAAATAGATTGACGGTGTGGTGAGTTAAAGAGGAAAAAAATTGTGCTGCAAACATTTAAAACTTCAATCAAGTTAACTTGATTTTGTGTATCAAATTGAGATGATCGACTGGTGACCACCACAACTGTCCTATCACATCGCAGCAATTTCTAATGGGACATCCTGATTGGCCAAAGATGAGGCGGAAAAAAGCGTGCGCGAATAATCGTTTTGTGCGTGCGTGCGTTTATTTGGGGGGGGTGATATTGCTTTAGCCGTCGTAGTGACCGCCCCCCCCTCCGCCTCAGTATCCTAATCTGTGACCATCCTAAGTGATCAAGTGTCTGTGTGTGTGATCAAGTGTGGACGGGGGTCTTTCAGCAAGCGACTATTGAGTACATATAATCATGTTTGATTGGTGACCAACTTGAGGACACAAGCTAGTTTTCTTTTTGACACCATCGAAGTTGGTTTATTTTTTCTTATAATCATTAGAACTATGAAACTAAAAACTTGTTTTAACAACAGCCGAGCAAAGACATTCTTCCACAGTCTAAGCGGATGACACCAAATCATGCAGTGTCAATATGATTATATCACCGATCACCATTTGCAACTTAAAATTGCAGTTGACATCACAATTAATTTGCTGATTGCATCAAGTGCTTAGCTATGGCATAACCTGACGCCATGTTGAGGTTCAAGTGAGGCTGATTGCAATCAACGAAACAAAGAAAGCCAATTCGAAATAACAAATGCAATTTATTTACCATTTGAACAGATACGATAATTAGAACTGGATTGTCCGAAGTATTTGTCAAGTTGGATCCCCTGGTCTCTGAGACTAAGACAGACACATTCAATTTTCTAGTCACATTTGGCCAGTTATCCAAAAAAGGAAGCCAAAATAGAACTGTGGTTTATGTGTCCTACTAGCATCACAATTCCTGCCGCATATATGCACGCACGCACGCACGCAGGCACGCAAGCCAATTGGTGGCACACGGTCAATTTTCGCGTCGCATTTGGCCAATCACGATGTCCTATCCAAAATTGCTGCAGGTGGTAGACAGTGGTGTTGGTGGTCACCAGTTGACAAACCTAATTTGATTAGCAAAATCAAGTCATCATGATTGAAGTTTTAAATCTCAATCGCACAATTTCTTTTCCTTTCTTCACTCACTACACGACGACGCAAATCTGTTTGCACAAATGGAAAATTACCCAAATGTACAATCGCCTGGTAATGATAGATCGATGTCCAGTTTGCCTTTCGTCTTGGACTTGTCACAACATTGTAAGCTCTCTCTCTCACTATAACTTGCCCATGTCTGCATAAAACATATTGTTATGAGGTTCCTCCTCCTCATCTTCCTCGTAGGCCGCCAATGCCCCAACACACAGTCTCCTTCTAATTGTCTGTGTCCGGTACCGATAGCGGTACCGGTGCAATCGACACCCGCAATTAATCCTGTTCCTCGTAAAATATCTTATAGAACGCCAATACCCCAACACCCAGTCTCCTTCTCTGTCTCCGGTACTGGTAGCGGTACAATCGACACCCTCAATTCCACGCCCCCTTTTTCTTCTATGGACTCCGACATCAGCGTTGTTCACCGACAACTTCACCACGGGCAGTTTGCGCGGTGGCGTCCCAACGCAAACGGTTGACAGCGGCGTTTTCGACGACAACGACGATGGCGATAATGAATTCGGTAGACGCAGTTCAGCATTCCGTGTTCCCAAAAGAACTCTCGAGAGATTGGCTCCAGAGCGATTGGCATTTTCAATCGACAGTCTTCTAGGCATCGTCTTAGTGGCCATGCAGGATTAAGTGTTATTATTTTAGATTTTTGAAGAATGTCATAGAACGGTATAGTCCGTATTTAGGATTTTAATGCCAAGTTATGCCCAATGAAAGCTTCCCACTTACCAAATTTTACATTAAAAACCGCATGTTTTTTTCATGTTTTCACTATGGCAGAGATTATATCGATTAGCATGCTTTTCTTATACAATTTTTACCTATCTCGAAAATAAGTTACAATTGAACTTCGCTTTACGTGTCAGTTTCACTGATTATAACGACAGAACCACCATTCCTCCTACCGTACAAACTCGCACATAGGCACGTCTGAAGGGTTTTCACGCTCACTTTTCGCTTTAAATGTGGTCAATCACAAATACTGCTTGGCGATAGATCGACAGACCTGAATTTAAATTCTATAGGTCCACAATTTCCTCCTAATGTTATTTGATCAACGTACATTGGCAGCTGTAATGAGGAAATTTACGGAATAATAACTTATTTCCCGAAGATAAAAAGTCAGAGGGATTGAAAGCGATGGCCGTGCATATGCAAGAGCATCGATTGGTCCTCAAAAGGATGCAGGGGTTAGGTGGCAACAGATCAGAAACCTAGACCTTGCAAAACTAAATCGGAAATATCATCGACCTAAGGATTTAATGTCAGGCCAAATTTCGTCGTAGTAAAATGTTTTCGATCGTCGAAGTTGGACGACCCATGGACGGCATCGTACTGGTTAAATTATTCTTATATTTGATTGTGACTCGGGCCTAAGAATAATAAAATATCAATGAGGCGGTTAATTCAGAAGATGACCATCCATTTAATCGTTTTATTCAATTCTGGACTGCAATTACTTTGATCGTCTATCAGAATTAACAGATGATTCAGTCTTTATTATAGTATTCTAGATCTAATTATTTGGAGGACAAATAAACCAACTACCGATGGTGTAAAAACAATGGGAACCACATGTTTATTTGTCCTACACGAAACCTTCTTTGGTCACTAATTCTAATTCTGATTATAATTTCTCAATATTCGTTTACGGAAAGCCACTTCCCACAAACCCACGAGACACTTAATCAATCAGAATGGTCACATCTAAGGATACTGGGGCGAAGGGGTCAATACGATGGCGAAAAAACTAACAATTTTCGTAACATATTCTGCTAGCCTTCCGCGTTATCTGAATTAATTCAACAATTTTTTAACTCAAAATAAACGTGATAGTCCTTGAGGTTCAAATGAAACTCATTTTAATCTCCAAATATTATTCAGATCAGCCAGTTTATAACCCCAAATTGATATCGGGCTCAATTCGACAAATTAAAGGAAGTCCCAACTCATCAAAGTAAGACTGCATTAAAATTCCATAAGTCCGCAATTCGCCCGACTTGTCCTCGATCGTTATGAAACAATTCAATCCACGCGAAAGTAATAAAGCCGCAGGGGTATGAAGCAAAGGCCAGGCTATGGCACGAGCATCGATCTGGTCCCAGAGGATACATGGGTTCGGTAACCCCAGCTCTGAAACCTATAACTTGTAAAACAGGCCAAATTAAATCGTCAATATCACTGACCAAAGAATTTAATGTCGGGCGATAATTTCATTGTCGTAAACAGTCTGCAATTCTTTAATTTGGACGACCCAAGGATGGTGTCGTACCGGTTGAAAGAAAAAACTCGACAATAAACAATACGAATTGAAATTGACGAGCAAATAAGTAAAACTGCGACGGCCTCTAGAGCAACCGATATATAAGCACAGTTGCATATCCACTGAGTTCAGTAGTCAACAAAAGCGATCACCATTGTCTTAAGGCTTGAATTCGAAATAAATCAATTTTTTTTGAAAAACATAATTTTATCAAAGCTTGCAATCAGCAATCGGAGTCCCAAGACGAACCTCATCACGATTCTATTCCGGCGATCGTTATGCTATCAAATACAGATGAGTTAAAGTACAAAACAAAATAAATATAAATGCTTTACGTTTTGTGCCCGTGGATTTTATAATCCGAATACAATAGTACATTTATAAGTTTAAAATTCAATGGCGCACGCTTTTTATTTTTTCGGGAATTACTTCACATGAATTCGGAATAATGCGTGGCCTTTTATATTCCTTTGTTTGGTCGAAATGAAACGCCCGTGACTTGTTTGCAATTGACGCAATATTGGCGTTTGATGGCATTTATAGTCCTCTGGGAATAATAATGGATATAGAGAATCCAAAGCGTCCAAAAAGTAATGGCAATTGTTCTTCGAACGTAGACCATGTCGATAAGGCAAAGTCTACTCTCGTCGCCGAATACACTGGCGATGCATCATCTACTTATTCAAGGTGAGGAAGGAAAATTATATTTTAAACTTATTTAGTACGGGCGCATGTTTGAAGGACCTATATGACGCCTTTTCATCGGTTGGCGTCGCATCGGTAGGCTTTATTTATTTGATCCGATTGTATCTAGGACCCCACGGTTGACCAAATGCTCCAGGTTCTACGTATCACACCTACCGAAATCATTAATATCGACGAATCCTCGGCAATCGCTTCTCTGCTTGCACTAATTGGCAAGACAACAGAATCAAATTCATCTAAATTCTTGCTATTACTGTCGCATTTTCTTACCTTCACCGTTTCGCCAAAAAGCCTTCGTCATATTCTTGATTATGTCATATCCACCGATGGAAATTGGGTATATTGTGATTCGTAATTTTTTAATTGATAGAAACCACATTCATACGAGCTGATTCATCAGCTGAAAATTGCATCAAGCCTTCCTGTCAACATATCCTTCTTTTCCTTCCCCGGTTCCCACCAAAGCGTAATGCCTTTTCTAGTTCTTACTTTTTAGGCTATAACGATCCCCCCAATTTCCAAATTCCCGCATCAACATGGTTGGACATTTCATAGTTGGGTTTACATGGACCCAGGTTCGGATAAGCTTAGCGACATCAAACCCAAATATCTTTTCTGGTAAGCCCATCTCATTAACAAGGCATCGTGTTTGGCAGTTTTCAAAATTCCAAATGCCAGGGCTACATGGCTCATCTACTTGGATCTCTTCTTATCATTACTTTGGTGAGATCGCCGGGTAAAGGTTTTCAGCATTGTGTCCCTACGGAGTTATATCCATGTAGAGTAAGTACGACGACTCTTTCTTCTATGATGTCATCCATTTTCTAGTGGTACATGGTGACCGTATCTTTCGTGTACAATCGATGGAGTAAGTGTGAGCTTAGGTGCTACATTGATGGACGTATTGTATCAAACGTAGAGATGTCATGGCCTGTAACAACTTCCGACTCATTTGACAAGTGTATCATTGGTGGATTACCCGACCTGCGAGACGAAAATTTGTTCTGTGGTCGTGTGGCCTCTGTAATCGGATTTTCTGACGCCCTCTCGCCACAGCAAATCGCGGCCCTCTATGTACTGGGTCCTGATTATATGGTGTGTTACATTTTCGTCCTTTATTCGTTTTCAACGTTCGTGCTCTGGTCATAAATCAAACCTACCACATGTTAACCTATTACTTACTGGTTGGAGCTAACTCCTATAATAGGCTGAGCTTGCCACGAGCGGAATTGAGGCCTGTTTAATTCCAGCTGAGGCAGCAGCCAGATTCTGATACCGGCCTTCGGTTGGCTGCGTTACAGGGACACGCCGCTGCACCCGGCTTGTCTGTTTGGTGTCGAACCCTAGGGCCACTCAATTTCGATGCTGGTAGCAACACCATCGGGTCACTCGTCCGCGCCTGCCCCAGTTTTGGGTGCCGACCTTGTGCAGTTGATATCTTTTGTTGTCACGCCATTCAGAGTCGTCGGCAACGGTGTAGTGAATATATCTAACCAATATGTGTCTCCAAGACAACCCGTTGTGTTCTGTTTTGAAGGGTCAGCTGCGTTTTGAAACGCAGACTAGGGGCGTCCTCTCGGACAGCGAACGGAAGGCTCTCTTTGACAGTAAACTGGCGGCGAGTGTGATGTTCGCCTATCATTCGTCGGCGTGTGATCGCAGCCTCTGTTTGGATCAGTCGCCAAAGACAAACACCCCGGTCTTTAGTCACTCTCCTCACGCCCTAATGCAAGGAGTAAGTTTGTTTTTCAAGCATCAAAAAACCAATCGAATGTGTGCGGCTATCTTGTCCTAACATTACTAATCTAGGGAATATTCCCAGGTATCAGCCACCCATGTAGCTAATAACCCTATCCATATAGACGTCTGGACTTCGCGTAAACGGTGTCCACAACTTGTCGCTTCACAACGCTGTATTTACACTTGATTGTGCGCTAATTAATTGTGTGGTTGGATGTATTTTTATGTAGCCGAGAACACAATAGTATCTGCGATCTTTATGGGGGTACTATTTACTCCTTACTTGCAGAATACGCCCAACTCAGCGCTACCTTATAGTTAATCTTGCTCTTGATTCCTTAAAATTTCACCACAGCACTTGTTGAGGTTTCGGTCAATCTAGTCCGTGGTGGTCGTGCCTAGGGAAATGCTGAAAGTGTTGGTCTTCGTGAATACCATTGTTATTTATTGTTCTTTTCCTATTTATCTAGGATGTTCGCCCGGTGCGGACGACATCTTTGCAGTCGTCCCTCCACAGTCTCGGTGGCATCCAGATTCTCTATCTCCTGTTCAACCAATTGGATTACGAGCCGGAGGGATCCAAACAAGGCGAGACCCTAAGTGGAGTTGAGCCTTTCCCCATAGCGTGAGTCGCTTCTCCTATTTGTATTACTTCTTTCAATGCGTCCTTGTTGTTGTACTCCAATATGGAGTGACTCATTCTTAGGGTCACTTTAGCGCTGCTCAGTCAATTGACCCCCCAAATAATCTGAGGTCACATCGCATCCCGTCTTTCGAAATTCACGTCAGCCTGCTGTTTGTTCCGGAATTTAATAACCAGTCTGGGTTCCACGTGTGGTCCCTGTGTTATTGGAGCTTGGTGATACACCGGCGGTCACTTCTACTTCCTCGGGTGTCACTAGTGACGCCATAATCTGTGCAGCATTGGCTTGAATCGTCATGTCGCAGCCGTCTCGCACGGATAAAAGAAGCCCCACCACAGGACTAGCCAGAGGATGTGCCGGTTTCATGGATTTCACGAGTCGAAGCCACTCACTCGCGGCGATGGGAGATCAGGTCAGAAACGATTGTGATCCAGTTCTGTTTCCAGCGACGCACACCGCCAGCAGTCCAGTCACAGGCGTCCAATGTCCTCTTTGACGGTTCCAGCGCACGTTTTCAGTTGTTCTCCGGTCCGTCCGAGCCAACCTGTGTATCGTGGCGGCGAATAACAGAGGTTCATAAGCTCTGTCGCTGATCGACGTCGAACCACTGCAGCCGACAGCCTTTTGGTGGATTAACCGCTTCTCTGCGTCTGCACAGTGGATCGCACCATAAAAGCGAGCGTGGAGCCCCTAGGACTGCAGAAAGTTTGCGGGGCTCATCGCTGGGATCACGCCTGGATCACAATTCGTTCCAACCTGGCGTCGGATCGCCGCGTGTCGACTGGTACGATTTGTGACATCCACGAAGCCGACCATTTCTCTGTCAGGAGAGTGCCGCACAACACAAGCAAGGCGTCTTCTCCAACGTGATGGTTCTTCTTGTAGTGCCTCACTGTCAGGCAAATTGAGGCCTCGACTAATATTGAGAGCTGGAATATGAATGAATATTTGTTCCACCCACGGGGAATTGGAGAGATCGGCGTCTGCCATTCACCCGCGCTCGTGCTCGTACTTGTAGTGCCCAAATCTTCAATCTGGTCTTCGACCTCGTCCGCACCTCCGCCACGTTGCGTCGCCAATTCGGTCAGACCAACGGCCTACTAGTGTTCGCCCAGGCCCTCCGCAGAGCCCCCTCCCAGGCCACCAACCACCTCACCGAAACCCTCTTGAACGGCGTCCTCGAGGCGGCGCGCTACCTCACCCACGAGATCCTCGCCAACACGGTGGCCGGGCGATCTGCCGTCCCCACCTTCGTCATTCTCCTGAGGCAGCTCTTCGATCAGCTGCTCTTTGCACATGGCCTGTGGGTACGGGCGCCCGCCAAGGTCAGAGGGTTTATTTAAATTCTCGGCTCTTTGCGAGCACTGTGGCGAGGGCGAAAATTCGACCTTTCTAACTCTCTTGAGTCGTCTCCCCCTACTATTAGATGAGTCGGATTGATGGATGACATTTTCATTCGGATTCATGAATCTAGTGTACAGGTTACGTCCCCAGCGCCCGTTCCCGGCTCTGTATTATCTAGGGGGCACCTCTGTTCTTTGCAAAATGGCAATTGAATCACCCCGGGTGAGGGTAGACCGAACTGCCTCGGGGGTCGTTTCGTCTTGGAAGCATCTCCTCGGTCTAGTATGCCGAGATCCGCCTACCTGGCTACCATCCACGACTGTTTACCCCCTGTTTGTCGGTTATCCGCGGTGTGCCCGCTGTCATATTCAGGCTGCTTCTCGGTTCCACAGTTGACGGTTTACTGTCGGTGGGAAATCGTCTGTCTGGCCGTTAAATCGTGGAATATATCATGGTGAGTATACCTGCCGAGGGTTTGGCAACCCGGCAAGCGATCATGCCACGTAGAAGCACCAGTTCATCCAGACGAAGCTACTTTTGGCCGAGGTAGTTCGTGCACGGCGGATTGTAGCCGACAGGCAGTTCGGGTATCGATGGGGACGCGACAAGATGTCCAACATCCCCAAGATTCTTCATGGCAACATCCATGAAGCCGGTTTATTCTCTAGTTGGAAAAAAATGCAACACTCCTGTTAGGTAGTTGGATGACTTCTTTAAAATGTCGGAGCCCGCAATTTTAGACTTCCAAATACGAAGCTATCATCTGGTAATCATAATTATTGATAACTTCTAGGTGCAAGACAGGCTCTACGAATTTCTCGCTGATGAATTCCGCGTTGACCTCCTTGGTCAATCGGGAAAGACAATCGTGGCAACTGCGATGTACGCAATCAGGAATTTCTTTTGGGTCGTGCCGTCACCAAACTCGACCACCTCTTCTTCTACCACAACTGTCTCGTCGGCAACGGAATTGGGTAAATTGGATCGTCTAAGACCGCCTTACCCAGTTTTGGAAGAGGCGGTTAAGGCAGCATATAGGGGCTCTTGCGAAAGACGAGTAATGTCGAGCGCTTCCAGTCGGTGAAGTGGGTAGATGTTGTTCCTCTTGTTACAGCGTCTCTGTAGCTCTGAGCTACTCCTTTCATGTACTCGTCCCGGAATGTTACCCCCAGTACCTCGGGGATGTACTAGCAGTACCGGGGAGTCGGCCAACGTTTGATTGGCTTCTCATTAATTTAATTTGTAATTTTAATTGCGCTAGTCTTATATAGAGGGTTACGTGTTTTGGCCTGTTTCAGTTGGAAACCCATTCCAACATTCCATGGTGCATCAAGTTGTATTCTCGATTGATTGTACTGTTGTATACCTTTGTTTGGGGCGGTGATTATTTAAATAAAATTTGGCAAGACAAATTTATGAAACTGAACACTACTCAGGTGCATTAAAACTCGATTTTTACCGTGAAACCAATCATTCATGTTAAGATAGCAATGTTCTCTGTTTGTGACAATGATTCATATGAATTGTCTAAGTGTGTTCTGCAACTGTCACCGTAAACGCCATGTTATATTAGACCGCCGTGGTGATCAGACAGTCCTGTAGATTTTGTTGTTATTTTACTCATGTTTTGTTTAGGCGAAAGGCCTCCTGACAAGTACCTGGCTCGAATCCGTTCCAATTTACTGCTCTTCATCAAACCTCTCATTCTTCGACAAAGCCAATCGATATCTACCGACACGGAGATTCCTTCAACTGGCGAGGAAGTAGACTGTCTTCTAAATTACCTCTCCACGGTCAGAGAGGTATTAGTTTTCGTACTTTCAACTCTCCACAACGATTACTTTGGGGTGTGGGGTTGCGTCTTTTTCCGAGTTAAATGTTGCTCTATTGTGGTGAGAAGTCGTATCTATTTTGTATTTGAAAATGGTGTCGCTTTAAGAGACTGTACTTTAAAGGCTTTTCGTTAAACGTCTGTTCCGTGGGGACATTTTAATTTCTGTTCTTTACGAAGACCTTATTTTCCCACAAAAGCGGTTCCAAGGCCTCATCGGTAATTCGTGCATTGGTTATCACAATCTCGTTGATCTATTCTTCATCTTCACTTTAATTGGCATAAACGCGGTATTGCTAGACTACCATTTCCCGCTTGGTCTGTCAGCTCGCTGTAAGTATCGCGTTCTCCCTACCAATGTGACAAAATTTAACCAATCTTTGTGTGAACGTCCCTGTTTTTTACGTCGACGAAAAAAGCAAAGCACGACGACTTCATGCTTTGGTTTTGGTGATACATAAATGACCTGCTGTGTCCATGACTGCCACCGGAACACCCGCAATAACGCACAGGACTTCAAGGGGCTTTTAAGTTACCTCTTTATACATGGTTAAGAGGACTCGTTGACCAATGAAAGACGAGTATGGCGAATTGGAAAATTGTGGAAGAGAATTGTTAAAACACGGAACCAATTGTAAAAGTATCTTCATAAAAATGTGAGGGCAATTGCACTTTTCAAAACACAACGTATAAGTGATCATGTTTAGCCGCATTTCCGCCGAACTTCATCTTTTCCCGCGAGTTTTGGGGGTGTAGCGGTCGATCTGTTGGTGATTGTGACAATCTACAATGATTAAGAAAAGACGGATAACCGATCATAGAAGATTGTTTTTTTACTGGAACGCGTCATAATTATATAATTGGTACCAAATCGAGTAATATCATTCTTTGGCGAAGTAGTAAGCTCCCCAACACTTGTTTCAAGTCTGTTTAAAAGTGCGGAATCTTTCAACCAATCATAGCTTGACATTGAGAGACTTGATCTCCCTGATTGGCGGCTCCCATCACCCAGCGCATTCGCCTTGTAGCCCGATAACCTGCGCGATGTGCTCTACTTCACGGTCGTCCTCATGTCTCAACACCCGGCCGCCATGGTGCCCTGGTTCGACAAGCACGACGGCATCCAGTGCATCTTCCAGCTTTTTTCTCCCGACACCGACGACGAAGACTGCCGTCTTTATGCCCTCAAGTTGCTCGCTTTCTTCCTCAAGTACAGCAAGACAAAGTGAGTCCCACGCATTCATTGTTAGGCCGTTGCGGTCCCCTAAAAATCTCTTATTTTTCTGGAAATCTCGTTATCCGATGATGTATTTTTAGGCAGCCGCTTTTACGCGTCTCATAGATTCACAATTTAACAGTGAAAGGAACTCGCGTTGGCGAAACAATATCGGATGACAGGTAGAAGAAGGGGCTAGGCGTGTTGAGGCAAAATAGCAAATCCAGTGTAGGACAACGCCCAAAAATACTTACAAGTCGTTAGCACGCACGCATAGACTCCGTTTCTGTCTATAATCGGTTGTACGCATTTAATGGGCCATGGCAATAATAAAAAGGCGATTTTGATGCGGCAAGATAACTAAATATGTTCTCCCGAATCGGCACGAAATTGTGGTTTGTAATAATTGTTTGCCCATCGGAATTACTAGACAATTTTGATTAGGAATACTTTTTTTAAAATTTTAATCGCTTTTATCTATTCCCCTAAATGCTGAATGACTTCAGGCGGTGTAATTTGTCGCATATTCACATTGGGCTGTGTGATTATTTAAGCATATAACCGTAGCAACCAGACCCTCACAGCAACCCATTGTTCCTTGTCTTCTTCGTCGAGTAATACGCGAAGCGTGGTCTATTTTGTTCAATGAATTTAACGAACACAAATGTTTAAAGGCGTGGTTGCTGCAACGTCGTTTTTAGAACGAGCGCACGCACGCAGCATTTGAGCACAGGCAAGAGCACTGACCACTGAAATGGGAGGTAATCAACCTTCGCAGTAACCGTTGCTTGGGCAGACATTTGCCGGTCGATGTTACGGCTTCATGGATGTGGCTATGATGTTAGTGGCCCGAAGATGTGACAGCTTGCATTTTCACTCTGTGCTATTCCCAAGTCACACCAATGAAAATAAAGAGCACAAAGACTTGCAAAGGGAGTTTTCCTCAGGCTGCAGCTTGCCGGATGCGAGGTAGATACGACGAAAGAGCTTCCCGAGGTCCCCAGTGTTAGAAGCAGTCTCCGTGTTCCCAGCAGCCTCAGACGAGCATTTGTTGCGGTCTAGACGCGCCGAGCGCGTGGCTTCTCGTCTGAGTTGTTTGAGGTCGGGGCAGCCTTGCATGCGGCCTTTCTGGTGTTCGCAGATAACTGAAGAGTGTTTTCGGTGACCCAGTCTTTCCTGCGGTGTATTTGGGCACGTAGACGCCGCGCGATGGCATCGGAGAGGACTTGGTGTTTAGTTAGCTGGCCGTTGACACACATGGAGACGCAGGTTCTTCGGCGGTCTGCTAGGCGTATCTGTAAGCGTGCTAGAGCCGTTCATGCTGCCGGTACGATCTGTCGTCTTCAATCGAGTATGCCCAGCGTGATCGTACTAGGATGTATCCGATTTGGTGTGCTGTGCGGCTGTTGTTTGATTTCCACGATAGCAGATGTTTTTTGGGTGATAGAAGCGCGTGTTAGACTCAACGAGCCTGTTGTTGTCGGAAGTTTCCCTCAGGATAGCTGGCACTCCTTCGCATAATCAGTTTTATCCGGTAAAGCGAATGATTAGAGGTGCTGCTCAACCTATTCTCAAACTTTAAATGGGTGAGATGCCCGGCTCGCATAATAGGAGTCGGGCGTTGAATGTGCGAGTGCCAAGTGGGCCATTTTTGGTAAGCAGAACTGGCGCTGTGGGATGAACGAAACGAGCTGTTAGCCATTTTTGCATCGCTGTCCTATTCCGAATTTTCCAAGAATGTGTCGCGTTGGATGGTCGGAGGTGCCGGTGCGGAATGTATGATATTCGCCGGGTTACAATTATTATGATATTACGCTGAACGCTCCCAGTCGCAGCATTACTTCTTATTTCTCTCTATTGAGTAGTAAAAAAACATGTTTTACCAGAAAAGTTATGTTTAAACTTATTTGAAAAAAATCCATGATTTTCATTTGTTCGCAGCACAGCCTCTGTTATGCAAACGCTAGCCAGTTCGATTAATTTCCACGCCATGATGATCTCATGGGTCGGCTATCGGTCATTTAGCGCTAAACGCGTTTATTTTCTTTCAAGGCGTAAGGAGGAATCAGTCGGTCAGTACAGCATCTTCAGCCTCCTCTGTGACCGGTTTGCCGGCATGTCGTCCGCCTTCACCATGAAGACCTACAACGTCTTCTTCGAAGTAAGTCATCTTTTGGGCAATTGGAGCGGTCAGCTATTATTTTTTCCCCAAGGAAACAAAGCCAACATTGCCAAAATGTTTCCAGAAACGATGATGCTTACGTTTTTTTGTATTTGTGCTCTAATTAGGAAAATAAAGTCACCTTTTGTGATTGGTCCCCCGTTATGTTCCAGACCTCTTCTGCCATCGGCCAACTCGTCATACTCGTTTTTCACTGGTCAATGGGTCCTCCCAAACATTGTTTCTGTATTGCAAACCTTCAGATAAACTTGTGCAATTCCGGTTGTTAGGTTTGAGTTCACTGCGTCGAAAGTTTTCTCGGCGTGCTCCGCACACTAATCCCGGCCAATATACCTCAGAAATGTGTCTCTGGACTCAAATATACTGCCGGCTTTTCAAGCCAGGGAGGAAGTCAAACTGTGCGTTCCGCCAGCCCCGTAGAACCCCGTGGAGCCGGAACTAGATCAGTTGCCGGACAAATAGTCACGTCTTCCTTTCTGCCACCCATCCCACTTTGTATTGAAGATACAAGGAAGTATGGAGTATTCGACGACTGGTGTCTGCGGCGATTGTCTTGAGTGGATTGGCGGGACCAGCTCTCCAACGACGAAATACGGCGTCGTTGCCTCGACACCGAGAATCTGTCAATCCTTCTTAAACGCCATTGTCTTAGGCCGACTAGGCAGAGAGCTTATAAGCCTCTTTCGTCGCCACAGTGCTCTGGTCGGCTCTGCCGCATCGACGGTCAATTTGATTTGGCCTGTCTACTAGCAGGAGATATGTTTTTTGATATGTCTAGTGGAGGGTTAACCAATTATAAATGTCGATTCCGTTGGTGAGATTTTCTATGACATTTCTACGCAATTGTGGCTCAATGACCCATGTAAAGGATTCTCAAGATATTGCCGTGGGTTTTCCAATGCCCAAATACGGAAATATTTTGTCTACGTACCCATTCAAATGGAAATGAGCTTTGTCTGAGAAGATTATATTTTCCACAAAATCATCCGTGAAAGCGTGCACGCGGTCATTTATCATTCATAAATTATAGACCCTCTTTTATCAATAAACGGCTGACGAATTGGTGAAAGCTGGTGTTTTATTTGAAATGGAAAAACACCCGCTTAAAAGACACGGTCGACCTCCTCTAGTAAACGATGCGGGAGTGGTGGTATGAAGCGACCCGAAGCCGCCGACGTCTATGAAGTCTAGACGTCGGTGTCCACGTGGGGCGGACCTTTCAACATGTAGTCCCTGGTTTTGTTTTCAGCTTCTCACCGAACAGGTGTCCCTTCACCTTACGGATACAATGCATACAGCTGTGCCCCTCCACTACCGAATCGAAAATCCGGGTATGTCATCCACCCCCTCGCGTCATTGTAGTCGTGGTTGTGCTCTTACTCTTATTTTTGAACAATTAAGCCCTACTGAAGACAATCGCTCTGCTGATTATCAATTCTAAACGCTCGCCGGAGCTGTTGAAGATTCGCCAGGGCTTCCTGGAGCACTTGCTTGCGCTGTGCCTGAACTCGGAGGCCAATAGGCGGTACGTTGGTCGCCTTACTTCTTTTATTTTTACTTTAAGAAAACCAAACTTTCCGTCATTTTCCCTGCCACAACTGTTGGTTATTGTTCGCCAGTGAAACAGATTGTATATTTTGGCTGTAATTTCGCCAAGATTTCAAGTTTATCATTCTCCAGTGATCTTTTCCCTTCTTTGTCCGCCATGACTTATCCATGTTTCTCAAACTTTTTAACTCGCGACACACTTGGGATATCTGAAAAGTTTCGAAACACACCTTCAGTAAAAAAAATTAGCATCTCTCGCGACACAGTTTGAGAACCACGGATCTATGATGATTAGATAATTCGTCACACGCGCATTTTATTGGTGCATAGAACCTCATAATCGTGATGAAATAACCCGGTTAAAAACCTTCAAGTCCGTCAGGTATTTTGATTTGTCCTCCTCGTCCATATCGAACCAACGCCGATGAGGTTATTTATTGGGCATGTGGTCGTTGCAGCTCGTTTTATGATCGTTTAGCTAAGATGGGACAATAAGTGGTAGGCGTGATAGAAACAGCAGGATTACTATTTTTGAGAGCCATGATGTCAGAGAAACTGCACATTTGCTAATGAGAACTGTAATCACGGTATTTAGGTGACGAGCACCGAGATTGTCTACGTCAAAACGTTTTAATACTACTTATGAAAACAGTCTGCGAGAGTTCCTGTTTCACCTCCTCCGGGTGAAATGATAATAGCTACACGTGCCGAATAGTCGAACTTCCATAGTGGGAATTAAACGGTATGGCCTTCGCATTTGTCGACGAGATTTACATTTATACCAACTGGAATACAGTCGATGGAAGGGGTGACCTAATATGCGAGCGGCAGTGAGTGAACAACCAGTGAAATTGCGCGCGTTATTGACAGGGTCTTTCAATGGCGGCCATGCGCTTTTGCCAAACTGTATTTACTTCGAGTGGTCCATTTGTCATATCATAATTATTACTATTAAATGGCGATTAATAAATGTGCTGGATTGAGGGCAGAGGGCATCCACTGGAAATGAGGCCCAATAAGGATCAATAATTCAACATTTGGCGGTTAGGGGCAACGCGAGGGGAATGATGCAGGCATCCACGGTTGAATGGACTGTGCGTCAGTCCTAGTTTGCCTGTTCGGTATTCTCCCCCTGGCTTATTTGTTGTTCGTCTTCGTCGTCTCAAGGTCCATCCTGCAGATGTCGGTGTGGCAGGACTGGCTGATTGGTCTGGCTTCGCTGTTCCCTACGAACCGGCAAAACAGCTACGCCACGGCCACGGTGATGGAGATTCTGCGCTGTCTCCTGTACTACGGCCTGCGGCACGAGTACGGCGGCTGGCGAGTCTGGATCGACACTCTGGCTATCCTCCACTCCCGCATTGCCTTCGAGGAGTACCGCCGGGCAAACCACCACCACCACCAGTATCAGGTGATTCTTCTGTTGCATAGCGCGGTTAATGGCTCCAAACACGTCTCCCAGCCGATCTATTTCAACGATACGCCAGTCGAGTGGGTCCCAACCTTAGAGGAGGGAGTACAACTGCCTGAAAAATGTTCCACCAACTGCGCGCAACCCTGTGGGCCCTCTCACCGTCGCATCGTCAAGGTTCGCTCTGCGGAGAGGCAGGCTGCTTAAAACGTGGGCTGGCACGGTCAAATCGTGGGCTTGCAGAGCGCGCAGTTGGAGCCAGAACTGGTCAACCATCTGCTCCGACTCAGTCTCCGATTACCGCTCATGGGCGGCCACGATTCGCGACTATCACTTCGCCGGTTCATCCTCTTGCAGGGGATAACCGCGATAAAGGATAAACCGGAGTGAATGGCCTACCAGGGACGATGTGTTGGTGGGATACTGCCTCCGGTACTCGTAGGGTTCGCCATGTAGCTTTCTCGGGTTAATTGTTTTGTCGTCGTTACATCCTCTTAGAAGCTGGCTACATGTGGCAGCCTCCGCTTCCCTATAAACCGATTGACAGGTTTCTTGCACCAGGTACGGTTAAACGGACACTCTTCTCCCTTTCGATGTCGACAGCAAGCTGAGCGGAGGAGATCGACTCGAAGATACAACGATGAGAAAGGCAGTTCCGTTGTGCCACGCCTTGATGGAGGCACTTTATTGGGCAGCTTCTGTAGGTGCCCCTCAATGATCAAAGTCCGGTTGCACTGGGAAGTCGCAATGACACCTGCGCATAAAGGTCAGGTCACCGCGGGTGGTACTGGCGACGCCGTTACCTGCAGAAATACCCCGAGAATCTCCATATTAGCGCCAATAAAGCCGCATAAATTTGATCTAAATTGATTCTCTTGTAAGAAAGCTCCTCGCGTCGTTGTTTTCTTGTCATAAGTACCTTTTAATGGATCCCATTTCCGTGCGAACACCTGCCAGGAAGGTTAAGCCAAGGTTTCCAGCACCTCGAAGACGTATGAACCATTCTAGTTCCTTAGGGAGATTACATCGCACCTGACATTGTGTAATCATCGTCTGTCTTTTCGTACATTATTGCCTAAACACTGCGGGGCTTCTCCTCAGTAATTTTCATTGACCCCCTTCGCACAATCATTCCCGTCCAGACTCCTGTTCTCAGCCGTGGTTCCGATGACGCCATTCCACGCCAGTCGAGTGTATGCGACAATCAAACGGCCAATCTTGATAACTCCGAGGACTCCGTTGAATCCGTAGACCTGACAGACGTCGCCGTGAGAAAGCTTGTCGAAGACCTCGTCGATAAGCTGGTCGAAGAGATGGACGAGGTGCCCGCCACCGACGAGATGTCCCAAGGAGGAAGCCGCGGCGACCACAAAGATACCCAGAACTGCGTGCCGGAACAGAAGTCTGGTGAGTTATCGGGGGGTTGTACTCTGGCCACTTGGAGGCTTGATGGTGGCGGCGACGGTCCCTCTGCTGTTGCTCGATGACGATGATGATGATGATGAAGCGACGTCCACTTCTTCTTCTTCTTCGTGTTGCACTGGGGACGCCGTCACCTGGTCAGCTTCTTCCCATTCATCCAAGAAGCAGCCGGCTCATCCTCTAACAGGAGATGGCCTCACAGAATAAAACCCGCAATTGCATGCATAGTCCTTTCTCTGCACTAGAAGGACACAAAGCGCACAAGCCGCGTCGTAATTCGAGGAGGAAGAGTCATGTGGAGGCGCCTCCACCGTTTCGACTGCTTCCCTTCTCCTGGTCGTACCTCCATCAAATTCTCCTCGACAGCGTTCTCCGCTCCATCGAAGATGATTTACAGTAAGTGGTCACAAAGACCGTTTTGGGTTCAACACCCCCATTAAAATTTTACCAAATCCCTTCACACCGAACAACCACCACTTCATAACCAGAAAGGAACCACGATGAATCCTGCTAACCTCCTGCTCATGAGACAGTGTTTTAAGCATTGGGATGTTCAATGGAGCCATCGTCTCTTGGGTCGGGCGAGCAATTGTCTTTTTTCTCGCACTCGGCGATCAGGTCGGAACAGATTGTCGTCTGGTTTTTGCTCCAGCGACGCGCTCCCTAGACAGACTTCAAGGAGGGGTCTTCCATGGGCGCTTCGGCGTGCTTGTCTGCCCGCTACTCCGACTGCGCCAACCCGGACGCCGAGGTGACGGCGAGAGGCAGCGGTTTGAAAGGCGCGTGTCTGACTTGCGTAGGGCGTGGCCGAACCAGCACAGCGGGCTGGAGGACAGACGCACAGACTCTGCCTCCGCGTAGAGTCACCGGGGGTATCCCGGGCTCAACCTTGGCGGCACAGGTCGGCAAAAGGAGCCACCCAGAGTCACAACGCGTGTACTCTGGAGCAGCAGCAGCAAACAATAAAATCGATTTATCGGGTTGCTTTGGCTAATAAAATAGTGTCCAAATAACTGAACCGACGGTGTCGTCGAATGGTTGACATCTTCTCGCACATCGGCGTCTGATTTAGCCGTGTTGTGGCCACGATTCGGAACAGTGAGTAGGCAGAAGATCGAGGTTCTGCCTCATCGGGGATGTACAGAGCTGATGGAACGCAGAATTGCCGTCTCCTCCTCGCTAGACCATTCCACAGAAGGCTGGTACCTACTCGACTGCGCAATGTTGAGTTATTTTTGCTGGGAGTGGTGTTCTGAGCATGTCGCGTAGACTTTCGTTTTCGAGATGGAGTTCTTTCACGGCGTCGCTGAGAATACTCGACAATTGGGTTATTTACAAGCCGAATTCAACCAATGACAGTTTCATCTAACGGAGTTGGTGTTGTTGTAGCAGATGCTGTGAATCAATGTGGTTATTTTTCTTCCTGTCCCTCTGTGTGTAGCAACGCCTCGAATCTGTACCTCTCAGCGGGTTCAGCCTCCCATGGTAGCACCACGACCGTCAACGCGGGGAGTTCAGCCGAGGGGACCTCCGCCGACGGCCCCGTCGATTTGGACGCCTGCGCAACGAGTCTGCACCACTTTATCAATGAACCGGCCAATCAGGTGTTTGCTGTCAACCTGATTCACTTCGTCTCCCAGCTCTCCGATCGCTTGGTGACTGCGTGTGGAGGACTGTTGCCCCTTCTGGCGGCAACGACGTCACCCACGGTGCGTTCTTTCATTGGGTGAAGATGGAGCCAATGAAACAGTTGGCCAATAAGAGCTTTTAATGGTCGATAACTGAGTAACAAATCAGAATCGAGGATGACGTAAGCATGGCGTATTGGTCAGACCAACTAAAAAATCGGATGCGTTAAATTCCTAGGATTACACGATCCAATCCGATGAGGGTGATAAATGTTGAAAGCCAATAAGAACCGGGGGTTATCTCGGCAGCGTGAGACAATGTGGAATCGTTGCAAATTGGTATTGTCGTAATTCTATGAAAAGGAAAGGGTTTGCTTTTGGGGATAAGAGGGGTTAAATTGTTTTCTCATTATCTTAGGAAATCCCGATTCAATCCACGAACTCTGTATAACCTTTACTGATTGGCGTATTAGATCAGTGGCGTTCTTGTTGTTAAATTGCATTGATATAATTTGACCTACGACACTTAAAGATAATTCCGAGAGAGGGAGAGATGGACTAACACATTTCTCCCGACACCCCAACCCCAACAGATTGAAATCGAGTTCCACGACACCTCAGAGGGTCTGTCGCTGGAGGCGGCTTTTGGCTTCCTGTTGCGGGTGACCAGTTTGGCTGACATCGCTGTCTTCGCCACCACGGTCAACCTCGGTGACCTCGAGAAGGACACTGGAATGAAGGCGGGCGGCATTCTGCGGCAGTGTCTGCGTCTAGGTAGGGAACGGCTCGGTTTTGTGCTTAATTGTGTAATTTCTCCTTGCTTGCTTGGTGGGTTTGGTTGGTTGGTTCCTGTCGAGGATGAGCAACCGGCTTTTCGTGCAGCTGCTTATTCGCACGGCGAGGGGATGGCTGTGTCGGATGAAATTGCGGTCCAGTTCTGGTTCCACAGACTGACCGCAGGCCCATATGCGATGGTAATGGCTGACTTTTATGGTTAATCACCTGGTTGATGTGCATCTTAAGTGTTCGTGTTTAATCAAGCTTTGCACTGTTTTGGCCAAGTGACTGCAACAACAGTAACAACCAACATTGCACGAATTGGCATCGTCTCCAGGCAGGCATGTGGCCATCGGGCTAAATGGTTACCCACGACCGTAGTAGGCGACCCACGGCCTTAACGCTCGCCACCAACTCAACGGTTCCCGGAAACAATGAAGCAGTTCAACGGTTTTTTTACGGAGGCCAGGATACGCGTCTTCGCGGAATCCGAGCTTCTCATAGGAGCGGCAAGACGGCAATAACACCATCGCCTGCTTAGCCGACTGCAAGAATCTGTACTGCCTACAGAACGCACCACACAACTTCGAGCCCGGACGAGACCCACAATGATTCACTTGTTCGACTGGGGACAGACATCAGTCGGGTAGCCGATTCGTGTGGTTATACGAGACACCGAAGTGACGGACGAAGAAAATGTGTTGAGAATAGAAACCAAGACACGAAACCCGACTTACGTTCGTGTCCGTTGGAACTGCAACTAAATCCAGCCTTCAAATATCTGGGTTTCACTATCCTGCCGAGACAGCCAAGCGAAGAAGGACGTACAGCCTGTTGGGTCGCACCAGATAAGCCGTCGGACATAGGTTCACGTCTACGAGGGCGTCGAATTTCGTCGCTGGGCAAACACGACCTCTGATCACCGCGCAGAGACGCCCACGTTTCACGGCATTCATGAAGTCGGTTCATCTTCTTTCAGAAGACGAGGCACACACCGGCGGAAATATGTATGGGTATTTTACAGCCCAAAATGCCCGCAAAACCAGGCATTCCCAGCCGTTTACTAGCCATGCACGAGCTAATAATAATACGTCCCAAGTGCGGGCTCTTTTTTCCGGGCTTGTGAGTCGCGACCATATTTTTTTCTTTCACTGCCGCAGTGTGCACATGTGGCGTGCGAAACTGCCTGGAGGCCCGTCTCGCCTCGAAGATGCCCTCGCCCTCGATGCTGCAGAATCTGCGCCACCTCGACCCCTCGACGTCCTTGAAAACTGAGAACGGCGTGCCGCTGTCGTGTCGTGCCAGCCCCCAACCGCCGGTTATCAGCGTTGCTTCCGTCGACCTCGCCGATCCATCGAGGACGCCATCCAGGAGCGATTCGACGACTCCCGCTGATCCGCTCTCCGTCTTCCCCTTCTTCGGCTCCCTGAGGCACAAGATGGAGATGATTCTGCGGCTGGCTAACCACCAGCCGGGAGGTCGAAGTGGCGGTAGGTCTGCTTCGCCGCTGCATGCGGCTGACACGGAGACGATGGTGGCCTTGGATAGGTTGGCTAGACTCGCGCCAAATCTCCAGAAACTTGTCCTCGGGTTGCAACCGACTCTGGCGCACTATCCTCCGAACTTCATGGTAGGCTTCTCACGTGGCACCCATTCAAGTGAGTCTTTTCTAAACGACGATTTATCTGTCCGCAGGGTGGTATCTTCCTCAAAACGGTGCTTGCTCCAATTACGAATATCGACGCTCTCCTCCAAACCGTCGATATCAATCGCTTGCACAACGTTATATACAGAGATGAGGTTAGCTTAGTCTTTTGGGGTGTCTCGTGTTTGCGTACGTGTGTGTTTGAGGGACGTGGGAGAGAGTGTAGTACCTCTGGTGACCCTGGGGTCTCGCATGCCGCCTTCCCTGTCGTCCTTGGTCTCCATGTGGCACCCAATTGCGCTCTGAGGCGCCGAGTTGCTGCATTCTGCTGCGGTCGCGCTTCAGGAAACCGCTTTGGCTTGCAGCTGAGTCCCCCGCCCTCCACTATCTGCGTAGGCTGGTCAACTATTTGGTCGTCGACGTAATGCACCACGCCCTCGCTGACACAACGGCGTCCAGGTGACCCTGGACCTTTCCACCCGGCGACCTGCAATTCGCCGACGATATCGTTGTCCGGGGAGACACCCAAATTGCCTGGCAACCGTTACTAAGCCGAATAGGCGATCTTGCACGACCAGCCAGACTTGAGATAGACACGTCGAAAACCAAATACATGCTCTGAACACCACTCCTAACCAATATACCTCAACTATAAGCCAGCCGAGGATTCCCGAGTCTTCGCATATCTTGGCTCCACAAAGCTCTCGAATGGCCAAGCGAAGGAGGGGTTGACAGCGCCCAGAATGCATTCAACTAGCTGCGTACTACCCTGTGGGGCAGAGCGGAGATAAGGCTTGGGACAACGTTTCACGTCTATTCGGCTTCGAAACCTGGCAACTGTGGGTCGAAGACACAAGGAGACTGGGAGTATTCAATCAGTGACGAATCCTTATAGCGGACAGGCGTGACTAGCTCTCCAACAACGAAACAAGTCAGACGCGGAGAGAAGCTGTCAACCATGGTACATCACCGTTGGCTGCAGTGATTCGCTCGCATTCTACGCTGGTCAGAGCTGGACAGATCGTATAAACCCGTCTGTCGACACTGCTGCCGCCTTTAGCCATGCGGTGGAACCCCAGGTGTGAATTGAGTGGGCTAGCTGGAGACCAAAAGACGATCGGGAAAGTATCATGAGAGTTGTATGGCTGAAACCACGACTATAGGTGCTACCTCTTGCCCTGACACCCCATTTGTCTGTGTTCACGATACGTCACTAGTTTGGGACCGTTTTCGGACAACCTATTTCGATTTATTCTTGTTGACCTTTGACTTTGTCATCCCACGTGCTGTGCGGTCCATTCCCCTTGTAGGAAGAGACTAGACAGGTTCAATTTATGGTTCTCGCTGTCGTCTACTTCCTGTCGGTGCTGATGGTTTCGCGCTATCGAGATCTCCTAGACCCCCGCGACCTTCAGAGAAGAACCCCGTCGGCGAACCACGATGACGACCTGGAGAAGAAGCAGTCGTCTATGCCTCCGTCAACTCCACCGCCTACTCCCAACCCCTCAAACCAGGCTAATGATGTTGATGATAATGCCTATCAGATGGCTGGCACTTGTTGTAGTGAGACCCAAGATGGTAATGTCCAACAGTTTCAATTGCTGGATGGTTATTTCTACGGTCTCATCAACGTTTTCGTCAAACGCTACAACTCTGTCGTTTGAATGCGGTTGCGAAAATTGGGTGTTTGGTAATGCCTGGGTTTGTTCGCATGAGGTCGGTGGATTGACATTCGCGTGGGTGGAAACCACTTTTAAGGAAACGATTGATCGTGCTAATGATCTGGCAATCCCACAAACCTTGGAGACGACGAATGCCGGAAGGGCTTTAAGAGGTACTGGCGGTCCTGGACGGGAAATTCCAAACTAAGGTGTAACCTAGACGATCAGACATGAGACCCGCGATGCCTATTGGTTGATTTTAGCAGATTTAAACGGGAATGCACTCGAAGAGTCAAAAATCGTTAACATTTGGGGCCAGGGAAAACAACGGGTATTTTTGCTCCGATCTACGATGTTTTTGATGGGGTTTGAGCAGCGAACTATGAAACCGAGACGACATCATCCGCAGCATCGGTCGTTGAATATTTTGATGTTTAGCTGAAGGCGAAATTTCAGAGTGAAACATCTCTGCTCTAAGGGAAACACATTTCGGTTTATTCAGCAGCACGACCATTCTCAGACGACCACTCGGGCACCTCAGAAACGGCCTGTTAGAGCTGTTTGGAATCTACGTTTGTCTTGCAGGCATGGCCACCCGCGTATGTCATCCCAGTCACACTATTGGGGGACCTAATTTAGACGTTTAATCGTTGATAAACGGCGAGAGAGCCCTTTACCTTGTTGGACACCATAAATATTCCTAAAACTGTATCCAATGTGATTTTAAACCCATCAATACATCGTCGTCTCGTTTACTTGTAGACCCATCAGCGCAGTCTGCGCCCCAGAGAGGGGGTACGTCGACTAGCGTGGACGAATCAGCCGACAGTTCGCGGACCACTTCCCGGCTCTCAGAAGACCCATCGGGGCCAAATTTCGTGGAAGATCAAGTCGATGAACTCGGACACTCGAATCAAACAGAGGTGGTGATGGAAGCCGTTGCAGAGGGAAGAGGGGAGGATTTAGACAAACAATTAGGTAGGACTCGAATTTCTGTCTATTGGGTTTCGAAGGCTCTGTTGTTAATTTTAAAATGTGCCAGGGAATTAGGTGCCCCGGAAACTGTGTGGTCGGTGTCAATGGGTGTAATATGGAGCTTGGATTTGAAGCTTTTCGTTGCCATTGCGATTTCATCCAGCGTTCCATTATTGATCGCCGATACCCCAGCCTATAAGCTCGTTTTGTTCTTGGTACATTCGGTGTGAATTAAAAAAATAAATATGATTATATTTGGCATTGCTTATGTTCTGGTGCAACGATGTGCAGGCGCTGTGAGAATCAATCGGTGCAGACTTCGGATAGGTTGAAGTGATTCGGGAAGCCTAAAGTCGCTTGGATCGAAGGGCCTCCCGATAGCCATGTAGATTGGAGAGTAACCAGTATATAAGTAGCTGTGAATGAGTTTTTCTTGGATGGAAGACCTAGGTAGCCCTAGGAACTGCCATATTTCAACCTCCCGTTCAGGGGCTACGTTTGTAGAGCGAATGGAAAAGGCCGTGCTCTTTTGCCAGCATCTATTATATCATCATCGATTTTACTTTAGACGATGAGGATTCGCCGACAGGGCTTCCTGGAAACAACCCCAGTCACATATTCTCCACTACCAGCGTCCCCGTGTCTCGAACCACCGGAAAGCCCACAGTCTCCACGGTCATTGGTTGTACTGCCGCTAAAGAGGCGGAAACAGCTGTTGCATTTACCATTGGAGAAGGCGACCAATTGGATGAGTCGGCCGACCCATCCGATCTGCCCACTGTGCAGCCGCAACCCTCGAGTCTTGCCGCATCGTCGGCTGAGGATATAACGGAGCGTCTTGAATGCGCCCTCGGCTCGGTTACTCCTCTCCTCACGGAATTGTTTTTCCAATTCGCTCCCTTTTTGTCCAAGACTCTGGTGGGGTCCTACGGCCATGAGTTGTTCTCTGGCGGCTTGACAGCCCTCCGAGAATCTGCTCTGCCTGTCGAGCTGGTGATGCTCTTGTGCTCACAGGTGTGTTTGGTTTACTTTCACTTTGCAGTTATTTCTGTCGTTGTCCTGGCATTTGCAATCATTTGTTTTCTGGATGCCCCATTCCTTTTTGACTCTGAGGGATTCCTTTCATGAGCTGTTCCTGTGTAATCTTTGTTTTTGCAGAGTTGCTCAGTCACTGGATTGCTCCTTTCGTAAACTCGTTCCCGGAAGGTTGAATCCGCAAGCCCTCGCTTTGATTATACCTGCCCACGTTTTAAGTTGCCCGACAGATTACACGACTAGAATGTGATCAAAGAGACAGGAACGCGTACTGGGTACTCTGGAATGCCTTAGTCTTTGACCAATCCCGATTCCTGTTGCTTGCCTTCGTCTCAGGAGTGGCAGAACTCGCTGCAGAAGCATGCAGGCCTCGCATTCATCGAGTTGGTCAACGAGTGTCGTCTTCTGGCCAAGGCGACCCGCGACCACTTCTGTTCGGTGGCCCAAGAGGCCGACTTCATCCTCTCTCGCCTGCGCACTCTCGACCTTCGACGGCACGCCGACTTCAAGTACTCCTCGTCCAGACGACAGGCGGCCCGGCTGCTCGAGTTCGAGTCCCACCAGGGCAGACGCCTAGAGGCCGCCCTGCATCGGGACGGCGTCTTCGCCACGCACTGCCTGTCGCTCACGGCGAACCTGCTACGTTGCATGCAGAGCAACGGAGAACTGCAGGAGAACCAGGCCTTGGCGAACCGGTGAGTGAGTGTGTGTGTGGAGGTCGTTTTGACGTGCCCCTGGAATGGTGAAAGTGACTGCTGCATCATGCGTGCTTTAATAGCCAATCGTTGTTCAACAGGAGGTCCAGAAACCGGCTCATTCACTCGCAGGAGGATGTAGCCGCACAAAACAAACAATGCCCAGCTGGATGCAACAATGTATTGTTTGGGTTTCATGGCAACTTACCATGGTTGCCAAATACCAATGTTTGACCAATTAGGTGTTGTGTTAACGCAGACATTGTGTAATACGCGTGTGTTGTTTTCAGTTTAGTATACGACTCTTGATCTCGGAGATGATTTAAGTGGTTTAACTACTGTTGTAACGCAGTTGCTGTTATACTGTGAATTGTGCCTTTGGAGGCTTTCTCGAAGACTTGTGAGCCATTCCGCGACTTTTAATTGTAGAAACCCGAGGTTTGTATTAAATTCTACGGGAGGGACATTTTCTAAGTAAATATCGATCACCACCTTACCAAGGCGTCTGTTTAACCAATCAGTTTGTTGCTCGCAACCTGTCAATTATATCCGTGTTTCCACCCGTAAAAATATTTGGCGCAACTCTTCCTCGCATTGGCGTCCTCTTCCGATTTATATGTTTATTGCGTGTAGTTAATATGATTTTCGCCAAGCGTAGTCACCATCTACTTCAATGCGCTTGTGAATACTCGTATAAAACTGTTTTTTGTGTTTTTTTCTCACAAACACGATCCATTTTAGACATGTCTTTTACCGCCTTGACTCGTGGGAAGACGACAGCCGTCGTCGACGTCGCCTGGTTCTTAATCCTGTGGGCAGCCATCACCGCGAGGCTGTTCTCCACTCACCCCAGGCGCAACGCCAGACCCAACCCCAGCAACCACCAGCCCTTGCCATCAACTCCAAGGCCCTCAATCTCCTCCAACCCCCTGCCGACGAGGAGGACAACGACGACGACGACGAAGTGACGCCCAAAGAGACACTCGGTAGGGACGACACGCCTATCATGTCGGTGCAGTCTCCACAGCCCTTCAACGAACCCACCCTGGCGCCTGGATTGGTGTCGATGCATCGAGATGTGTTCGCGTTCGGCCAGATGGAGCAAGATGTCAATAGTAGGTTCCCCGCTGTTGTGGGCATCGATGTTTAACTCTTGTGTTCATTCACGCCATCGGCTTGGGGGAGTCTTTTTTCAGATTAGACAGCTCTCTGAACTCGAATTCAACTGGTATTTTAGCGTGGAAGCGGTTAACTTCTTGCTTTCGACTAGGTTGAGTCAGTGGGTCTAAGGGGCTGTGTCAATATTGTGAAATAACTGGTTTTCATCATCTTCCTTTATTCTCTGTCCGTGCTGGTTTGTTTCTGCACATGCGACGTGTGTTTCATTACTCTTAATCATGCATTTTTAAGCCAGATTAATTTGTTTAAAAACACTGTATCCCTTCAACGGTAATTTTATGGTTTCGCAGTCAGTGCCGAGTACTTTTAGGAGCTCCGTGGACGATGTTGAATATATTTGTCTTGGCTCGCGTGTTCTATGCTCACATGTATGCAAAGGCACTATTTTTCTAACCTAATCACAAAATAAAATCAGACTCGATCAGATTTTTATGTGCAGTTGCTAAATTTTTCGCGAACATTTCGGAGACCGATTCGTACAACGGTTGCTTCTACCACGAGTGCTCTGCCTACTTCTGCTGCTTACTAGAAGTCGTTATTATCAATTTCCGTCGTGTACAACTACCTTTGTTAAATCTAAGATTCGTGTTTTATCGTGTTAATCTCTATGCCGTGATGGAACCGCTGCGCCAATTGGATTGATTACTGATTCTTTAAGTTTCCATCTGGATATTTTAGAATCCAAATCGACACCCGCGCAACCGCGTAAGAGCCTCTCTTTCAGGGTCCGATTATACTTTTTTTTATCCTTTTTTTGCCAGTTTTGTGTGTCTTTCTGGGTGTCCGCTATGTTTTCAGGCGTCAATTTTTTTAATTTAATTCGTGGCACACACAGCACCGCAGCTTTCATCGCTTCGGTGTCTCGGACCATTTAGATTGCGTAACAATCGCGGTCGATTTTCAATGGCTTCTTCAAGAGATTAGTTACAATTCCATTTGTGTTTGGCGTAAGCGCATGGCGACCTTGCACTCTAATTGGACCAACCAATAATCAATGAACCCACCCAATCACGCGCCCGCTAGCGTGACTCAGACCTGCCACGTCAACATACGCGCTTCCATTGTTTTGTCGTCGGGTTAAAGAGCATTCGGGAAGCATTGGAATTGGAATTGGCTATCCATCCAAGCATTTATTGTCATTTTCTGTCCACACATTCATCAAGGGCTTATCTGGTGAACTTTGTAACCTAGGTGGTGCGATTTCTACTAACCAGGCCGAAATGAGTTTTGCATGCGACATGCACATCCTTGCATGTGTTCTACCCCCACCACTCCTGCCCAATCCACCAAAGGCTAAATAGGGTGTCGATGGTATTCGGGGCGATCTGCTCGTCGTCTTTTAAAACGAAACCATGCCTGTTCCTGTTTAGATCCGGTTGTGACAACGACACCCTGTCAAATGATCGCCGCCGGGGTGTCTGTCCATGGGACCCTGTCGGTGACGCGGAATTATTTCTCCTTCGAGACTGATCAAACTCACGAGGAGAACAACAATATGGACCCTGCTGTGAGTGACATGTTTATGGTGTGATTACCGATATTCCCCGTTTATGAAGACGACCAATCATAAGCATGGAAGGCGGCCCATTCCCTCGTCCTGATTCGTTTAATTCCCCTTGCCAGGTACTCGCCTACACCGGCAACCTCTACTCCAAGTGGCCCTTTACCGATATCCGCGCTGTCTTCACCCGTCGTCATCTGCTCCAAAACGTGGCCATTGAAATCTTCTTGACGAGTAGATGTAGGTTTTCCTTTGCTTGTTTGTTTATCTCCCGTTGTATGGCGGTTTCTGGATAGTTGATTTCATCTGCTGGCAATTTTATCTGGTTATTATATTCTTAGAGTTCGTCCGAAAAAGGTGTGTGATTACCCACCTAATTCTCTGAAACCCTTTTACCAACTTCCCGGCCTCGAGGAAAAACACTTAAAACAATGACGATACCCTAGCGAAATAAGGGATAACACTGTTATGTGCCCATGTGGATACGTTTGCTATTGCCAGCATAGTCCAGCCTCGACGATTTGATTGGTTTACATTATTATGCTGAAATATTTGCTTCCCGCGGTCAAAATGAAGCCTATACGCTTCATTCATTTCATCTCATGGTTAGAGTCCATGCTTGGGTTTCTACTAGTTCCTCCTGTGTCCAGTGGCTGGGCCTTGGGGTGTGAGGCGATTTGGAGGCTGTCAGTTTGTGCTGCATCACCCGGTATTTGATCAACAGGTATTCTTTCATAGATCTAGCTGCACAACTTAGATTTTATTTTGACATGGGTTTGTCACCTCCGTGTTTGGTTGGTGTCGAACGTGGCCTAACCACTGCGGTCGACGGCTTTGCATCGTCTTAATCATTCTTTCGAGAGGTTGTCCTGCCACGCCGGTTTAGAGATTCGTCGTCAGCAAACCCCCACAACTTTCTTGTATTTTTGAGGCGTAGAGGTTAAAGGTTGTTGCCCGCAAGACGCGACCTCTTGTCACAGCATCGTGTCTGGGTTGGGGCAAAGCACTTAACCCAAACACTCATGACTGTCGCGGTCGCATGTCTCACGGCAAGCCGCAAACTCGCCAGACATCGCAATACCCTCTCCTAGGCCACCGTCACTTGTAGACTGGTGTTATAGCGGTCAGCATCCTCGCACCGTTGGCGAGGATGCTGGGTTCGACCCCCAGGTCATGCCACCTGTAAAAATGGTCCCGGGAAAAGTAATGGCAAACCCCCATGGTGGTTGATAGCCGCGCACATTTTGATTGCATCACACACACACACCAAAACGGTACGAAACGGTAGCCCGTGTTATCGTTGACCTTTAACCTCGTCATTGTTCATCTCAACGTCTGTCTCTCCGTGTCTCTGCGTGTATCAGCCTCGGTGATGTTCGCCCTACCGGGTCACGCAACGGTGGCCAGGATCATCTACGCCCTGCCTCCGGTGGGCATCGGTTTCCGCTACGGCGTGCCGCAGTCCCACGCTGCCAGCCTGACCCCGGGACGTCAACACTTCCGCCTTTGCCACATCACCCAGCGCTGGCAGCGACGAGAGATGAGCAACTTCGACTACCTCATGTACCTCAACACGCTGGCCGGGCGCAGCTTCAATGATCTTAACCAGTACCCCATCTTCCCCTGGGTCCTCTCCAACTACACGATGGAGGTGTTGGACGTCAACGAACCCTCAAACTATCGCGACCTCTCGAAGCCCATCGGGGCTCTTGACCCTGAGAGGAAGGCCTTCTTTGACGAGAGGTTTGCCGATTGGGAGGACGAAAACGAGCCGGCATTCCACTACGGCACGCACTACAGCACCTCGGCGTTTGTCCTCAACTACCTTATACGCCTGGAGCCCTTCACAACGCTGTTTCTTAATATGCAGGTCAGTTTGTGTTTCGCCTGGCTGCCTTCTGTCTGTCTCTAGGTCGCCCCTTCTGGGCGGTGATGAGATAAATCGATAAATTAATGGATTTGGGCTGCAATTTGTGCGTTCTTCTTCCTCCTCCTCCTCCTCCTCATCATCATCATCATCATTATTCTTTTTTTCTAGGGAGGCAAATTCGATCACCCCAATCGGCTCTTCCACTCGATCGAATCGACGTGGTCTGGGTGTCTGCGCAGTTCAACCAATGTCAAGGAACTCATCCCCGAGTTCTTCTACCTCCCCGAGATGTTCGAGAACGCCAACGGCTATGACCTGGGCATATTGGAGGACGGGACCAAGTTGGGCGACGTCGTTCTCCCCCCCTGGGCCAAGGGAAGCCCCGAGGAGTTTGTGCGGCTCCATCGGCAGGTCAGGGCACACCCATTTGGCTGCTTCCGACACCCCGTCGATTATGGTGGCGCTGGAAATGATAGATGCCGTTTGGGGGGATAAATTCTTCCCGCTTCGGGATAAGGCGGTTTCTTAATGAATGACATTTATGTCAATATTCCTGGGAACATTTTGAAGCCAGTTGCGAGGAGGTGGAAAGAGCCGTTGCATCATCCAAGACTTAAAGAACACCCGGAGGTGGCGGCTTTTTTAATTCCGCTTGCAGCACCCAAGTTTCAAGGTCACTACCCTGTTGCCTCCGTGTTGCTTCCCGCAAATTCTACCAATCAGAACATCCCACAGACTGCAGCAAAACCCCGCGCCTCCGTGCAGTTCCTCTGAGGTACTCGAGGTCCAGACTCCATGTTCTCGGTCAAGCCAAACTTAAGAGAAACCTAAAAGAGGACTGGGTATTAAGTCCAAGCGACTTATTGTTCGATTGTAGCTGATCATATTTGACCTGTAATTATTTCGACTTTGCTTATGCGGCAACCCGCTATCTCCTGTTATTGTCGCGGCACGATATGAAATGCTAATGATCGATGCAAATCAGGATGCATAAATTACTGGGATAGGGCAATTAAAACCCGGGTTGCATTTGCTAGAGGCTTCCCTAAGCGCTGCTTAGAGGCTGACCTCTCAACTTCTTTAATTCTATCGATTGGATTTTCTTGGCTTTTCTATGATGCTGATGCCTATCTTGACAGCACGATGAGGGCCTTCCACCAAGGTCGGCGTGGGCCGTGTTGCACTTCGTACCATGCGTGTCCACTACCCCTCGAATATACTAGAAGGTTGGAAGTATTGAGTCGCTGGTGTCTGCGACGAATTTCGAAATTGGAATGCTTCTCCGACGACGAGATGCTATCCGCCTTCCTACAACGCTACAGTGGTTTGGCCACTTTCTTCGCCGGTTGGACACAGACCTTTTAAACCGGTGTCTCTCGCCGTCACCTTGCACGGATTGGCGATGTGAAGCGGCGGCAAACTTAAAACTTGTATCGGTCCCGTCAACGCGGATGTAGGGCACTTGAGCCGACTCCCATTGCCGCTATCCGGGACACACATGAAACAGCCGGTTCATTTGCTAGCAGGCGATTGCCGCACAAAACTGGCAGGATGTATCTTCGATCCGTTTCGCAATGGTCTCACATCGTTAAATAGGCCAATCAGGTTGCTCGAATCTGGCACATAAATCCCTATTCAACCATCGTTGGTTAAAAGCGTCCGCCGTATGCATTCTTGTTGTCTTCGCTTAACGCTACGTCGCTGTTTTCTTTATCCCCCTCACAGGCACTAGAGTCCGATTTGGTGTCCTGTCAGCTGCACCACTGGATCGACCTGATTTTCGGCTACAAACAACGTGGATCCGAGGCGGTCAAGGCCACGAATGTCTTCCACCACCTCACCTACGAGGGCAGCGTCAACTGGGATAAGGTGAGTATGTGTTTATTCTTCAATCCTGTCAGTCGTTCGTATCCGCATGTTTCCCAGCAGTCACTGGGGTGGCCTAGAAGTCGAGCTTATCGCATACGCAGTTTCTTAAAATGAGCTGTTCTCACATGATGGCCATCAGGCATCCACTACTTAAATTGACTTCAACTAAGTTTCATCAGGACCACGTTTTTATATCTAAAGCAATATCGGCCCCCTCCTCCTCCTCCTCCTGTATTGCTGTTACCTCTTTGAGCTTCTTCGTACACGAGTGGAACCGTCCAGAGTCAAACAAACTCTTCGGTAGTTTTCCTACCCCGTCTTCTGCTTTTTCTTGGCTATCTCTAGGGGATGGCTGAACCACGAATTGTGGCTGTACGTGCGCTTTGATAACGAACCAGCCCGGGGCAAACCTTTTCCGATTTCATCGATTGATCAGCCTAGTTAATTGACTCAAATACTTTATACGCTCGACCAATAAGCGTTACTCCCGATTGCCAATTTTATCCCCCAATATCAACAAGGTGAACGACCCTGTCCTGCGCAAGGCCATTGAGGGGCAAATACAGTGCTTCGGTCAGACCCCCAGTCAGCTGTTGACGACGCCTCACCCCCCTCGAGGTTCCGCATTGGCCGCTTGCCCCAGCATCTTCAGCCCCCTCAGCCAAGAGGTCTGCTGTCGCCTGAAGACGCCCTCGAATTCGGCCATCGTTGGTCTCTTCTGCAACACCCACCCCACCATGACCAGCGGCGTCGCGGTTATCACCGTCTCGGCCAACTGTGTCTTTATGGTGAACAAGTGGAACCAGAATGCTGCCAGTGAGTTCCAATTCCCCCACCCCCTCCTTCATCCCCTTTATGCCTCATCCTCCTCCCCTCCACCTCCATAAGTTTGGTGGGACTTTTGTTTTGAAGTTATGCGACAATTACGTCATTTTGATCGAGTTTGTGTCTTAATGCAAAGCTAGCTCCATTGGGGTATTTAGTGAGATGTTTTATATTTCCATTATAGATGCAGCCCACCGAAGAGGTTAGTTATTCTTGAACACATTTTCACACGCATAGTCTTTCTGAATCTGCAATGGCTCTAATGCACTTTTTTTCAGGCGAAGTCCTCGCCTTATTTGCATCCTTTAATTTTGGCGGTTGGGTCTAGGTATTTCCTAGCGAAATTTAGCGACTCCCGGTGGCCCGATGATGTATTTGTCAGCATCCTAACCGTGTTCGTGATGGACCCTGTGTTCGACTCCCAGACCAGACCACCAAAATAACCGCGGTCGTTGCGGCGTGCGCCTGCCTGTAATCCAGCGGAATCTGGTTGTTGCATCATCAGAAATGTAATCAGCCTGAGTTCCGCGTGTGGCCCCGGGTTTGCCAAGTGCTGACTAATGCTGCCTCCGCTACATTCCCACGAATCTCCATGAAGCTGCCGGCTCATCCTCTAGCAGAAGATATCCGCAGGAAAAATTACCGTTATTTTCACCTTGTCAGGGCTCTCTGGTTTTTGTTACTTGTTTACTTTGATATTGAATGCGGTTGTGTGTGTTTTGATGTAATCCAGATTCCAAGGTGTCTGTGGGCGGCACACCAACCTCACCACTGACATCTCCCAAAACCTCCGAAACCGTCCCTGCGCATCGGCATAGTCAGCCTCAGGTACCGGAGTCCTCTTTGGAACGCCAAGCCCCAACTCACCATCCAGTACTGTCATTTTCCAATATACCCGTTGCGGCATCGCTGCCATTGGATACGGATTCCCATTCCAGTGCACCCGTCACGCTTGATTCTTCAACCTTGTGTAAGCAATCGGAAATCGCTTTATTAAGGTTACGAGGTCCGAACAATGTTTAGCGTTAAATTGCACAACGAACAAAAAACATAGAATAAGTGTGTGTGGAGACGGGTGTCGTGATGGCAGGACTATAAATCCATTTTGCAGCCTCCAATCCCTCGGCCAACCGTCGTTACCTTGGCGAGAATCTCGACCCTGCCATCTCCATAACCTCCAACCACTTTGTCGCCACTGCAGACAATCGAGCCATTGTTGCCTGTGGCTACTTTGACTACTCGTTTCGCATATTCTCAGTCGAATCTGGTAAGTTGACACCAGATTTAGCATTTGTTCCTCCTCCTCCTCCTCCTCCTCCTCCTCCTCCTCCTCCTCCTCCTCCTCCTCCTCCTCCTCCTCCTCCTCCTCCTCCTCCTCCTCCTCCTCCTCCTTGTTCTCCCCCTTACCCTCTTTTCCGACTTTTGGAGAGACTTGATTCGGCGCTGCATTTGAGGTGGCGGTTTTCATTTCCCTGGTGATTTCCCAGTCTCTTTAAACTACTTTTAAATAAGCTGTGGATTGTATATGCCATTAAAAATCGATTTGTGACAAATTTTCGAAGACAAAACTTGGTTTGCGTGTTTAGCGGAAGGGAATGCTTAGCAAATCATGAAAGTTCTTGGCAATAATGTTATACAGTTGACGCCCAGGATATGCGGGCTCTTTGAAGTTTGATATTCTTTGTGCAATAAAACAGAATATTTTAAGTTCTAGTTTCTTCTTCAATTTCAAATTGAACATCCTGTTTATAATTTATAAATGGTAACTGATATGTCATAGATGTCCCTCGCGTGTACGTTTACAGGTGCCGTTTCTTTTGGCTCCAACAATAGGTGGTTTTACAGACGAATCTTATTTCCATTTCTTCAAGTTCGTTTATTTACGAACTTGACATATTTGGACATTTGAAAATCCACGGCAATATTTTGAGAAGCCTTTTCATTCGCCTCGGTTGCTGATTGGCGCGCATTTTGGTCTGGTGATTTCGCTTGTTACTAAGCTCCATCGAATGTTTCGCCTAAATAATCGATATCTGTAAACGTGCAATAGATGATTGTCCTCTCATTCATTGTAAACCCTCTACTATAAATATCGATAAACCGATGATGATTGTCCTTTCGAAACGCGTGCTTAATTTTAATCTGAAAAAGAAACGCCAATTTGAAGGACTCAGTTTCATGTTATCTTGGCCGCATCATCCGTAATTCCACGTGTGGGGATTAACGTTTGCATGACGAAGCAGCGGCCAGTTGCGCTTCATCATCGGTTGATTCTGAGATGCTGCCACCTCTGCAGATTTAATATCATAAACAGAAGGGCAAAGGCGAAGATAGCGAATGAAGAGTCTGCTTTATTATTATTATCATTCGAACAATGATTAGAGCCCGAACAGGGCCGAAAATGCCGTAGGCACAACGCCCACACATTGTCCCCCTCCGAACACACGCAGACTGGGTATCCTTGTTCGAAAATGCAGTCATTACACCCGGTGTCTACCGCGTCTCTCTGGTGGATGAGTCACGTCGAACCAAAACCATTTGCTGACTAATGCACCCGTGCGAACCGCTTTTCTCTCCGATGAAGACAGTCGAATGTGGCGGATTGTGCGCTCAGCCACTAGTTTGTCAAACCAGCATCACTCCTACCGACGTGGAGCCAGTCCCGGTTGGCATTTCCCCAATTAAGCACTACTCATCTGTCTGACGACCATCTGCCCTTCCCTTGCCTAATCGTTGTTGCCTTTCTTGTGTATTTGTTACGAGCAATTCAATAAATGGCTTAATTTGAGGACAACCCAGAAAACAACAATTGAAGGCGCTTATTTGTAGGTGCAAGAATGCATACACGACAGCGGGCAAAAGCTGGGCTATTTCTGCGTCCTTGAGGGGACAAGGGCCAACGAAATGCAAGTCTGAAGAATGAGCCTATCCGCGAAGAGGTGGGACCAATCGGGAACCAATGAGAAACTCGAACCGCTAAACTATTTACTGACTTAGAGCTAATAAGCATTTAAGTCCCCACTAAGTCACATTTGACGTTTTTATCACGACCGACGCTTCTAAATTGTCCTTTTCAGTTTTAAATAATATAATAATGGTATTCACTTTATTACGTTCACGAGGAACAAAACGTTACAGCAAGCTAAATTGATACAGGAAGTTGCGATGATAAATAGAACATCCATTTTATCCTCAAGGCCGCTGTGTTCAGAGTGCCTACGGACACCAGGACGTTGTGACGTGTCTGGCGCGCTCAGAGTCCCATTCGGGCCCATACTGCTACATTGCAAGCGGATCTCGCGATGGCCTCATCTTTCTCTGGATCTTCAACAGCCAGGCGTTCTCCCTCTTTTCGGATTATCGTAAGTTGTGACCCACAAGTTGGCTGAAATTCCTCGTCGTTGGGGTGGCAGATGGGGGCGGTGCTTTGCGATTTAATGTCTCGCAATCCTGTCGTTCTTTCGCATATACTGACGGGCGTTGCATTCTTCGAGTATCCTTCGCTCACGGAAGCATCTTCAACAATAGCCTCTCGGGCCTACGAAAAGAGCAAGTCAGATTCATTGGGAGACTGTCACCACGACTGCTCTCAGCGACCATGCCACGTGGATACACTGTTCTCGCCAGCGCGCTGAATTTAAGCTGCATTGGGCGGCTTAGTACCTGCATGTGTGACCGACTATCTCCTACGAGAGGATAGACCGGCCTCATGGGTGTTGCCATGAAGATTCTCGGGAATATTTTAACAGGGGGTCGAACCCAGTGCCCTCACCATCAGAGTAAGGATGCTGACCGCTACACCATCGGGCCACCTGGAAAGACCAGTGGAGTGGTCTGCAGCGGACGTCGTCAGCTTCACTTAAGCATCATCCATGAAGCTGCTTGGTCATCATCCAGTAGGAAGAACAGCACGCATAGCTCTTCCAGACACTGGAGATCCCGAGGACTCGGTCTCCTCACGACTCAGTCATTCTATCACTTCTGCTGCAACAATGCAGCGCTAGGTGTGTTTTTGATTTTTTTTGCCTTTCGCGTCGTCTAGCCGGCGAGCCACCATTGCCCCAGGCAACCCTGGTGGGACACCAAGATGCCCTCGAGTGTATCGCAGTCTCCGCGGAGTTGGGCCTCGTCTTCAGCGGATCCAGAGGTGCGTTTTGGTCGAAAAAAAACGTTTTTTTCCAGTTATTAGCGTCTCCTTCTCTCTGGCCATCAACAGTATACATGTGTGTGTGTGTGTATGGGCTGACAGGAAGCGGGATGCTTTTGGTCGTCGTGCCACTTTTTTGATAATTTCCGACGGGAAATTCAACGCCTCGCCGAACCTTCTCACGACGAGAAGGCAGATCCTGACAGCCTGCTGATCGTGAGAGATCTGCATTTCATTGGCCAACGACTGGGGACGCCCGACCCAAAACCGTCTTACACTCGAGATGTTCCACGAGATGGGCAGAACCCGCGATCAGAGGCTGTACCCCCCTCCTTCAACCTATGCGGAGTCATTACTACTTCATCCCCCAAAAAATGGTCGAGTTGACACAGAAGGCAGGTGCCGAATGTTCTCAAACCCAAGGTCCACGCGTAGTCGCCTCTCGAAATATCCTGACCTATTGTATGACAATAGTTGGAGCAATCCTTCTGTCAGACGATATGACAGTGGTATCCAGATGTATTCGAAATCCTTGTTGCACAACCCGACGTGTTTCTCTAGTGCAAAGAAGGCAGGCGGACACTTGTTGTGAGGTCTTCGACGAGGACGCACCAAATTCAGGTTGCCAGTTTAAAATCAAGGGAATGTGTTTCGCTTTCGTATTAATGCTGCGTCAACTGACAATCCCACTGCTAAGGCATTGACCTTGAAAATGCAATTGCGTTACCATGCCAATGCCGCTCTCCGCGTGTGTAGGTGGCGCCTGTCTAATCCACACCACTCGAGGCGACCTCCTGCGCCGTTTCGATCCACTGGCGACCCCCTTTGACCCCCTGCGTCCAGCCACCGCGGCTCTTCGCCACAAGGCCCCGCTTGCGCCCGCCCGCGTCTGTTTCACCCAAGAGGGCTACGTTGTGTTCCAGATTGGGCCAACCAATGTCGCCGTCTACACCCTCAATGGCAAACTCGTGGTCTCCGCCGACATGAAACGCCAGGTAGGTCGGCGTTGCTGTTATTACGGCGTGTGACTCTGTCAGACTCCTTCCGTGGACCTCACAGGACCCCCATCCCTCCCACCGGTTGCTGCATCGTGCGAAATTTAATAACCACCATTATTACCTGATTGTTTAGGAGATTTAAATAATATAGATGTCGACTTACAAGCGATACTCGGTTGTGATTGGCCAACAAGCCGGTCACAATTCGTTTTTTTTACCCTTCAACCGGACCCGAAGTACTATACCTTCAAGTTTGTTATTTGCTTTCCTATTATTTGTTCTAGAACCATTTTGTTCATAAAATGCAATATGAATGCGAATGCGTGTTTTCACTAAATACGGACTGGAAGAATTTACAGCCTCTGGATTGGTTAAGAGTTGGATGATGAGGCAGCGGGCCCTTCAACCTCGTCGGTCGTTCCTGAAACGGTTGCTATAGGTGGTGCTTTTCACCTCAGACTCGCATTTTTTCGCATAGATCCGAGGAACAGCTACTGCTCTACGACAGACCTTTGTCGACTCCGCGGACAGTCTAGACGTTTCGGAACCGCCTTCCCCACTGGGCGACAGCGCCATCGACTACAGCGTGACGGCTCTCGCCATAACGATGTGCGCCAACTTCCTGCTAGTCGGTGGCAACGACGGTCTGGTCTGGGTCCTTCGACTGCACAACCTTGAACCAGTGCATTGTCTGCCGCGTTGCAGAAACTCCGTCACCTCGTTTGGACTCAACTACGACCAAAGGTACGCCCAGAGGCAAAACCAAGTGTTTTCCCTTGCAATATCTAATAATAATAATTGTAAGCTCTTTATTGAGGTCACGAGGACCAAAACATTCGTTTACGTCGTACTCCATGGAAGGTTGCACTGTTCACCAAATCGCGTTGAGAATCCCAACTAAAGACTATCGATCACATCGGTGTGGAATGACAGAAACCAGCAGCTGCTTTGCTTCATGATACACCTCAACATCCTCTGAGCTAATCGCATTGACGTTGTACTAGTTAGATAATTCATATGTATATATTACGTAATGCGTTACATTCATTTTTATAACGTAATACATTGTTGACATTATTGTACATCCGCTATTGTTCATATGCATGGCCGGTGTGATCGGTACAATCCAGGTTTGAAGATTCGTGTTCAGTTGGACGCAATTTGATTCCTATTCTTTACAGTTATCTTTGTTTTAATTGGCGTCGCGAGCAACTGAACCATTGTTCTAAATTCCTATTATAGAAATGAAAAATTGTAATTCGAATTTGAAGAATTATATTCGTCTGCTTCGGAAGAGAAAATGATAATAATTGCAGTGGCTTTATTGAGGTCACGAGGACCAAAACTTTCAGCATAAAACAAGACAGTATACCAATGCTAGATACGAAAATCGTCTTTTAGTTTCTGCTTCACCTGCTCTGGTGAAACAAAGTATCGGGACTGATAAGGAATAACCGAATTGCGATTTCCGCCGTCGATTTGTGTACAACTAGTGGTGTGGCGTTGAACAACGATCTCTTGGATGGAGAGCATAGGCAGGCCTTGATGGTGATTGTTCCAAGTGGTTTCCTACCACCCACTTCGTTTAGCTGAATTCCGAGTTTCAAAAAGCTTCTCTATTGGGGCCATACGTGGTCTGGCTCCAAAGCGGCCGTTGGTCCATTCGCGTGCGATTAAACTGTCGTGGTTTTTGGATTTTGTGTATTTTTTGGCGACATTCTGCCCCGGATCTGTGGTAGCTTTAATGGTAGTTCATGATGGAAACCCAATGATGACCCAATCGCAGGCGGGATTCGAACACGAAACCTCGGCGTTGCCAGTCAGCCTCTCGACCGTTAATTTGCTTCTTTTATCCGACGAATTGGCGGCCGGCTTAATGAAATGCTTAGTCTAACCAACCAGTGTTGCACGCGTGGCCCCTTAGTTTGACGATGCCACAGCTAATCTTCGTGGAGGCATTCGTGAAGACGACTCATCCTCGGGCAAGAGCGCAACAAAAAAGCAGCTGATACTTCTGTTTCTTCCACTCAGGTTCCTCACAGTTGGACTTGCAAACGGCGGTCTGGTCGTCTTCAACTTGAACTTCAACCGTTGGCGATCGCAACTCCGCGAGGACACCCACGAGGAGGACGTGTTTGAGGCAGTTTTGTCGGAGACGGACAAAACTGCTTGAGTGGCCGTTTGCACCTTATAAACTGTGATGAAAAACCCGGCACTTGTTGTTTTTGTATATCCCAGTTTCCTTTTGTGATTTCTGTCTGTGTTACACCTCTTCGTGCGCTTTCCCTTCACCCTGGAAATATCGACCTACAATTCAATTGGACGATTATGACGTCGTGTCTCTACTGCTCACTGTTGGTTAATTTATATTTGACTAAAATCGGGTGTATTTTCTTTTTCACCAACCCCTCTTCACGTAATGTGTGTCTAACATGTAGCATTCCATGTAATTAAGTAAAGTTCGGGGTTTTTGCGTTCAATTTTGTGAAGGTTTGGGTTTTTCATTGCCGGATGTTGATCTCGTGGTGGCGTGCGCCAGTAATCCTCTGAATTGGAGGAGGCCACAGCAGCTCTTCGGGTGGCACTGGGAACGCCACCAGCTGTACAATTTCCCCAAACTCGTCGTGGAAATTTCACCCAGGAAGCCGTCTCATCTCCCAGCAGGAGATAGAAGCAGAAAAAACACTAGCCGAGCATCCTCCTGAGCTTTCAATTTCCATTGACGCGGCCGTGTTGGGCTGCAAAACTGGGCAGGATCAATTTAAGAGTGACGCTCAGGAAGAAAACGGCGTTTTCCCGGAAATAAACCTTCAAAATATAAAGTCTCGTTTTTTACGAATCGTACATATCGGGCGCATTTTCAAGGTCCCGCAATTTGTAAAATATATCTCTGATTACATCGGGAGAGGTTCTTACTAACCCCTATTTCATATAATCATTTCTATTGGGCGTCAGTCGTGTTGCATTGATCGGGTTTTCGCCGTCTCCATTGCGAGCTTTCAATGCAGTTCAAATGAAGCCAATTTATTGTGGTCGTCTTCCTGCCTATTGGAAGATCTTCTTATCTCTTTGGCCTACACAAAATTCGGCTGCTCACTAACACCAACAGTCCACGTAGCTCATACACCGACTTTATACATGGATTTCGGGAACAAAACCAGCTGATAAAACGCCAGTGTGTTTTGTGTCGCTATCCTACACGAGAGGATGAACTTGCTTTATTAATGGCGCGCATTGTGGCTGTCCAAGCATTGGATGCCAGTAAGGAGTAGGGCCGCTGTTCGTGAGACCTCGGGAGACTTCCCGGTTTTCGGTCTCCAACTGACACTCAACATGCACCTCTGGCTACATGAAGCCGATGGCGTAGCGGTCAGCATCCTCGCTCTGTTGGTGAGAGACACCCCGGGTTCGATTCCATGGGGAGAATCATCATGGCAACCCCACATGAATCCAGGTCAACCACTTGACAAACGGCCCAAACCAGGTGCGGGTAGCCGGCGAATGCGCGCGAGAAAACAACGGCGGACTCGACCTAAGCTCTCGACTGTGCGAACACTAGAGCTACTCATCGACCAAATCACCAAGAAACGCAGGACAACGCCACCCAATCAAAAACCTGTGCCCTGAGTAGATAATATTGCACATGTAATAATAAACACACGATCGCACACCCACACAAAAGAGAGGCAACAGTGGTTAATTCTCGTCCACCACCAGATTCCCCGAGTCCTCCTCCTCATCCTCCTCCAGTTGCTGGTCATCGTCGTCAGCATCCTCTCCATCGTGTCCACCGCTCACATAGGCCACCGAAAAGGGCATCCGGGGGTTGTTGGTGTGGGTGGCAGTCGGGGACGATTTCCTCCCGCCCGCGTAACTCCCGCCAACCACTACACCGCTGTCGACGTGGAGCCCCACATCAACCTCGAACAGCCGACACCCCTTATTGGGGACGGCTTTGGGCGCCTCGGTATCGATGCGGAGCAAATCGACTGAGTCGCCACAACGCGGGGGCGGCGCCATCTTTTCGTATTCCTCATCGCCGGCGTCTTCTAAAGCAAAACACGGGTAAGCGATGTGTGTCCCACATAATCGTGAACATCGGTCGAATTTCAACGGCGCGCGCTGACGCCAGGGAAGGCCTTCCAATCACATGCGGCCGGGAAAAAACGTAGCATCTCTCGAACTGCATTCGTTCCCATACTAACCCACGCTTACGAAACGGCGCATCCGACCCCCAAAGGTGCCATAAAGTTGAAGCCATTAGATAACTGGTGTCTGCGCGAAAACTACAAAGTGAACCAGCGAGACTAACTGTCCAATGACGAAATAATAGGCTGTGGTTTGGACACAGGTACCCACGTGAGGTTAAACCCCACATCTAGCGATTATGTCACGATTTAAACTTGCTGTGGCTAGATAAGACGACAGTGCTCACACACACACACACGAATCCAGATCGATTTGGTGTCAGATGACCTTGGAGGTGTTCGCGCAAATAGCCACAGAGTTGTAAATATATAATTGGCTATTTCAACACAGCACAGCCTAGACGCAAAAACACCGACCACACGACGTCTCTGTCTAGTAACTAGGAGTGGTTGGTGGAAACGTACTTCTCTGCGATCCACCAACGCGGTCAGCATTGCAAACGCAATATTTAAGGCGAAAAATCAGAAATCAACAGGTGAAGACGGTATCCCACCCGAAGTGTATAAGTTGTCTGGTTGTCGATCCGGGAAAGTGAGGAATTTCAGGGCGACTGAAGCACCCTCATCCTGCTCCCGCTACCAATAATGGCGACAAGACTATTTTCTTTAAATACCGAGGCATCAATATTATCGAAAATGCCTTCTCAGTACTCCTCTGAATCACTTCGGCGCACCACGAGACGCCCGCTGCAACCAATGACGCTTTCGGCGTGGCCGGGTATGCGAGAACCAGATCTTCATGCTTGTGTTGATGGCGACGAATCGAAAGAGTGCCCTCTAAACGCTGGCTGCTCTCATTTTGCTCATTTTGCAAAGGCAATTGGGCTAGAGAAAAAAACCAATGCCAGAAAGGCCTTTCATCGCCTGCGCATAACTCTGTGGGGCCACACCTAGAGAAGCTGGTGAACAAAGGTTCACGTATACCGCGGTGCAATCCATCGCATCTATCTTTAAAGCGGACTGGCGTGACCAGCTCATCAACAACGACATAAGACAGCGTCACCACCGGAGCCGAGCGCAGGAACGATCAACGGCGAGATGGAATCCCACCCCCCCCGACCTGGTAGCCTCCGATCGCCGCGAATTGGCAGTCAGGATTCGCGAAATTAATGAAGCCGATTCATCCTCACACAGGAGATAGACGCGACAAAGAAGTAGAAGAAGAACCATTACGGGGTCCAAACCAGAATCTCACCTTCTTTTACATCCTCCTCGTCGTCCTCATCCTCTTGATCGCAGTCATCCTCGTCGTCTGGTTCCTTTCTGTCCATCTCATCAGCTTCCCGACTCCCCTCAATTTCGAAGCTGCTCATTACACCAGCGACAACTCCGCGGGCACCACCACAACTTGGGCCGTCTTCTTCGTTGAAGATGGGAGCGCTACCCGATGGAGTGGCAACGCGCAGACGCTTCGTGGTGGTAGCTACAAAGGTGCCCTGTCTGTAACGCTGCATCTCCTGAAAAAATCCAACAGGAATGTTTGTGACTTATTCTAGAGGATCGATCGAGTGGCGTCAAGCAGGAGAGCCTCGCTTGATCAATCAGCCTAACTGCCACATAAAATCAACTGCCCACTAAACATCTTCGTGGAGATTTGATGTTTAGCGCGCCTGGAACAGAATGACATGGATGGGCTGAATCCATGTGGTAAAAACGCGAGGCCTTTGAGGCACAAAAAAATAAGGACGTTGACGAATAGGTTCCATATTCTCTTTAAGACGGTGACTCGGAAATCCGCGTTGCCTCAAAAGAAAACGTCGAGCAATTCCAATGCCCCCGCGTAGGCGGCACTACAAGGACAGGCAACGTGCGGTAATTTCATTCGGAGTGCATTCATAGATTAAGGCGTGCACCTCCAATATTTCATCAGAAATTATTGTTGCTAGTGTCGGCAAAAATAAAAGGAAGCAGGGGTTAGGAACCAACAAACTGCCAACTACAAAACCTCACCTCCTCGTAGCGTTGTTTGTCCTCCTTGGCCTTGGTCTCGTAGGGCTCCTTGTCGGGACAGTCCTCCCAAAGCCGTCCCATCTCCTTCGCCAACTCGCTCACCCTCCACTCTGGGTGCTCCGCCCTTATCCCGGGCCGCTGCTCGTCGGAGAAAAGGAAGAACGCCGAGAGGGGCCGCTTGGGCATCCCGGGGTCCTTCAATCGGCGACGCTTTGTACCGCGCACGTGACCCGAAGGCTGCTGGGCCTGCGGTTGGTGGGAGGCGCTGGGGGCGGGGGGTATGGGGTAGCTGAAGGCGGCCGGCGTCGTCGTCTCCTGGCCGTGACTCAGATCGGAGTGTGGGGGTTGATTTTGTTGCTGAGACTGTTGCTGCAGTTGAACGTATTCGCCCATTTCGCGGTTGTAGCGTTTAATATCTAACCGCGACATTTCATCGAAGGACGTCCGCTGACCTATAGCCATCTCCTGTAAGTGAGGGGCGAATATAACCTATACGAGCCGATAATCTACGGGAGCATTTTAAAAGCATTGAAAACAAAGCATCATTCATTTAGTTGTTTTCTATTGTTCTGTACATTTTGGAGGGCTGGAAATTAGCGCTTACGATTTAGAAAAATCCAGATTTGATAGGTTAAAATGTAAGAATCAACTAACCCGCCATTTCTCCGCACATTTTTTGGCGAATTCACTGAATATTACGTTTTCGTTTGGATTTAGGGAACGGTGCTTTTCACGAATCACCTGGACGAAACACCCGTAACTCGAGAGAGGGCTTTTAGGTCGATTCTTATCCTTCATTCTCGTTGGACTAAAATATTAGTGACATCAATATGACGAAACTTAAAAACCTAAATCAAATAGTCTCACCAATCTATATTTAATTCAATTTAGTTTATGAACGAATAGGCCAAACACAACTTAAAGTAACTAATTATTTGCATTGCACCTCGGGGTACATGATAAAAAGACTAACTGAAATGTTCACAATACCAAATCACCAAAACGAAGGAATGGATGCAGAGAAGATACATGATTTGTGGGTACGAGCACACAAGTTAGCTGTCCTGTGAGCATTAGTGAAGGCTATTAAATGTATCCGATACCGAATATAATAGGTTGCACACAATATCTATTCATACAGAGAGCATGCTAAAAGCATTTATACCAAATGACGCATTAATCAAACATAATGGAAAACAACTGTCACGTTACTTCAAGCTATTGAATCAGTTTATGTCGTTGTGTTAAGACTTATTGACATTGTAAACAAGTTGTTAGAATCTCCGCCACCTAGTAAATAAATTTCAATAAATAAACTATGCATTTTAGCTTTGACTGACCGAAAGATTAACAATTCGATATATAATTAATGCAATGTACAAAAACATAGAATAGCCTTTAAAACGCCGCCAGATTGTTTAACCCTATTTAATGGAAACGGTAATGTAATGAGTAGATAAATCCTTATGACTATCATTGAAAAATTATTGCATTTAAATATTCAGCAAAGAAGTCGGAAATTTAATCTAGCTAGCATCGAATGGAATTTCTATGCAGGAATAGTCATTCAAAAAATGATTTTTAAATGACCGTTTCCTCAGATACTTATAATGTATCCCGGAAACAATGGTTTCTGGTAAGTCTGCTCGAATAAGGTTGTCACTGTTTATTTATTTAAGCTGGGGGTAGATTGCGATGGTGATTGATTGACTGTATAAATATAGAGTTGGAATTACGCGGCGCTATTTACGATAAAATATCATTGTCGTTAGTGCGCCTAATGTCTTGTAGAAACATATAAGATCATAAACGATTCGCCAGCGTTTTACCGCAAAAAATAATTCCCTATAAATGCATTTGCAACGCCCCAGTGTTTAACCAAGATATTGCGCGTGATTTCAGTGAGACACAATATCCACCGTTCGACAATATTACGCTAACTTGTGTCGACCAACTCATTACTCGGGATGTTCATCTTCAATGACGGAGAATATTGCTATCCGGTGACGCAATGCACTCTTTTCCTGAATACAGGATGCCTCACACTGGAGCAGCATCGTAGTTTTCCAGTTATAAAGACAGGTCCATTTTTGATAAAGCCTCTTTAACATTATAATAATAATCGCGTTATTGAGGTCACGAGGACCAAACCTTTAAGCATGAAACAAGACAGTATAACAAGTGATAGATATGAAAATTTTCTTTTATTTCCTGCTTAACTTGCTCTGGGCAAACTGAAAATCGGAAACAATAAGCAATGACCGAATTGCGATATGCCGCCGTTCTTCTAGGCATTGAAAAATATAGCCTGCGCATTGGTCGAAGAGATTAACACTTAGCTGAACTTGAAAAGAGGGTTTTCGAGGGATCACTTAAAATCCTAGCAGCGATTAGTGAACAACTATTAAAGTGGTGTTGAACGATGATCTCTTGAATGAAGAGCATAGGAAGGCAACTATAAAACAAGATTATTTTAAAAAGCCTATGAAGGGTTAAAAAGTCAGAAAATTTAAGGAAAATTACTGGGGAACAATATACGTTAAGGGGAATTATACAGGCATGGACAAAGGTTTTTATATGGCTAGAGCTTAAACGAAGTCTCCTGAACCGGCGAACTAGGAAGCAAAGGCGACGGCATTTACCAAAGACAGCATCTACTGCATGATAACAGACTGTTAAAAATAACGCCGAGGAATTTAGAATTTGAGCTCGAAGCGAAATTATGGAGTGAAGGGGTTTCAGTCGTGTCAACAGCGGCTGTCAGGGAAAATGTAATGGATATGCATTTAACCGAATAATATGTTCCACTGGAGTACCTCAGTGATCTTGCATTTAGTAAAGTCATGCCTCGTTAGGGGACCGTAGGCTAGACGTGTAGTAGTTAAAACGGAATAGATATAGCACTGCGTTTTGTTGCACACCGCAATTATTTGGCAAGGAGGAGGGGCTTCATTTGCGACTTTTATTTGTTAAAGTCGATTATAAGCCAATTAAGCAACATCCTTCAACACCATCTTCACATAGTTGATAAAGAATGCATGAGCATGAGATAGTGTTAAAAAAAGAGGTGACGTCCAAGAAAATCTCCTTGACCGCTTTAGCTCCTGTATCAAGGGATCAGGGGAGGGCGAGCGAAAAGGTTGCCAAGGTGTTCATAGTGCTGCTATTTGATTTCTAAGCAAACTGAAACGGGTCATCGACATTCTTTAGCGTGTCATCAATTTCAGAGAGGAGGTGCTTCTCAATAAATTTCGACCAGACAGATGAGTTGGCGATAGTTTTATATTTCACAGGTCCAGTGGATCCATTTTCCGCTTTCGACTGTTTTTAACATTCGTTTTCACACACCTATGTTAAGCATTATACACACATTCTCTCCATTCAATGCGTCTGATTCACATTATGACAGCTTGGAAGGTCAAAATATTGTCAAATTCCCCACACCAGATGCGCGTCTGCATTCGATTCAAACAAGGTGGACGATTTCAATTCGTTGCTCAGACAATTTCTTTATGCGGATTGTTTTCGTCCTCGTAACCTCAATAGAGCCACGACTATTTATTTATTTATTTAGGATACCAATAAGGACAACATATTTAAGCCAGAAAATGGCGAATCGGGATAAGGATACTGTTCTAAGAAATTGGTGCTTATGGTTTTCCGACCTTCCTCAATCTCTGATGGTTAAAACCGATTCGAGTATATTGCTTTCCCTAAGTTCTATGATTCCCTGATACTCTGTATTTTACAATTGCTGATGATTATTTATCATACAATTTGCTATTGAATAATTTTTTATTACAGCTGGTCTTGATAGCATTGCCAATTTTCTAACAGGCGAAGGGAGTAGGCTTAACCCCCTATAAGCGTGACCCGCTAGCACAGTCTATATAATAATAATACTAATAATAATAACTACATTGCTGTTGGCCAATGGAAAATATATTGCAAAGACAAGTGAATCTGACTTTATCTTCCAATTATAACGTTAGAACTCTTAATCTCAATTATTTTCTGTCCAACGTCTAAAGTTCGGAACAATATATTGATGAAGAGAAATAGTTTTTTATTTATGAATAAAACGACGTATGAAATATATAAAACAAATGCCGTACATTAAAAATCTTCCATTTAAACGCGAAAAGCTACTAATTCATCTTTTTCTTAACTACTATACATACTTACGATTTAATTATCCGGAATTTGTTTCAATGACACCATATCATCATTGATTCAGCCATTTTGTTACCATAACAACTAAAAATACGGTGTCCCCTTAAAATATAATATTTGTGTTTCCCATAAAATACGTAAGATTTTACTTTTTCTAGTTAGATTTACATGTACAATCTGACCCTACATTAGAAAATATATTTATCTTGGGGTGTTAATGCGTGTGGGAATGCATTATTAATATCGTGTTATTGCATGCGGCCAACTCTCAAGATTGTCGTGCATTCGTAGTTGTTTTCGTTTCTGAGCCTTCCCAGTTTTGCCAGGCATCGACACTCCCGTTTTCTTAGTTGTGTTATACTACCATATGTCGCATAAAGGAGCGTTAACTGAAAGAAGGCGCGCATTCTCTGATTATACTGAAGAATCGGGTTTAAAACACAGAAGGTGTGTGAAGCACATGGGACGCCATGTTGCCATGTGACTTATATTGTGCGGAGTCTGTAGCATTTTTATATTTTCTTAAATTATTATTTTCTTCTATAAAGTAACGTTTTGATCTCTTTTTTTAGACACACAATGGGTGACATTGCTTCAGGAAAATCCGGCCAGGTGGAGACTGAAAAACGCGTAAGGCGAGAAATCGCGAATTGTAACGAAAGGCGCCGAATGCAAAGCATCAATTCTGGGTTTGACAACCTCCGAGTTCTACTTCCACCTTCCCAAGACGGCGAAAAATTGAGTAAAGCGACTATTTTACAGCAAACGGCCAAGTTTATTAATTCGCTTGTGATGAAAATTAACTCGCTGGAGCGTGAATTGTCTGTCTACCGCCGACAACCAGTCATGCCTGGTTCCAGTGTTCTAGCTGATATCACGGAAGAAGTTACAACTGGGTTTACTAGGAAACGCCGTCCTGACGATGAAGGTGGGTATTCTTTTATATTTATGTTACGTGTGTTTAGTCAAAGCCTTTGATCCACTGAAGGTTATGAAATCTGACGTTGATGGTAACCTCCTCGATCTAGATGACGGAAACACGTCTGGTCGTTCATCTGAATTTTATGATGGACATTTTGGATGTTCACCTTCGTCCGCATCTCGTTTACCGCCAGTTACAGCTGAATCACCTCCAGAAAACACGCCAACAGCTGCTCGTTTGGAGCATCTTGTCATGGCTATTGAACAATTGGAGGGAGCACCGTCAAGTGCAGCGATCTCGGATATCGAGAAGCCGCCAACACTGTCTGAACCCTTTTCTTACGTTTCACAAGGACACTCTATTTACTACAAATTTCCCGACACTATGACCGACTTAAGACCATTTGCTTATAATATCCCGAACGCGACGGTTTCCACCGCCATGAAGCCCCATATCAATTCGTTCACGGAGGAATTCATGATGAATCCGAACCCTCCCGAACTCGCTCCAACTCTTGCTCCCGTCGATTTATGCGAGGATAAAAAACCGATACCCATGGAAGAGTACCACCATCCCGTAGCCAAGCTTCTGAACCGTCCGATCCCACACAAATATCTTCATCGACCCCAAGTTGTAGTAAATAATTCTCATTAATTTGAAAACGAGATACTGTATTTTTGTGCCTGCGCCGTCCGTACTCCCCGTATCAGACGGGGCTGGTGGCTCTTTGGGCCCTGTACATAATTTGTTCAATACCCTGTCTTATCGTTCTTTCTTTCCTATGAAAAGATCGTTTTATACTACTTTGTGGCATCGTTCGGTTTGTGGGTTGACGAATTTCTGTCTGTTCTCTAACAGTTCATGTGTACATTGTCCACTAAGGCTTCTACTAGCGCCATTTTCCTTCCCGTTATTAGCACTGGTGGTGGACTTTCGCTTTGCGGTCCTCATTTTTTCTACCGAACCCTCGACTTCGGTCTAGATAATTTCCTTCGAATGCGCTTTAATTTGTTCTCCTGGATTAAAAAAATATTGAATGTACTCAAGGTCTTCTATCTATGGTTTTTGTTGGCATCCAACCACGTTGACGGGACCAATCATGGTGTGGGGCGTCTGGTTGCTCTATGGTCTGTAGGGTGCCTTGATCTCGCCAGATTGCAGTGCAGTTTTCGTTCCAGCGCCGCACTCCGTAGAAATCCTGTGGATCAAAGCGCTCTACATCCTATTTGGCGGTACCAATCCACGTTTTTACTTGTCCGCAGCTCGGACAGCTGCAATCCATACATGCGCCAATAGCAGCCGTAATACCGGAACCCCCATACTGGCCTGTCCTGCATTTCAAAGGTGTTGAGTGTCAATGCTGGTATCCGTCGACTGAGCTGCGTAACAGCATCTTTCTTCTAAGTAATAAGAGAGATTAGAGAAGGCCATTGTGCGCGGTGCCCAAACACCTAGATGGTTAATTGTTCATCACTGAACATGGGTTGGGGAGGGCTGGGAAATTCACGCAGCAAATCCGCAGCGTCTCAATGGAAGCATTGGAGCTTGCGTGCGCATGTATAAATTAAAAAAATACGTGCCTATGGGATATGTTTTCCGCCATCTGGTCTAGGGACCAGTACGACCCCCCAGCTAACTACCAGTCACCGATTGAGTGCATCCACGTCAGGCGTCTCATTTCGCAGATGGCCAGTTCTTAAGAAAAACGAAGACAGCCGGGATCTAAACAGCCATTGGCTTAATCGAGGTCTGCCTATTCTCTCCATTGAAGAAATCATAGTTCAACGCCACTTCAATAGTTGCTCACTAATTGCTGCTCGTATTTTAAGTGACCCATCAATTCAAGTTTATCTAAGTGTAAATCTCTTCGACCAATGCACAGGCTATGCCGTTCACTACCCACAAGAACGGCGGCATATAGCAATTCGGCCATTCCTTATTTGTCGCAATGTTTAGTTTCACCAGAGCAGGTGAAGCAGGAACTAAAAGACAATTTTCATATCTAGTACTTGTTATGCTGTCTTGTTTTATGCTGAAAGTGTTGGTACTCGTGACCTCAATAAAGCCGCTACATTTATTATGATCATTATAGTTATCGTTCTTTTTTGACAAACCAAACGAATCGACTCTCTGGGCGCCATATTGAAAGAGTGGCCGGTGTAGCGGCGTGGGTGCCTTCAATTCGTCGAGTTGGAGGCCGTCGGGTGGTGGAAATTGTAAATTTTTTGCGCGTTTTTTAAATATGGCCTTTCTTTCAATGACCAAACTTTATATAATTCGTGGGTTAAATTGGCCTTTCTTGAAAATGTACCTCCTCGTTGTTATTTCTTTTATTCTTCTTAACTTATTCCGCATCCTCTACGTACAATCGCCGCTTCCTGTTACATTTCCGTTTATTTTAATTTTTAATGCTACATTTTGTTGTCCTCGTGACCTCCATAAAGCGAATATTATTATTATTATTATCGCCATGAGTTGCGCATGTGACCCCATGCTGTGTTTTGATATATTGTATATTTGTATATTGTTCTCCAGTAATTTTCCCCGGCCTTAAATGTCTTGACTTTTTAACCCTTCATAAACTTTTAAAAATAATCTCGTTTTCTAGTGGTCTTCCTATTCTCTCCATTCAAGAAATCATCGTTCAACGCCACTTCAATAATTGTTCACTAATCGCTACTCGTATTTTAAGTGACCCCTCCCATCCCCTCTATCCCAGTTTATCTGAATGTAAATCTCATCGACCAATGCGTAGACCATACCGTTCTATACCAACAAGAACAGCGGCATATCGCAATTCGGTCATTCCCTATTTTTCCCGATTTTTAGTATCACCACAGCAGGTGACACAGGAACTAAAAGACAATTTTCACATCTTATACTTGTCATATTGCCTATTTTTACTGCTGAAAGTTTTGGTCCTCGTGACCTTAATAAAGCCACTACAATTCTTATTATTGATAAATGTATCTTACCAACCCTATATCCCGCCTATTCTCTGATTCCGGATTAAGGCCAATCCAGGATTCTCTCGCAGTACCTTCCCTGTTTTCTTCTTCTTCTTCTTCCATGGAGCGGCTGTTAGCGGAAAATAGGCTTCATGAATGTCCACGCACGACAATCGAAGCAGATAGTGGTCCAGTTCTGTTACCACCGCCGTCTACAGTAGACAAGATGCAGTCTCGAGCTCTCTACGGGTCCACTCTGACGGTGAAAATCTTCGCTTTAGTTGTCCTCCCCCCCGGAAGCGCCATCTGTGCGAAAAGGTGACCAACCAACCGCAGCTTGCTTCATTGTAGGAGGTTTGACCGTGGCTTCTCCGTGTCCGAACAGCGACGCACTATTTCGTCGTTGGAGATCTGGTCACCAGCGGGTTTCGAGATTCATCGCCGGAAAAAGTAGTCTCACATTCCCGAGCTTGCTTGTCTTTCGATGCCCAGTGCCAGGTTTCCCAAACGCATGTTATGATTTTGCGGATTTCAGTCGGGGCGACGCGAAACGTTTCCCACAGGCTTATCTCAGAGCTGCCTCACAAGATTGTGCGCCAAGGTAACCACAAAATGCTGCAATCTTATATGATACAAATTGTTCCGGGCCGCGCGTTGCTACGGTTCAGTCTGGTTAAATGGAAAATGAAAAATCTACATTTCTAATATTTTCAATTTAAAAATGGTTGTTTGATCGATTGCTGGTTAATTGAACCAACAACTTCCAAATGGGTAATCCAAACGTTCTTCAACAAACGCAAACCATACACACTTTTGTGCATTTGGCCGTTTCAGTTCATAATTCCCACAATCCCCCGATTTTGGGGTTCATTTGACCTTCGCGGTTCACTGTTTCACAGATTCCTTCACCATTTCACGGTCACGTAACCTGCACGTGGACGTCACTGGCAGTACCATTTGGTTGAGGAGTACATTTACAGAACGCGCATGTTTCTAATGAGTATAATTAAACGAACGCAAACAACAACCCCACCTATCAAAGCTGGTCGAGCGAACATGTTATTGGATATCGCTTTGAGCATGTTACCTGCCACAGGGATTATTATGTTTTGGTAGGTAGGCAAAAACCCACGCATAGTCAATGAAAAGTTGTGTCCAACAGCCACAGTAATCGGTGAAGAACACCGAAACCGATTTTTTGGTTCATCTAACCCTGGCGCTTAATGAATTTCTTAAAATTGACCACGTGACCTTAAGTGGCGGGGCGTCATTTAAACCCTTGGCTGTGAACGTGTTGTTCTGGGTATTTTAAAGTCCTTATCTGTTTCCACAATTTAGAGCATTTATCAAGGCCAGAATTAATTCGGGTTAAATCGGGTTTAATCACGGGGTGTAACGAGGGTCAACGTGATAATCAGCCGGAATGCCATTTGATAAATATTGCTTCGAGCTTTATCCAGGTGTCGATGGGCCCCCGATTTAGGGAAAGGTTGGACCCTAATTTCACGACAATCGGAAGAGCACTTTGAGAGATCTTTGGTGACAACAGTTTTCGAGTTACAGTTCTATTTATATCGATTAAGTAAACTTTTTGAATAAGAATTATGGCATTTGCTCAATTAAAGTAACTAAGATAAACACTTTTTGATCAGTAACAACGGATACCGATTTGTTCAAACGAATTGCGTTGGTCAAAGTTTCTCCCATCGCGGACCAATGACAGGTAAGCTACTAAATTTGATTAGGCCATTACACAGAAGAATTTAACACCAATTGCATATCATTTTCAAGAAAAGTTGGTCGTGTCTAGTTGGATCGGGACCGGGCGAAGGGATTTCCCATCTAATTCAACCAATAGACAGCAGTTTGGGACATTTGTCTGTTAAAATCCAATCATTAAAATGCACGTGGATGGATTGTGTAACATACTTTTACCTGAAGTAGGCAAATAACACGTGAAGGAAGTTTACCTCGACGATAATAGGACAACGCAATGCCGCATGTCCAAAAACCGCAATTTCTGAAAATCGTATTTTTTCTTAACCTAACAATTATTTAAAAAAGAACAATTTTATGAAACGTTAACAATCTTGAGGATGGAATTTGTTCAACGACATGACGTCTTTGATTAACGTCGGAGAGATAGACAGGAATCTTTTCCCAGCAAAATAAAGTCACTTTTTTTCCAATTAGGCAGTCCTTTTAAACAAATCATTTCTTACACAGGGTAACAGCTGTCGCACAGCTGTTGTACCCGCCGCGATAAGTAAAGGAGAGGCGGTCACCTGTTATAGCCGCCCAAATAACGTATACCGGAATGCACGAATCAGCTGGCATAACCACCGGCGTGTGTGCTTTATTTGTTTAGATCCTACGTAGGCGGATCTGTTGAAGAGCGGCCTTGATAACATCTTATCGATTGCCCCGTTAAAGGTTTTGGTACACGTGTGTGAAAACATGCGGTTATTTATTACGCATACTTAAAAAAACAATGCAGATCAAAACTGCCTAGTGTACACCAGCGACGTAAGACCCGCATCTACTTAACATGGCCCGATGCCAACACCTCGGGAGGTGGGGAGCACTCGCGCACGAACTTGGCATCAATGCCAAATGGTGAGGCACGCGCAAAGCGGAGCATTGGCGTAGCGCACTTCGTCGACCAATCAACAATGTGCAAATGGTGCGCGCTTTATTTGATTGCGTGCGTCGGTGTGTCTGTGCGTGTGCACGGTGTTTGACGTCATATTATCTCTCAAACCCTCGAGCCAACGCGCGCCTATAGAACTTGGCAGAATGCCCGCTAGGGCGATAGACGCTGCCTTCAAAGTCACTTTGAAAATGCATCTGTGTCATGCCCAAAAATATAATGTACCTAGCATTTCGGGAAAGGGTTACAATCGAAAAATTGCATACTTCTAAAGCAATTTTAGATGCTAATGTTTTCTATAAAATGGACCATATAAATTATTATATTGATTATTTTTTAAACATTAAATTATCATTGGTTTTTCCGAGAGGACCAATATTAAAGCAACTGTGGCGAATGACGTGTTGGCGACTTCTTACTCGATAATAAACACTTTTATCCGCTAATTTAGCTGTTCCGAAGGTCCACCTTTATTTCGCCCACTGCCCGCGTCCACCAACCGTTTTTTTGTAACCAGCGCTTCACCTTCCCCTGGTAGTGCCTGATTACCACGCAGAACATAAATCTTTCAGCGGGTTTCGTCAACATAGTGTACGTAGCCTGAGATCGACTGGCTTCATTTCCAGGATTACATAAGAAGGAATATAACTCGTCCGACGTATTTTGTCAATCCATGATGGACAATGCAACGGGGAAGACATTTCACCAGTACAGCAGTTGAATGCTAACAAACACGATTGCAATCGCTCTAATTTGAATTATTTGCTGCATCCAACAATCTTTTTAGAAAAAGAGAATAGATAATTGTGACTTGGTATGAATTGTTAATGTCGCCACCTACAAACGCTTCGAGGTGACTAACTGTAAATATTTATAATCGTTTGCTAGTGTGCCCAGTTTATATTGCAGCGTTTCAAGATATCCGTTCGGTATCGCAGTTTCGATTGTATATGTTTGGATGAAAACGAATGATTTTTTTGTAGTTTTGGAGTGCTATGACGATTTTTTTTAAAAAGATAGGTTTGTATTGACCTTAAATGATGTGTTTATTTATTTCAGGAGCATGACATCCTTTAGACTGGCACCCCATTGGCTAGCGCACACAACAGAGTATGGTGTGACCTTAACGTGGATAAATTAAGAGAGTATCGACGACACTTGGCCGGTCCCACCATACATATAACAACGCACCTCCATAATTTAATGACTGCATAAAAAGTTCGGAAATTTGCTGGTGCGTATCGACAACGATTCCATGTTTTCAACCGACAAACGCAGGGAATGTGTAGAAATTACAAGATTCACAGAAACGCTAGGTTTTACTCTGTCTTAAAATTGACGAATTTCATAAATTAATTAAGACACGCATTTAATATATAAATCCTGCAAATCATGTCATGAAGCGTATTCATAAATTGTCACTGAAAAAAACAGCGACTCGGATATACGTACATGATCAGTTCTATTAGCGCCACCATGAAGCTGGTTTCCAAAGTATTTGCCTCATAAATGCAACGAAAATCACAACTTCAACCAGATACCCATGGACTCCACGATATCACTCCGCTGGTATTCGTCATTAGGTAATGACTAAGTTCTGTCAATTATTAACCATTAGTCAAACATCGCAAGTCAAAGAAGTGGCAATTGTATACGCCGAGAATTGAGGATTTTGTTGGTCGTATGCCCGGCTTTGGGTGCTCAACACCGTTGAATGATTTCTAAATTTACATATTCCCAAATATCGGCTTTGTCTATCGTCGTCTCTTCTTTTAAGCAATAACAGCTATATATTAGCGTACGAATATTGAAATTTATTTCAAGGCATTTGTAAAATTGTCAAAAACCCCATATTCGCTGTTTCACGATCGAAGGTGCATACTATCATTAACAACAAATAAGTACACACAAATAGTCGACTCTGTGGCAATTGTCATTTAATCCTAAGCAAATTAGAATTAAACACAAATAATGTGTTTTTGAAAATCAATAGTTTTAGAAATGTATGGATTAATGATCAATTTAACAGTAGTCTCCTAAACAAAACACTATTGGAAAGTAACCTAAAAACGTGTTTTAACTAATCAGTGACAAAGTATTAAAGATAAAGTAGCAATTTAACAGTAAAGAAAATATTACTATTATATGGGTTTCGTTGTTGTTTAATAATACAGAGATTACGAATATGCGCACTAATGATTATTAAAGGCAATCAACCGATACCTTTTTACAGTCTTGACTTGACCTTATGCCATGCATGCAAGACGGATGTGATTCTCAACAGCTCGGGCAGGCAGTCACTGAGGTACTCGAGTAGTCTTCGGAGAATGGTCTTTTGCTGAATGCATCAAAATGCATCTCCATTACATTTTCCCTGACAGCCGCTGTTGAAACTCCCGATATCCCTTCACTCCATAATTTCGCTTCGAGCTCAAATTCGAAATTCCTCGGCGTTATTTTTAACGGTCGGTTATCATGGAGTGATCACGTGGATGCCGTCTTTCGTAAATGCCGTGAACTCAGCTTCCTAGTTCTTCGTTTCAGGAGACTTGGATTAAGCTCTGGCCACATAAAAACCTTTGTCCATGCCTGTATAATTCCCCTTATTGTATATTATTCTCCAATAATTTTTCCCGGCCTTAAATGCTCTGACTTTTAAACCCTTTATGGATTTTTAAAAATAATTTCGTTTTCTAGTGGTCTGCCTATTCTCTCTATTCAAGAAATCATCGTGCAACGCCACTTCAAAAATTGTTCACTAATCGCTGCTCGTATTTTAAGTGACCCCTCTCTATCCCAGTTTATCTGAATGTAAATCTCTTCGACCAATGCGTAGACTGTACCGTTCAATACCAACAAGAACAGCGGCATATCGCAATTCGGTCATTCCCTATTTGTCCCGATTTTTAGTATCACCAGAGCAGGTGAAACAGGAACTTAAAGACAATTTTCACATATAATACTTGACATATTGCCTATTTTTACTGCTGAAAGTTTTGGTCCTCGTGACCTCAATAAAGCCATTACAATTAATTATTATTATTATTATTATTATTATTACAGTCGCGACTCTAAAGATGGGGGAACACTACCGAAAAAGGTGGGTTAGCGGGCGTGGCTTCAATGATTTCTCTTCTTCGTCCGTACAGACTCGCGAAGGAGGAATTGGTCGGCGTCCTGTCGTCGAAATTCTCGTTGACATTCCCCTTCTGGACAGGAGCTTTTCAATCCTACGTTCCATCAGTTTCGACATAACCTCAAGAGAAAATTTAATTAATCCTACGCAAACCGTCTATCACGAAACGATCCAAAAAGTCACAGTTCCAACATGACCTCGGTTCCATAAAAACAAAAACCCATTATTCGAGACTAAAAAAGCAACTACTAAAAAAAAATTATAATTTTATTGGCAGTTTGATAAAGCGTTATTTTATAATTTTATAAAAGAGTTTTTCGTCTAAATCACTTCCCCCTAACACTAGACCCCCTCATTTTCTCCTCGCCGATCATTCCTCTTCGACGTCTTCCCCAAAGGGGAGTTCCCGGTCTCCCTCGGCTTAGACCTTGACGGCGTTCACCGGTCTTGTACTGGAAAGCATGCGTTATATACAAAACTAAAAAACGTTCTATTTTGTTGTGCTCATTCTTTTTTTTTATGTGTTGCGTCCGGGACACCACCTCCCCCTCAATCAATACCCCGCCGCCCCCGCTTTCGTCCCCGGAGGACGACCCTTCCACGTAATCCTCGAGTCGTAGGGGTTTAGTAGTCTTACGCTTTTCTCGTCCCGGTAGGCCGTTAAAAACGGCCACGTCGTTGCGATGCAGCGTCTGATGTATACCGTTATCGATTTCGACTAAGACGGTTTCGAGCTGTGGGGTGTCGATCACCTTGAATGGTCCTATCCAGCGGTCGTCTAGTTTTGTTTTACGAGAACGATTCATGACCAGGACCCACTGATCTCGATGTAGGTCATTTCCTCGCCGTTGGCGGCCGCTCAGCTTACGGATCTTTTGAGCTCGTCTCCGGATATACTACGCTGCGTCGGCTCGGGCATCCGGGGCACCCCTCGATCTCCGCAAGCCGCCCTCGAGCAATCTCTCTTCGACCCTCTGGATCCCTCGGTCGATTCAAAGCCATGGTTTCCGTCCCAGTTGGACCTCGAACGGACTACGGCGTGTCGTGGTGTGTCTGGTGGTCCGGTAGGCCCAGAGTGCCTCTGCCAGGATCTGTCGCCAGTTCTCCGAACCGCCTCCGCAGATCCTCTTAATTCGGTCCTTGATAGTGCGGTGGAATCTTTCGACTCCACCGTTTCCTTCGGGGTGATAAAGGGTCGTCCTCGTGTGGAGGACTCCGTACATGTCGCAGAGTTCTTGTATTTGCGGTGCGTTCATATTGTCCCCTTGATCGTTGTGCAGTTGTTTTGGGGCTCCGTACCGGAAGTACCATTCGTCCCGCAGTATACGGGCAAGCTCCGTCCCGCGTGTGTCCATGGTTGCCTTTGCTTCCACCCATTTTGTAAAAAGGTCCAACATGGTTACAATGTACCATTTTGAGCCGTCGGGGTCCGTAATAGGTCCTGTTATGTCCCATTCGACGAACTCGTTGGGCTCGCGTGGTTCCAGAGGGCACAAGGGGATCTTCTCGCCTCGCATAGCGGTCGCCTGGCACTTGCGACATTCTTTGACGTACTTCTTTGTGTCCAGGAGGAATCCGGGCCAGAAGAGGCGCTCGCGGACGGCGTCATGCGTTCTTGCGGAATCGTAGTGTCCGTTCTGGTCGTGCATGATTGCTAGTACCGCCTTTCGCATAGTCGGTGGTACGTAGATCTGCTCCCGCGGCTGGTCCTTGAGCGTGTATAGCCGGTAGAACAAATTTCCCCGCCTCTGGAGGTTGCAGTGCCCCATTTCTACCGGGTTCGATTGTTCGCCAAGTTCCTTGACGGATTCCCTCTGTAGGCGTATTAGTACGGCGTCGGGCAACAGTGTGAGGCTTTCTTCCTCGAACTGGACCATCGGTTCCGTGGACTCCGTCTCAGCGTGCGCTAGGCCGGCGAAGTGGGGTCCTGCTTCGGACTCATTGATGGGATCCGGAGTTTTTGGGCCCCCACAGTCTTCTTGCATCTTGACCTCGTCCGGGTTGGGCATCCTGGATAACGCGTCAGCGACCACGTTCAACTTCCCCGCTTGGCGCCGCAGTACGAAATCGTGGCGTTGGAGGGCCATCAGCCACCGTGCTATACGGTGGTGGACGTCCTTGGATTTGTGCAGGTACACCAGGGGGTTGTGGTCCGTGACCACCGTAAACGTTCGACCATGTACGTAATCTTCGACCGTCTTTATGGCCCAGACGATTTCGAGACACTCGCGCTCGGTCGCGGAATAATTCCGCTCAGCTGCGTTCAATGTTCGGGAGGCGAAGCGAATCGCGACGGGGGCTCCTTTCCTCTCTTGTTCGAGTACGGCCCCCAGAGCGGTGTCGGACGCGTCCGCGTGGATCGTGAACTCCAGTTCGAAATCCGGAAGGGCGATTACTTGGGGGCAGCTGACTATTTGCTTGAGTCTATCGAAAGCTTCCTGCTGTTCTTGCCCCCACACAAACGGCGTTCTCTTCCGGACCAGTCGGTTTAGGGGTTCGACTATCTCGGCTAGCCTACTAATGTACTCCGAATAGTACGTTACGAACCATAGAAATCGCCGGATTTCGCGTACGTTCGTCGGTTTGCCGTATTTGAGTACGACGGCTGCTGATTCGGGAATAGCCCTTACCCCTTCCGCAGCGATAAGATGCCCCACGTATTTCACGGTTGTTTGGAACCATTGGCATTTTGAGGGTTTTATTCGAAATGACGCCTCCTGCAGTATCTGGAGGGTGTTCCGGAGGTGCCGTACGTGATCTTTGCGTGTCCTTGAGAACACGATTATGTCGTTCATGTAGGCGGACGCAAACTTCAGCCCCTTAAACAGCGAATCATAGCTCCTTGGAACATGGCAAGAGCATTTGTGAGCCCGAAGGCTGTCTTGTGACGATCTTTCGGGTTTGCTTCGATCTGCCAATACCCGCTGGCTAGGTCCAGCGTAGTGAAGACGGCAGACCCCCCAACTTGGCCATTATGTCCCTCAGCTTGGGAAAGTGTGTCGCCACCTTCACGGTTTGGCTGTTCAGTTTTCGATAATCGACGCAGATGCGCCAAGTTCCATCGCCCTTTCGCTGGAACAGCACCTGGCTCGCGTAAGGGCTCACACTGGGTTGTATTACCCCGGCGAGCAACATGTCGTCGACTTGGCGCTTGAATTCCTCTTGGAGGGTGTACGGTATCGATCGATACGTGTGACCGAATGGTTCCCCGGTTGTGGGGATGTCGCACCGGAACTCGTGGGCTCGCCCCAGTTCGGCCGTAGAGGGCAAAAGTGTCTCTATATTTGTCCCCAAGGGCCTGGACCTCCTAAGGGGCTCCGGGGATCTCGACGGGTTCAGAGTTTGCCCGGTTCCTAGGTTCTACACTCGCTTTGTCGAACGTTACTCTCAGAGTCTTCAAGTTTAAGGTAGAGGCTTCCCTCTCGAAGTTGTCAAATCCTAAAATTAGTTCGGCGTTAAGGCCCGGCGTCACTACGAAGTCCCACGTGTACCGCCCTCCCTCATGCGCGAAGCTGATGGTGGCGACTTCGGAACTCTTATACGGAGGCCCTATAAACCCTTAAAGGTCGCTGGTTAAGGCAGCGACGTACGTGGAGCATAAAGACAGGATGGACCCTGAGTCCTTATTACCGATCTGTTTTTTAAGCACTATGGGGTCGGCTGGTCTAAGAACTACGGAGTAAACTGATATAGGTAAAAAAGTGTGACTTACGCTGTCTGGGTTCCGTCCTCATAATAATAATAATACTAATAATTTTTACGCTTTATTAAGGTCACAAAGACCAGAACTTTCAGCATTTTAATGTTTAACAGGAATGGAGGAAATAACAACGAGGTAATGGCGGCCAAAAAAGGCCTTGTCCATAACGCGCGCGAGACAGTTTCCGCCACCCGGCCTCCAGGTTGCTAGATTACAAGCGCACGCCACTACGCTCGGGCAGTAACGCTGGACGTGGCGCCTTCTGTTGCGGTTGTAGCACTGTCTGTCAATTTCAACCGTCTGGTCTCTTCGAAGTCTCTCTTAGAGAAAACGCGGGATATTTCGATCGATGGGGCGGGTCATCAGGGGAGCGGCAGTGGTCGTTGGGCCCTTAGCCGCGTCGGGGAACTTCTCGAGGATAGTTTGGCATGCAATCTTCAGCTCAGTTAAGCTAGTTGGAGGATCGCTGGGGAGGCGGGAGCGAAACCCGGAGAGAAGTCCGTTGATGACGGCAAGGACTGTCACTTGGTCTCTTATTATCCCTGGTTGTATCAGCTTGCTCTTGTACTCCACCGGTGGTTCGTTGAACCTTTGGCGTACTTTGAGGCATGCCTCGATATCGCCAACCCCGGTTGCCTCCGTGGATCCCACCAGTGCTTCAAAGGATATCTCGAGGGATAGGCCCATCTCTAAGACCCCGTCCCATTGAAGGAGGAGAGCTGACTCCATCTAGCTGGCGATTAATTTCTTGATCTGCGCTTCGCCAAAGCGCCGGATGTTTTCTGCCATCACCAATCGGGGGAGTTCGATGTTGACGTTTTCCGAAGTAAATGTTGGGACCACGAGTGTCGATCCCTCTAAATGGATAATTTTAATCCCGCCGTCGCTGTCACCACTATAAAATTATAAAAATGTGTTTCGTCTACAGTGACAGCGTCTTGCGAACTCTGGACATTACATAAAGTGGCCTTAAATACGTTTATGCTACACGATCCTTGATGGGTTTTCTTTCATCGGTTTCAGGAATTTAAATAGGTTAATTTGGTTGAAGTTTTGGCAAAACGTTTTTATAAACTTCGTGGGGAAAATGATGAGGGTAAGGTTCTTTTAGATGCATAAAAAAGACGCAACCGGACGCAATCCCGTATAAGCAACCATGCCCCCACGCAACGGTGAAATAATTGTTGGGCTTCGCGATAAACCACGCTATTTTACGGTTAATGAATAGCAATAGGATATAACAAGCTTCGACTCTATTTACGTTCAGTGAATCCTAACGTCATCGAATAGAATCTAACCACCAACTGTGGATACCGAATTATCTATCATTGTGCCTATACCTGCGAAATCTTTTCGGACTGGGCCCATGTGAGAAGGAAGGAATTGGACATAAGTGGTAATAGTTTTCGTGGGCTGCAGAGCAATTAGCAGTTGATGCGAATCTGTATGCAACTGAAATGTGTGTATTGAGAGGAAACCCAATCGGCCGAGAATAAAACCAACTTCTCGAGCAAGCGCTTTTCCTTTCTAATATTTTAAACCAATGGTTTATTGAAGTTATTAACGTAAACCGCCAACTCTTGTGTTCTTCAACCGATAATGTCTCTATTACCATGTAAGTATAATTTTACGAAACGATATTGACGAGCTTACGGGGGGCCCCGAGTTTTGTGAGTTAAATAACCACTTCTTTAGAAGTCTCTACCGCAAATTGAAACCAAATCTCGCTATAGCCTGAAGAGAAGGAGAACATTATTGAAACCGACTTTCCAACGTTTTTACGAACCTAAATTACCCACAAATTCTGTACCCCACAAATCGGCTCAGGGATTCGTTCAATTTAAAGCTCACGAGGAACTGTCATCGTATTTGTAGTGACCTTAAATGATGTGTTAATTTATGTCCCACACACGACATCCATTATCCTCGCATGTCCGCAAATATTGTTTATTATTCAAACAATAGTTAGAATCCGACCTGAGACGAAAACACCGACAAGGCGCGAGTCCTGTCTGTCCTAGTGCCCGTTGCGGCGAGTCCTGTCTGGACACTCGTGGGTCGTGGTGCTGGGGCCGGCCAAGGGTCGTCGATGTTGTCTTAATTTATCCACGTTAAGTCTACAGCATGTGTTAGCATGGTGTGCGTTAGCCAATGGGGTGCCAGTATAATGGATGCCATGCATGAGACATAAATAAACACAATTTAAGGCCACTTAATAGTTACAAATAGCTGTCTCTTCCGTTTTTTAATTTCCTCTCCGATTATAAGTCCAAATATAAGTCTCAATTAAAAAAACTTACCAATAATTTTATTTAAATACTCCTCGTTTAGTGCTATTATTATTATTATTATTATTATTATTATTATTATTATTATTATTATTATTATTATTATTAATTGTGTTATTTTTTTGATCCTGTTTGGACTGATTTTTTCAAGCAACGTAGACTCAACGCTTGGATGTAATCAACCGCTGATATTTCTTTCCTTTTAATGCCAGACGTATTAAATTTATCTTTGATAATTAAACTTCAGAAATCGCAAATGTGTGAAGCGATGATTATTCTTCTCAACTTGAAGAGCTAACACCGGCGAAATCGAGAAAACTATTTTTTTATAGCGAAAGAATCAACTCTATATAATAAAGGTGTGTAATTCCTACAGCACAACGTAGAGAAAATCCATCTTATTAAATTACAATTAACGTTTTATGTAAACTTTTACATGCTTTCAAATAGCTTTTGTAGTTCTCATCTCGATTAAGAGTTTTGTTTTAATAGAACCGTGCTGAATCGCGGACTTTTAAGGATCGTCGTTCACGCTATCGTGAGCTTTGCTACTCCGTTTGAATTCTCTTTTATAGTGAGGAAAATGGTGAAGCAAGTGAAGCAGACGACCCGAAATATCCTGCCAGAAATGGCCGTATCAACTGTATCTACGAGAACGTCGACAACTGAACGTCGACCGGGTTCTTCTTCGCGTGACAAGACGAAAGCAGATAGACCGAAGTCAATGGAGGAGCAAGTCCGCCTACTGACAATAGCCGTCACGAAGCTTGAAGCAGAGAATAAAAACCTGAAGCAGAAGAAAACTGACTTGCTGATAACCCCTGTTCATTCACCACGACCGTATCATGTAAACCCCGATACTGCCTGTCCTTCCATGGTGAATGAAATCCCTCTTAGCCACGCAGCGTCTTCCTATTTCTACACACAATAAATGGATATTTTCCAACTACTATTTAATTGTCAGTATTGTAATGATGATAGGCGAAAAATACTTAAGTGTTACTTGTATAAAATCAGTAGCACACAAACGGATATGCTAGACCGTTTATGCCAGCGGCATGGAGCTATCTCATTTGGGACAAACGTATTAATATTGATGAAATATTAACGTAAAACACAAAAAAATCATGCATTGATTTGGAGAAAACGTGATTCGAGGGAACATTTTTGATCTAATAATAGGAATAATGGGATTTTCTTTATCTGAACACGCCAAAAGCCGCCAAAACCAAAAGTAATGACGATTAAGATCGCAGCGGGAATCTGAAAACGCGGTTCGGATTGGTTTATCTCCATAGAGAGTTTAAAAATTCTAGGATTCTGTAAGCCTAGCACGGTTAGATGATTGCAATCTCAGTAGGCAATATGGCACTTCTTTCCCCTTATATAGACCTTATCTTTATGACAATCAACCACTGCGCCGTAAAATCGATCTCGCGGGCTTCTATTATAAAGTTAGCCATGGAGATGGCGCTACTCTTACAGGTGTATATAAGAAGCATTTAAAAATAAATCTTTGGAAAACTATCAAGTTTAGAAGGAATTAATCTCTCTCATTAGAACGCGGCGTAGTCCCGCGGAAAATCATACTTTTTTACCCTTACAAGTGATCTTTTTTATGCCTGCGCAGTAGTGAAATCAGCTTAAAGAGTCACTACAAGGATTTTGATCATCGAGGGTACCTGCCCCTTTAGCCTCTACACAATCAAGTGCTTCAAGCCAAACAGAATAACTCCGGTTGGCAGTAGAAGATGACCGCTTTCCTGGTACTTGAATCTAGTAGTAGATATAACCGTACGCCCAGTTTACCGCGATCAACCGACACAGTAATTTTGATTACTACTAATAATACTACTAAATCTATTGTTTCTTTTACTAATATTTCTACTACTGATACTACTACTACCACTACTACTACTAATACTACTCCTACTAATACTTATACTGCGACCACTTCTACTACTATTACTAATGCGACCACTTTTACTACTACTACTACTACTACTACTACTACTACTACTACTACTACTACTACTACTACTACTACTACTACTATTACTACTACTACTACTACTTCTACTACTACTACTACTACTACTACTACTACTACTACTACTAAATTAACTGCTACTACTTCTAAATCTACTACTACTACTACTTAAAAATATACTTCTACTTCTACTACCGATACTACCACTAAGACTATAAATACCTAAGACTCCATAAGAAAAGTGTAATTGCGGATATAAAAAATAACAAACCTTAAATAAGCAAGGGAAACACTTGTCACAATCAGAGACAAACGCTCCCTATTTCGAGGAAAGAAATGGTGATTTTATGACGGAAATTTAATTATCCGAGCGGCGTCCATACAAACATCAATAATTAACCATTAAAACACGATAAAGTAAAACTACTAGGAATATAATTATTAAAAATTTGAAACAGTTCATAAGCGAATTTCGGGGTCTCTGTTCGCCACGAACATTTCGTCATGCAGAACCGGAGTAGAGGCTCTGAACGGTAAATTAAAAGTCGAAAATCGCGGTCATTTCAGCGAGCGCAAAAAGAATTGTCATTCGGTCTTCACTATAATGGCAAAAAAGAGCAAAACCTTCAGCATTAAAATTTAAAACAGGAATAGGTTAACCCGAAATCACAGGAAAAAAACTACTATGAGGTAAATTTTGAAGAAAACAAATTAAATCCACAACTTCGTCCACGCCTCATCTTCCCCCATGCCGGTTTCGTGGATGTTTCCATGAAGATTCTTAGGAATATTGGAGAGTTTCGGGTGTCCCCGGTGTCACTGAATTGGAGGAAGAAACGACAACTTTATCATCACCTCAAACCTAACCACCACAGCAGGGGCAAAAAACGTTGAAATCGGTATGTTTATCAAATTTCGGATGATGCAGCTTCCGGTTTCCGTCACATCCACTAGACAGCCTCCAAGTCGCTACGCGAAGATGGACCCCTTCAGGTTGCCTCGGCGCAATTGTATACGTTTGATTCGGATTAACAGTAAAAGGTTAATGCCACTGCCACAACGAATACTGATGAAAAGAAAACGGGTGAAGGGAAGATGGTGACCCGGATTCATTTTTAATGGGCGGATATTCGTCAGTTTTCTTCAGGACTGGAGACACCTGTCATTCTTCTGTCCAAATAACCAAGAAGAATTGCTTGGAAAATGTTTAAAATCAAAACATTACAACAGCCCGAACAAAAGACGGACTCATTGGAAGTAATTAATTCAAGTCATCAAATTATTTTGTAAGCCGGGTTCTTGAAAACAGCCATGTGTTTCGCGTCAACATTAACCATCGGGCTAAGATTAGGTGAAAACATGGAACTTTTAACTGTTAGCATTAACTGTGAATTGTAGATTAGTGCCACATATTTAAACATATTTGCAGCATCTTTCATCGAGGCAGTAGGGAGGAAAAGTGGTACGTCATTGTACCTCTACCCCACCTAAATGCATATGTGTTTCACGCGCCTTTCACAATCTCCAGCTTCACCGATGGCATTTCAATGAAGATTCTGAGGACCAAGCTGCACAGGCGGCGGTGTTCAAGATGGCCGCCGCTCCAACGAATGGTTCCGGCTGCTTTTTGATACCCAGTCTCCACGTGGATGGATTACGGGTAGACGCCACAGCGTCCAGGTTGAGTTATTGGGAGCCTGACCGTGGACTCGAACCCAGGATCGCTCACGAGCCTAGAGAGTAGGGTAGTCTATCATAATGACCTCTGAGCTCTTCCTCGAACTCGCTGAACAGACGAGAATCAAAGAAATGGTTGCCAATGGTTTATCGATTTGTTGCTTCGAAGAGGTTTGGTCCTTTTTCACCCAAATCATTAACAATCAAACAAAATATCTTAAAGTTTTCCATTTTACTTCAATAATAAGCCGGAAACACAGAACTGTTATTTTCAAATAGCTGTTTTTGTTTGTCAAAACGTTAATAGTTTAATTAAATCGTGAAGTTAATTTTACAAAAATAACATTGACGAAAATTTCGCTTTAATCGAATGGATTTAGCAGCTATCAACATGCTTCAAAATTACAAGGAGACAGGCAAAAGATTTAAGAGAAGGCTCATCATTCATGGGGCATAAATGCATCTTTGAACGAGTTGAATGCTATGCCAAAAAAGTCGGCTTAAAAGTGCGGCGTCAATACGCTATAGACTGAGTAAGAATTAAACGGGAGATGTCTATGAATCTTGATTGGCATGTTCAGTGTTCGAACATGGAAACAAACACCAGGAATAAACGAATGGAATGAGTCGAATCACTGGAAAGATTTCATCGGTGATGCCTCACCATTATACGAAATATCCGTGAAAATCTACTAGGTATTGGCAACAATAGTGCATGAAATATGTAAAGTTAAAATAAATAAATAATTTGGTAATGTTGTTTTGCATCGGCAAATCATGACTTTCTCCATCTAGAGGATGAAAAACCTTCGTAAAAACGAATTTACAACTGCCCGAATTCCTGTTTCATCTATTTCGCCGAAACTAACTATCGGAACAAATAAGGAATCACCGAATAACCTTGTGTCGACGTTGCTGTGGGTAATTAACGTTACTGCCTTCACATTGGTCGAAGAGGCAATTTTGAATAGACGGGATTGCATGGGTCACCTAATATACGAGCAAAGATGAGCGAACAAGTAGTCGAATGGCGTCTCTTGGGTGAAGGAAATGGGTGAGCCACTAGAAAATAAGATTATTATTACAAAGCAAGGTGAGGGTAAAAAAATCAGAAAATGTGAGGCCTGGGAAAATCACAGGGGAACAATATGCTACGATGCAGGTATTCACGAAAGCCGACTTGAGTTCACGACAAGTCGCCTGAGACGGCGAACCAAGAAACAGAGAAGACGGCATTAAGCGACGACAACATCTAAATGATCGCTACAGGATAACTGACGGTTGAAATTCGATTTTGAGCGCGAGGGCAAAGATGGAGTGAAGCGATCGAATGTGGGTCGATACTTACTTTGAGAGAAAACTAAATGGAGACGCATTTTGATGCGTTTAGTAGAAGACAATTTTCTGAAACCAACTCAATTAACTCAGTGATGGCCCAATTGTGAGACAAGAAAGATTTTGCATACAAATAGGACGGGGCCTTATAGCAGTAAACTAACTGGTTGGAACGTGTTTTGGAAGGAGGGAGTATATGACTCGAGAAGACACCTGGAGCGGTGTGTGATTTCTCCCATGATAGAAGATAAACGTTTCGTGGACTAAGAGTAAGGAAATACGACGGCTGTGCATAAGCGCAAGCCGGATTTTGCGTCCACTTGAAATTCGCGGTTACACCCCGCTTTTATCCGGGAGGTTCCACTTCTGCTGTTTGGTGGTTCGGAGACAGTATATTTTGTCACCAAACACTTAACCTGATAGATTTGTTAGCTGATAGCGGTGTCACCATGACGGGAGTCGCGACGAGTCTTTTCAAACGTTTTTTAGCAACAGCAAAAATGCGCGACTTTAAAAATGAATCAGCTGTGTTGGTGAAGTTCGCAGATGAAGTGCGCCCAATTCAGCCACAGATGTTTTGAAGATACTTTGGTAGACGTAGAGAAAACGGATAATTAACCGAAAAAAAGAGGAAATTGAGCCCGATTAACGACGGATAGTTCTGTCCGTGGCACGCCTTTACTGCTCAGATCATGTAAACCTTTTTGAAACGGTCCACTGCATGGTTTCCGATTTAAACGCTGAGGTAAACTTGAGGTGCTACTTAGGTAAAGTTATTGAATGATAACTGCTATCGTGTTCACCTATTTTGGTGGATAAAAGGGCATTGAAGTGGAAGTATTGCCTGAGCAGGTTTAATGATTGTCCTCATTCTTGCTGACTCTTGGGACCTTGCATTGCACGAAATGATCGGCGGATTGTACGCTATTATTAGCTTTGCTGACGTAATACGGATGCCAATCGCTTTGGCAGGATCACGAGGACCAAAACGGTCAGCGTTAAATTTACAGTAAATAGAATTGACACATCAAGTGGCAATTATGCATGGAACAGGAGACATGCATTTGCCAAAGATTCGTCTTCTTTCAGTTTCAAATTTCGTGAAATATATTGGCCGATTTGTTTGACGACGACGACGACGACGAAAATTCAGAATAAGCTAACATGAATACAAAGAAGTAAATTTTAATCGAAGTATTATGCCATTTGGCTTACGCTCGTTCCTTAATTTAAAGGACCACAGTCTATTGTTTTGATGAAGTAGCGGGTTACTTTCGTATTATACTCGTTTGCCAAAATATCCTCAATTATATTTTACCCTTCAATTTAATAACGATACTCTCAACAATGGAACGTCTTTCGTTGCCATGGGAAATATATCAATTTTGTGCAGTAATTCACTGGCGTGTAAACGTTAGCACGAGCAACTAGCAGACGTGAATAGAGAATACGGTTTGAACTGAATGTACATCAACATACAGAAACGCAAAACAAAGAATAGCCCGACTGTTAAGCAAGAAAGGCGCACTGTGTTGCGTCAATTCGAATTCGATGAAAACCGACCCTTCTCACTAGTTCAGTAAAATGCTTTCATCGGCTTTTAGGATAAGTTCGAATAATTGGATCAACGTAAAGATCCACAGTAGTGAAGGTATTGGCTTTGTATTCATTAATTTAGTATTTATTACACTAATTTATTAATTTCACCCGCGCCTAATTTGAGTGAGTCCAAATTATTTTCCAGTCCTTGGGATTACTGCGAATATTTTGATAGACGTTATCAATCTCATGCGCCTCTGCTGCGGATATTTTGGGTATGGAAGCTGCATATCAGCGAAATGCATAAACAATGCGAATAAACAACAATAAAAAAACAAAGAGCGGTATTTCGGTACGAAGTGCTATTGTCTTTAACCACGCCAGTTGGCAGATCTACCATCTCTACGGTGTTTATGCGTTTTTATGTCTTTTACTGATACCCTGCAACAATATCCTAGTCCGTAGCAGGAAACCTAAACATCAACGAAATAGACAAACAATATAAGAAGAAAAAGGTGAATACGTTTCTTTGCGGTGCGTTTTCGACCCTTAGTGAGGATTTTGGCCAGACGAAATCTGCTTCGTAGAAACTTTTCTACTATTACTCGAGTTCCTTAAACATTTAGAAAATTTAAAAATTAGAATAAATGGTCGATCACCTACAAACAAGCAAGATTTATGGCTCACACAAACCAGTAAATTATAAATTAAGAGTTCCTTATTTTCTCCACGATTTAGCTGCATTAACGATAACCGTTTGAACTCGTTATCAGCATAAAAGACACAACCTTAAACAGTAAAACCCCAAACTCCGCTATGCCCAACACCAAAAACACGAGAAACAAAATCGAAGTCCTGCACCAGGCAGGAAAAACTAAAAACGCAGTATTTGAGCAGCTTGGTATGATGAAATCAACTGTGTGAACAATTATAAGAAAAAGGAAGCCATGCAAGACCACTCATAATCCTCGTAGATCCGAGGCTCCACGCTCGATCAAGCAAAGCAAAAACACGGTGAGAATAATTCCAGAACCACACGGATGGAACGGGTGAATAAGCTACTCGGATCTGGGAACAAATTAACAAAGACTGCCACAAATATCACACAACGCCGTCAGGGACTCAAATGCCTCAGTTCCAGATGCTACCCCAGCTTAAACAACGCCTGAAGTCCATTGAAAAACGTGGAAGTTACAGAAAGTTTTGATAGAATGAGTCAAGGCAGCAGTTTGTGACTCCAGGTTCGTGACTTCTGACACCAATGTGACGAGGGCGCGGGGTTGTAACGGTAAAGGTAGAATACAGCGGACTCCCCAGGCAGCCATAATGAGAAGACGTATTGAATGGAGGGAATATGGGTATAATAAGAGACGTGGATAGATGATAACGAATATAAATGAATGCTTAGTTCATACAGGCATTGGATGAAAATTCCATGAGTCTTTATAACTGGAAAACTACGACGCTTGTCCATTAGGTTAGAAAAGTAGTATGTTGCTCGATTCTTGGCGACTGTGGATGAAGGCAGCAATGTCCTTGTGTTATCCAGTGCGAGGCATCCTGCATTCAGGGAGAGAGTGTGTTACTTCACTCTAGATGGAACAGATACCAGTCTTCGGCGTCATAAAAAAAACGACCATCCCGTATCATTTGAAGGTTAACACAAGGCTTAGTTACATATAAAGAATCCTGGTAAAACACCGGGGCGTTACACTCGCATGGTATTAACACTTCAACAGTGTTAAATCGTGTGCGTTTCGTATTGATGCCGGCACAAGCCTGCCTGGTGCGAACGGCGGTTACCGTCCACTCAAGGGAATATCTTCTCGTTACAGTTCCCACCCAACTCCCGACCACCACTCCAAAACCTCTCGCCTCCTTTGATTAATGACCGCATCATCAAGGAGGTCTCCGCGACGAACACATCAACTGGGAAACGCGACCGCCCGAGAACATTTGCTGGAAGGTTTGGGCAAGCCCTGAAGCGCGGTGGTGAGGCAATCAGGGGATTGTCGACGAAATTCCTGAAAGATAGGAAGGAGCCGCCCTAATTTCAGCATCCCTCACCCCCTCCCTGTCAATGCTGTCGTTTTCTATGTAGCAATAGCTGCGATTATCGTGCGGTAGACTGTGACAGTACGCTTTCCACTCCACTCCTCACCTCAACAATTTCCTTAAAGATTTTAACCATATGAAGCATATTTCTCGAAAACTGGTTTTTAATGTCGATTTTTGTGTAGTCTGTGTTTAATAAATTCGCTCAAGTTATGATTGTGGGGGTTCAAAGTCCGGCCGTTTCAAAAACGTGCTACAATCGGTTACAGAGCTTTTGATAGACCCTTTGACAACTCCTTGTTCACCTTTGAGCTAAGCGATACATGCGATTGATAGCTAATCAGTGAGCCGGAATGACACTTGGAGTCTTCTCCAATAAGAAAAATCTCCATACGACCACGCGTTTAGGTATTCTCTCGAAGCGCCCTGTTAATCCAACGCCTTTCTTAGCTCACCATGACCAGATAACAGTCTTCGGCGTCATAAAAAAAGACCATCCCGTATCAGTTGAAGGTCGACACAAGTAACCGTCAGATTGGCCCATGATTGACGATGTGTTTCTTTGGTTTTGAGGTTCAATAGGGAGCATTTGGATGATCCAGAGAGGATTTAGAGAATTTTCTATGGTCAGACGAAACCCAAATACAACCTTTTGGAGGAGAGAGGATGCTGAGTTGCATATAAAGAATCCGATACCTACTCTTGAAGCAACGAAGTGGAAATGTCATGCTTTGGGGCCAGTTTGACTGATCCATATGCAGGAACGAAGTGATGTGTGATTGAAAATCTCCTGCCATCAGCAAGGGAATTGCAGTTGACACGTGGCTGGGTTGTTCACCATGAAAAGTATCCCAAACACAGCTCCTAGGCAACGCAGGGATAACAACATACGGAGTATTTCAAGGTCATGTATTCGCCTAGCCATTCAACGGATTCTGAATCCCATATAAAGTCTTTGGTGGGAGGTGAAATCTGTGTTCACTAGCGACGGCCCAAAAGAAAATAAATTCTCTAGAGGAGATCTCGATTGAGGAATGTGCCGAAATCGTTTTTGGAAACCGTGTGAAGACTTACCGACTTACGTTAAACCTCGGGTATTTGATGCTAACTATTTGAGATGAAACTTTGTTAGTGACAAAAAATTTATTGTCCATCGTGATGGTTATACCAGATGGTTACACTTTCAGACCGACGTTAATCCTCTTCTGCATCGCAGAAAATTTTATTTTCGACAAGAAACAAACCATGTGCTTGTCGTTACTGGCTTACTGAAATAATATACAAATTATAAAACAACAAAACAATATTCAATGATTTTTGAATAACGTGATATATTCATTTACACAAAAAACATCGACCTGAATGAAGTATTCGGTTTTAAAACAAAAATAAAAATTCGTCAGCAAAACCAAATGTTTATTGTGCTTCTTTCAAACTTTCTTTAAACACTTTCTAGGTTCACAACGCATGTTCAGACAATCAAATGTTTTTGAAGATATCGGGCCATGTTGAAGCTCAGAATAAATTATACATAATTACTGTAAGGTGCATGTGCAATTTGAGTTCCCTGTCGCTTAACAAGTGCATATCTATACGCTAGATGCCTATTTTTGTGGAATTCTGGGCGGACTACAGCCGTTTTGCCCATGTCTATCATTATAAGGCTGGTGATTTGCTGACATCGGTGTGAACACACTTCTTCACGTCCCTTAAACTCGAAGAACGGTTCAAACGAGTGAAGATAACCTTCACTCAGCCCATTACTGTGTGGGGTCCGAAAAGGGAAGAAGGTGTTTGAGAGAGAAAAGACATGGCCGAAGTGTTTTATGGAGGCAGAAGTATCAGATTAGAGGCGTCAAAGATGATTTAAAACCAAGGGATGCGGTTTCTCCCTCAACGATGTTACAGCTGTGCTCAACCTTATGTTCGGTGCAAATGGCACACGTTCATAATAATTAATTAATATGGTTGTATGTTGTGATATTATTGCTCAGAAATACGAATTATGTTTTCGACGACAGATTGTACCAAAAATACCCCGGCATTTGGCGTCTCATGTGTGGCATGAAATGGGTAGGGGCATTTAGGGGAGGTATTCCATCGTATTCAAAGAAATATAATTTGGGAGAGGGGGTGAGGAGGAAATGCTTCGTAAGGATTTGTTGGCTGGCTCTGAGGACTTTAGCGCTACCTTCATGCAAATGAAATTAACTACGACACCCACGATCTGAGCTATTCCTTTAGAAGGGCGTGAAAATATATATTTTGCTTACAATCGTTTTTAAAACCCCTGTCATTTTTTAATTGTTAAGATAATACTAGTTTCTAGACAAGCTATTTCAATGGAGCGAATTCGGCCAAATCCCAAACTATTGAAGTATCGAAATCGCGCCTTTGAATATGAAGACCTGTTTCGACAGTTCCTATTTTTAGGAGAGTAGTAGCATGCGTAAACAGAAGAAACTGGATTTATCTATTTATAATCTGCCACCAGCGAACGCAGTAGTACTTCAATGGGAGTAAATTTCTTCTGATTCTGACATGGAATTCATAAGAAAGTCTTTCGATCCAATTATAACTCTTGGTTTTGTCTCAAAGGGCGTTGATCGGGTGCCACACAATTCAGGTTGGAAAAAGTTTTATGCATGTCCTTTGAATCTTACTCATAGCCAGAGCAAGCCTTGGTTATTTGAGACGAAAAGGGTTTAAATATTTCCCGTTATGGTGTGATGATGGAACACAATCATTGGCGTTTTTTCGTATGTAGTGCTGTAACATCTAATGCGATACATTTTTATCCCCATCGACCAAACAGTGGCATTACAATTATTATTACTTACTGACCCCGCTTTGGTCGCGTTAAACCCTTCATCTGCTAAGATCGATGGATTGCTGTTTACTTACACCAACATCTACATAATTATATCGAAATATGTAATTAAGACACACACAAATCATACAGAAAATTGAATGCGTTTATATATCTGCTCCATGTCATCAATGCACTTTCACGGTAATGCGACCTTGGCGAGGAGGTGGGGATTGAGGCTTCATTTAACCCAACCTTCACCCGCCATCTTTGCGGCATTGAAAGGGAACCAGTTGGCCCCACTTCGGTATGTATCGTGGAAGCAAAGACTGGATCTTGTAAACACGTGTTTCCTTTTACGGCGTTACTCATTAATTTCTTTACTGCCAGCTGCTGCAAAGCTGCGGCCAGTTGATATTTCCGAATACAGGGCAGGTCGGTGGCATCCCTGCCGAATCGGGTGAATAACACAATTCCGCTTCATTAACCAGATAACAGGATAACAGTTTGCATACACCAGGTATTGGCACATTATGGGGATGTAATATCACCGCAAAGCGCCTCACAAAAGCGGCGTGTGACCCTAACAGCACACATTATGCGATTGGGCGCTTGACGGGTGTGGGGAATCGCACGCCCGCACGTGCGCCCTAGCGAGGTGCGGGCGTGCGAGCGTTGTCGGCCCGCGAGTATTCCATTGGTAATTGCTTTGAGTAGGGTTCCTATGGCAGGGGGGATTATTGTGTTATGGTTAGTAGGTCAAAACCCGCGTATAATCGATGGCTAGATTTCGGGGACATATCGATTATTATTGGGGTGCGGTATGCATGTATTTTTGATGGCAGCCATGACGCATTTGCCAAAGTTTATATTTAAGATAGATCGGACGACATTTCTATGCACACACAATTGAATCGATTTCTAGAAATCATAATATTAAACAATATTGCGAATACAAGGACGAATCGATTTATCGCTGGCCGAATCATACTCCATCTATAGTTTATTTTAATATATTTCAAATTTGAATGATCAACTTGAGTTCTTATAAAATGCTGTACACTCGTATTAATCTTTGCCAAGTTGTTGGTGAAACCGCTTGGTTAAGTACACTTTAGTTGTTAAACGAAAACCGGATATTTAATTCTGATCGTTACTGTGCCTAACTTTACGTTTTGATGAGAGAAATTTAACGAAAGCTTTCATCTTTAGTCAACTGAAAAGCTATAATTTGCCATCTATACAACGCTACGGAGTATCGGTATAGCATGTGCAGAGCACATCGTTTGATTGGTCCACATTTTACCCCCTTCGCCATATTCTCCCCATATTGCAACATCAAAATTCCATCTAGTAAGATCGTCGCAAATGAGAACTGAAATTTTGAGGTTTCCAAATGGCACTGAAAGACTATGCCGCCCCCACAAAAGGGAGAATCTTTCTTCTCCTGGGGATTGGCTAACATTTTTAACAAACGGAGAACATCATATTTATCAAAAGACTTTTTATTTAAAAAAACAGCGCCAAAACTTTTCCTTACACGCAATAAATAAATAAAGTCCATTCCTTGCCACGTGGTTTTTTCTTGACTATTAGAATCGATTTTTAATTGTTGTGCAATTGGTCGGAATTAGCTTTTTTATCCAAACATAACATGTTAAAACCCAATTTGACATTTGTTTCTTTCAGTTTCTGCCAGAATGTTTTTGTTTAAATATTATCAAACGTGTTAAATTCTTTCGATTTTCGGGTGCTAGAAGCGAACTTTCGAACTTGCCAAAGGAGCCGGTGTTTCTGTGTCAGAGACCTATCCAACATGGATGGAACTTTTATGAAATCTTTTCTCCTGGAACAGATCAATATATGTTTCCACTCTTGGCTCAAACTTCTAGTATTTTCGTAACTTGATTATATCCTGAACACGTTTGCTGGTTCCAGCGCAAACTTGGGCAAACCTCTGTTTTCGCCATCACCGTGTGTAGTTTGTGCACTGTTAGATCGGGCAACTAGAAATGTAGATTGGTAGCGTCAAAGCGGACGTAAAGTGCTCTGGCAGCAGTCTGTCTACGGTGCTCACTGCTGTAACCAGAAATGGATGAAAATTTGATCCGACCCAGCCTCCGGTCGCCATGCCTGGTCGGTTGCATTCCACAAACCTCTGGTTTAAATTCGGCTTTAAGAGCTTCCTCTGTCACCCACACGTTTGAAAATGATATCAAAGACACATATCAAAAACATCAAACAGTTACGCTCCAAACCCGGTAATGGTCAAGAAAAAAGAGCTGTTAAAATACACGAAAGAAAACCAATCAAAAAAACTGAAGTCCTGAAAGAGGCAGGGAAGACTGAATTCGCTTCATTTAAGTAGTTAGTGTGAGAAAATCAACTGTGAGAACATTTATAACAAAACGGAAACCATAAAAGACCACAGATAATCTCCATCGATCGTGGTATCACGCAAACATATCCGAAGAACGGTTAGAAAGTATTCTAGAACCACACAGGGGGGACATTGAGAATGACTTGCAGAGAGTATTTGGATAATCAAGAAAAGTATTGACTGAATATCATATGATCAGAAAATAATAATAATTTAATAATTGTAGTGGCTTTATTGAGGTCAAGAGGACCACAACTTCCACCATTAAACAAGACAGCATAACAAGTACTTGATATGAAAATTGTCTTTTAGTTCCTACATCACCTGCTCTGGTGAAACCAAAAATCGGGACAAATAAGGAATGGTCGAATTGCGATATGCCGCCGTTCTTCTGAGTATTGAACGGTATAGCGTACGCATTCTTCGAAGAGATTTACACTTGGATAATCTTGACAAGATTGGATGGGAGGGGGCACTTGAAATACGAGCAGCGATTAGTGAACAGCTTTTGAAGTGGCGTTGAACGATGATCTCTTGGATGCAGGCCACCAGAAAAATAAATTATTTTTAAAGCCTACGTAGAGTTAAAAAAGTCAGAACATTTAAGGCCGGGGAAAATCCTAGTCTTAAACAAAGGCTTTGATACGGATAGAGTTTAAATCAAGTCTCATGAACCGTCGAACAAAGTAACAGAAGCGACGGCATTTACCAAAGACGGCATCTACATGATCACTCCAGGATAACCGACTGTTAAAAATAACGCCAAATAATTTCGATGTTGAGCTCGAGACGAAATTATGGAGTGAAGAGATTTCAGGAGTTTAAATATCGGCTCTCACGGAAAATGTAATGGAAATACATTTTGATGCATTTGAAAGAAGATAATTCTCCGGAGACCACTCGAGGTCACTTCCTTAAAGGGTACAACCAAAATACCAGTAACCATTTGTGACAAACTTATGAAGACTTCTAGAAAACGCTTAACCTCTGTCATTACCAACAGAGGGGAGATAACAAAGATTTCAGATGAACGTTTTTATTAATAAAATACTTGTTGTAAAGTCTATTTATGTAAAATATACGAATGTTTGTCAGCCTCTATCATTTTTTAAGTGCGAGAAATTTCTCAATTCCTGGCTAAAAAATACCTTTATGCCTCACTGTATGAAGCTGTCTCATTCTCTGGCTGGAGACAGGGTTATCAAGCAGCCTTTATCCTCGCGCACAAACAGTCGAAACATCCAATCTAGATAACGCACACTAGAAGCCATACTAAAACAAGCAAAGGAATGCCGAAAGGTTGCCAGGTCGTCGCCTTCAAAACCAGGATTTTAAAACTGAAATAGCTTAGGATTTGGCCAGTGAAATTGTGTCTTAAAACTAGTAATATGCTATGTTTAAGCATCAGGAAATGCAATCACTCAGCCGAATCACTTTCTTTGAAGCGCAGTGAAATTCAGACTGGAATAACTGATATGTTTTAGGACTAAATTCGATTTCGATCGTGGGTGTCGTAGTTAATTGCATTTGCATGAAGGTAGCGCTAAAGTCCTCAGAGCCAGCCAACAAATCCTTACGAACCATTTCCTCCTCACCCCCTCTCCCAAATTATATTTCTTTGAACACGATGGAATACCTCCCCTAAATGCCACTACCCATTTCATGCCACACATGAGGCGCCAAATGCCGGGGTCTTTTTGGTACAATCTGTCGTCGCAAACATAATTCGTATTTCTGAGCAATAATATCACAACATACAACCAGATTAATTAATTATTATGAACGTGTGCCATTTGTACCGAACCTAAGGTTGAGCACAGCTGTAACATCTTTGAGGGAGAAACCGCATCCCCTGGTTTTAAATCATCTTTGACGCCTCCATGAAACACTTCGGGCCATGTCTTTTCTCTCTCAAACACCTTCTTCCCTTTTTGGACCCCACACAGTAATGGGCTGAGTGAAGGTTATCTTCACTCGTTTGAACCGTTCTTCGAGTTTAAGGGACGTGAAGAAGTGTGTTTACAAAGATGTCAGCAAATCACCAGCCCTATAATGATAGACATGGGCAAAACGGCTGTAGTCCGCCCAGAATTCCATAAAAATAGGCATCTAGTGTATAGATATGCACTTGTTAAGCGACAGGGAACTCAAATTGCACATGCACCTTACAGTAATTATGTATAATTTATTCTGAGCTTCAACATGGCCCGATATCTTCAAAAGAATTTGATTGTCTGAACATGCGTTGTGAACCTTGAAAGTGTTCAAAGAAAGTGTGTATTATTTCAGTAAGCCAGTAACGTCTTCACATGCCTCGTGAATCTATAAAGTTTTTTTTGAATCAGGATTACCATTTGGTTTCGCTGACGAATTTTTAATTTCTGTTTTAAATCTATAACTTTTTTTTACAGATCATTGAATATTGATTTGCTTTTTCATAATTTGTATATTATTTCAGTAAGCCAGTAACGACTATCACTTGGTTTGTCTCTTGTCGAAGAGGATTAAAGCCTGTCTAATATTTAAAAAAATCCGTCAAGACCATTAATTGAAACAGCCGCCTTTAGCATTTAGAACCATTGGTTCTTACTAATATTATGTAGATAAATAATATTTATTTTCTATTTAAATTATATGCATCGTTATAAGGGATTTAATTTACATCAAACCAATAAATATAATATTTTTTCAAATTATTTCGTATCGATGGAAAACTTTGTGATGAATACGGGAGCCAATTGGCATCAACTACTAGCTCGATTCTCATTGGCTACCGTATCTAGATATGTAAGCCGTTTCGAAAAAAAATAATGGTAGAATTTTAGTAAACGTTTGTTCACCTGTCGGTAAGTTGAATATTTTCCGTAATTTAATATGTGATTTACAATGAATGAAAGTTTTTGATTTTTTTAGTACCGATGATTGCCGTTTTCAACATGAAGGGAATGCTCTTAAAAGCCACCATCGTTGCTCTTCTCACAGGTAATGTCAACATTTACTACAGAACAACCGATTTGAAATCCAATCTAAATAGCAGTGGTAACCAGAATCCCCAAACCCCATTTATCTTCACCTAAAAAAACGACTTAATATAAACTTGCCCCGTAAATTGATGATAAAAAGAACAGTGGATTTCTCTAAAGTGTAACCTATTTATTGGTAACTCTTATGAGTCTTGGTTCGGTGAAGTGTGTAATCCTCTCTGTATTGATGGATTCCAGCAGTTATTATCAACATGGGTCGCCTTAGTTAGCACGATATTCAATCAATTATTGTGTTTACATTAAAATGATTTCGCGAAAACAGCCCCTACACTTTCTACATCGATTTCGTCCAAAATATATTGTGGAGGATCATGATGGATAATTCTCTGAAACATTTTCGCAACAAAACCACCTAATATACAGAATCCCTCCGAAATTAAATCCCATTTTATCGAAACGTTGCCAAAATTGCCTAACAACTCAATGCTGGATAACACCAGCGCAAAGTATCAATGTGGTTTGAATGAAAATCACATTGTTGCGGTAATCCCCGATGTAATTTAATGTTGCTGGCATACGCATACATTTTATTCAATATTTTAATTCTGAAATGGCTTTACTTAAACCTTGGGCCAAAGAAATGACAATAATATGCCTTCGTGTGTTTGGAATTACAAATTTTATTTTTATATTGTTTTGGTCACATTATGATATTAAATATTAGCCAATCTTTTCATAAAGTTAGATGGCTATTAAGGTGTACTAAACGTAGAATTTTTTTTAATAATATGGCTTTTTAATAAATAGTTTGCATTGCATCAATTAAACAAGCAAAATACGTGTCCAGAAACTGTGCGAATACTTTGTTAGTTTTTTTAAGTGACCAATTTGGATAAGGAATGCATATAATATACAAACCCCTAACATTCTCAATAAGACATACTGTTTAACGGCTTTGGTTTTGAATTAAAATAGCCCCAATCTTTTATTATTAAAACATATTTTTTTGGGTTTACGCCTATATTTGTGTGGGCAATCAGAATCGAGATTTTTTGCCTCTTCGGAAAGCGCAGAAGCAGTTTTAAACCAATATTTTTGTACATTTGGGGATCGAGATAAAATTCTAATGGTTTCTAAATGAGGAAGATTTGTTTATTTGTGAGTATAAAAACGATGTAGCCACGAAATCAGCCACGCGAAACGAATAACAACGCAATTCTTGTGTATCCGAACGACACGAAGAATGTTCCAAGATTAGGTATTCAAGGATTCACGTTTTTTTTAATTGAGTAGATGAAATTCCTGCTATGTCAGTAAAGATACAGCTTCGAAGGTTCATCAGGACCGTCAATAATGCGAAAGTAAAAAGAAATAGATTCCTCAGTCACTGCGATCTTACTATCTATCGGTCCTTGAGGTACACCGGTTTCGACTACCAGGTCGGGCCACCAATAGAAAACCTAAGATGGATGCCTTTGAAGCTGCCGGGTGGCGAGCAATGGCTCCATAATCCTGAATCCAACCTCCCCAAGTCCCAAGTGTTGTTTCCGTGTATTGTTTGACATTTCCATGAAGAAGCCACATTCTCCTTTCGCAGTAGAGAGCCGCACGATAAAAAAAGAAAAAACGCGGCTGGTTGGAATAATGACGGATAATTTACACGTAATAATGCAACCGGTGATCGATTCATGATGCTGTTTATTTTTATCCCGCCGGCAGCTCACCTGGACGCTGCGCGCACGCCACCCCAGCCGGCGTCATACGAGGGCGCCGATTCGGTCCTGGGAGACGTCGACTATCCGGGCACGATGGACGACCGCGCCGACGTCCAGGCTCTCCTGGACGAGTACTTCGCCGAGAGAATGTCCAAGATGCTGGGAAACAAACGGAAGCGCGCGATCCGATTGCTCAGACTGGGAAAATAGACCTATGATGCACATCTACTCGTATGGCGCAATCGCTTGTATTAGACTGCATTAAAAAACCCATCGATTATCAATTCGCTTCTTGATACTTCACGGGCACTTGGTATCTTTCTTTCTATTGTGTTGTTGACAAATATACAGAAAGCCCTTTGATTATATAAATAAGATTATCCATGTTTGTCCCCAGCAAGCCTTTTTGTTGTCAATAAACAAGAACTCAGATTAATCTGACCAATAAAAGTTCCGTCGTCCAAGGAAACCTATTCACGGAGACCAAAAATTGGGGCCATTAAACTTTATTTAAATTGTTAAATAGGAAAGCAGTGAGCCATCATTCTTTGGACCTTCGAATTAAAAGACAATGTTATTATTATTATTGATGGATATTTTCTGTCAACAACAGTGCACCACAATCTTCTCTTTCATATAGCCTCAATCGCATTAAAATTCAGAACACAAAATATTCGTGGAAAAAATCATTTGGGCCGTGTATTCGATACATGCCGCGAGAATTTCCCGCAAATACTGCAATACCTCCATGAAGGCAATCTGAAATATTCGTCACATTTAAACATCGGCAAAATAATAGTTGTGATCGCTTTATTGGGGTCACGGGGACCTAAACGGCCAGCATTAAAAAGTAACAATACTACACACGAAAAGCGGCTTGGAGTTCATGCTTCAGTTCTTCTGGTGAAATTAAAATCGGGACAAATAGGAATGACCGAGTTTCGAAATGAAGCGGTTCTGGTGGGAATAAAATGGTATGACCTTGGCCACATTGGTCGAAGATATTTACATTGATAAAGAAGAGAATCAAGAGGTTTGGAGGGGGGCACTTAATATACGAGCAACCATGAAGGAACAACACGTGAAACTGCGTTTGGTAAGGGAGTTTAATATGTATAGCATAGATAATCAACGAGAATAATCTAATATGCCATGGAAATGGGAGGATCACGTCGGGCTGGTTGTTCTTTTCGTGTTCACATGGACGCGAATACAAAAACGTCGATCCTCCAAGATTATAATACTCCTCTCAGAACCTTCCTCTGAATAATCTGCATTTTCTATATGTACCGGTTAGCATTGGTGGTGGTGTAAGCTATTTCTGTTGAAATGGTTAATAAGTTAGACAACAATACGATGACAGAACGGACTACTATAAAACCGTATTATGATAATAACGTGGTGTTTTGGTAACGCTGACTTGATTCAAAAAATAGATCTTCCATTGTCAGCAAAAAGGCAGAGTGCCGCAACGTAAGCATGCAATGTTTGTTTAAATACATCGCGCCAGAAGAAGCGCTTTTAACGACTTGCCAGAAGGAAGAAACTGTAAAAAAGGATCCCTCGTGCTGATGGGTTTTCGCGTAGTTATCGGCAGCAAAAGGTTGCTTAACTCAGAGGCCGGTGTAATTTTAGATAGAAAGTGGGAAGTGACTCTGGGAAAATATCACAAGCAAACGCCCACTTGCCCATTATGAATGTTGTTCCAATGAATGCAGTGTTTTAAAATGTGTAAACCTCTTATGAATATATTGGCGCTTATTAAGCAAATGAAAGGATTTATTTTTGTAAATAAGCGTCTGCACGACTACTTTCGTTTATTTATCAAAATATTGTACAAATTTCAGAGGCTGTGAACACGTTTTCCAACTAATACTGCAACCCAGATCAATGTCGGGTGAAAAGGGTTAAAGCTTAATTGCGCGGTCTCCCGAGGGTTAGGCGAATTCGGAGAATCTGAGGTGTTACAGGAAACTTGGATTCCTTGGATACACCTAGGAAAAATGTGGAAACGCTTTTGATGAGTTCAGGAGAAGAACATTCTGGGGAAACCACTCAACCGCCTGAGCGATGGCCCGGCCAAGCTGTTCGAAATTGCTATTCGTCTTGCAGAAAGTCATTAAGTCAGGTCGTCCGCATGACCCACCATTATGGGACCACAGTTTCGGCGTAAAATGTTTGAGCAAAAAGGGGGAAGGCAGTAAATAAAATTCGCATAAAGAGTCGTGGGAATATGAAAAAACTCCTTCGCGCAAGGTGGGGACTACAATCAAGTGCGATCTGCAAAGGGAGCAGTACAAGGGAACGTCTTTTCGGACCTCTGAAACTTGAATTTGATCTTCTCAGGCTATTCAGCCTGGGTTTCAGCTACGTGTGAGGCCTGAGGGATAGAGAAATTACCAAAAACGACCGATACATTTCGAAGAGCTTAAGATGTCAGTGACCTAGAAGACTAGATGAACTCCTTTTCTCTTGAACCCTTGACCTCCCCAACGCTAGTGAGCTCATCGTTGATGAGCATATGGGCAGCCGAATGAACATCCTTGAAGTTTTCGAATGATCCTTGTTTTAAATCCGCACATATATGTCCCAGCGAAGAGCTGTAATTTTATGTGCTGTTCTAAACGAACTTCTATAATTGGAATGCCAAATGGATTTGGGGGCCGTGTTCACTTCGTCTAGTGTAATACCGCGCGAATTTTAGATTTTATGTCATCTGGCGAAGTGTCAACATTTTCACAGCGGCATATTTTTTATGAACTAAGTCAAAATGCATTCTGCGCGCAGCATTGTGAATGCACTCTCCTATTGTTCGAGAATGAGCCGGCTTCATGGACGGTATTCCCAGCGGAAGATTATAGGGAATATTGTCCAGGTTACGACGTGAAGAAGGGGATTTCGCATTCTGCTGAACACATACACAACACAGCAGAGAAATCAGACTGGATATTAAATTACGGATGATGCCGCTTGTATCCACCGCCACCAAGCCTTCAATTCGCTGGATTGCAGACGATCGTCCACGTTAAGTGTCACGTAGCGGTCATTTGTGCTCAAACAGAAAGGCGAATTGTTGCAAAAAAATTAAATTCCAATTATAAGTGAAAATTTATAATATTTGCAAGTGTGTCAATCAGTTTTGAAATAATTATTGTAATTATTAAATGGTTAACCGTTTTGATTGTGAATTTCGAATAAACTGATGTTTTACAACATCTGTCTTCCCGTCTTCTTTCAAATCTCAAGCTCGATTATACATTTTCTCAATCCACAATTAGCCTTCCTAATGCGAAGACTTTTGGTCTTTAATATTTGTTTATTGTCGAAGCTATAAATTCTTTGAATATTAAATGGCCGCGTGAATATGTTTCACTAAACGGAGTTGAACTCTTACGACCAATTAAGCATTTCAACGGATCGATAATTGATTTGAACTCTGTTAAACTGCTTATATCAGTAAGCTGTTGACTCAAGACTAATCTCTCTGTCGATGCATGCAATATTCTACGCTCTCATCGATGGTGACTCACGGAGAAATCGCCCTAAATCTTATGCCGTGTTGATTGGAATCGCCCGAAGTCTTTCATTGAGAGACACATCGAATAAGCATCGCATTATCCGCCATGTGATCAAACGACCGCCGAACGAGAAGCCTGTTATGAACGCAAATTGATATCGATATTAATTATAATTGCATAACACGATCGCAAGAAAGACTCAGGTGATATTTAATACTCATGTTTTGACAACGCTTATCTGGGCGTTTTTCCATCACCATATAGAAGGTCAGTATTTTTCGGATCTTCCTGTGGTCTTCAAACCCATTTGACAGGAATCGATCGGTGTGCAGTCAAACGCCTTGTCGTCTACAACCAATCTTCCTCGGGTTTCTCCTCCTCTCGGTGAATAACGACCAAATTTTGATCGAAAAACAGTTTACCTCGCAAACACCTGTTCATTGATGCATCGTCTGATCGGCATTCAACATCAGTAAGAGAAGGTCGAGGCAGATCTGTTGCCGACGCGAAGTAGCTAGTTGACTGGAGCCCGTCTGGTTCAAGTGCAATATAGCCCCAAAGGTGGTGGGACGAAGACGAATACCATTGCTTACTGGTCTTCAACTTCGTGATTGAAAAACAGAGCAACACTACTTGATCTACTGCGTTCTTAAGCTTAATCCTACTGAACCAGAATTTATTTCTAAGAACCTAATAATTGCTGTATCGACAACACGAGGACCCAAAATTCAGAATTTTATTGTAAAAGAATGTGAGTGAAGATTTGTTCTTGTGATATAATTTAAAATATGCTTTGAGCGATAAATCGCCCATCAAATGATTCCATATTTAATAATCCTTTTTTTGAATTATTTTTTTGTTAACCGATGAGAACAAATTCAGGGTAATTGGGTCCGGATGTCACTGTTTGGTGTTCTCTAAGATTCATGAAATGCCAAGGCAAACATAAAATAAAAAAATAAGTACATTGAACCGATTCGGCGAAGAATAGTCTAATTTTATTCTGCAGACAGCAAGTAAATAATCAATCGCCCAAGTTAGATTTTGTGTTTGATAAACGAAAAAGGTTTTCCACAACTCAACGGATTATTTCATGTCGAATGAGGGCAATTTCATGACGAATTATCTCTTTCAATTGTTCCATGCTGATTCACAAGCTCTGAAGTTGGCAACCTTTTATAAAACAGTTCGTTGAGTAGACCCGGGATCATGTCTACAAAAGAGCACACGCAATGCTTTTCGTGTCTCGGCCACCGTCTCGTTGGTGATTAACGCTTCTACAATTGAATTATTAACCTGTCTACTCCAAATTGACATCCTGAAACAAAATCAATCAAAATGGAATCTTATATCTCTGTGGACAATAAAAGCTCGGCTAATAATTCATTCGAATTGTCTTTTATTGAACAAAGCAAAATGTGTCGGATAATTTTCCCCACGATGTATAATGACGCCCATTAAGAGGGTATTGGCATATCGCGAGCGTTTAAACAATTTCCTGGATACCGGCCCAATAGTCACCTCTACCTACCGTTCCAAACGGAACTTCCAAAAACCTGGTCGCTTTCTTCAGCATGGGAGGTGATGGGCTACATGGTATTTGGTGTCATACACACAATAAATTCGTTTGTATCATTGCAAAACCACATTTAAAAGGTTTCAACTTTCCATTAACAAGGATGAAACTTCTCTTGAACACCTGAAGTCGTTTCGCAGTCTACCTGTTGGTGAAGTTTTGCGTTTTGTATTTAGTTTCAGCATAATTTGTGGGTTGCTCTGTGGGTTAGACATCACAGTTGAGATTCTCGGAAATAAAATAGGAAGCATCTTCGGGAATATCTTCTGGGATAAAACATTGGCAGGCGACTTTCTAAAGTAGAATATAATCAAATGATTGTCCCAAAACTTATAAGGCAAAATACATCTGTTTTTTTCTTAGCCCCCTGATAAGTTAACGACACTTCAGCGGAACCGCAAATGGTGAATTTAATTAAAATTAACTCAACTCGTTGATGAATTCATAACAAGATTATCAAATAAACAACAAATCATCTTAAAGAGTATTGTTAAAGACAAATCAATTTCTCTCTAGCTTTTCGCCTTTTAGCGTCAGAGCAGAGATGATTACGCATTCCGGATAATTCGAAATAAATGCTCTAGTTCATCTTCGTCACGGTTCTGTAACTCCTAATGGTTCGCGACGGCTGTACTTAGAACAAACAACAAAAGCCGCAAGAAGCATCCCTTGGAAACAGAGTCGAGATCGACTCGACTGCCAACAGTCTTCGTGACCAAACAAACGAAAGGATGGATTTCGTCGAAATTTTAACATTTTATGTTAAAATGCTGTAAGGGGTCTGCTTTCGAAACCGATTTAACGCATTTGCCTTTGAAACATAAAATGCCACTACTAAGATAGTTTGGGGAGATAAAAAGCTTTTATGCGAAGACCAATAAGCCCGAAAACATTTTAAACCATTGTTTCATGATGCGTGGGAACTGCGTGTCGGGAGGAGGGATTGTGAACCGAGTGTTTGAGATTCTCATCGTGTTTTTAACATTCAGTACATTTTCGTTGAAAGGTAGGGCAGATAATCAAAGTGAATGTCTATTCCCAGAAACGAACTTGCAATCAAATACATGCCTGTGAATTTAAATACTTATCGATTGAGGTAGTGTAGTACACCCTGCATTGCAAGGCTCTTGAAACCTCTTCGTTGAATGCTTCTTCGGGGAGACTAAGACAGTTCTTATCATTAAGACCACGCAAATTCAGCTGAAAATGTTAATAAGAAAAATAACGGAATACGTTAAGCAATCCGGAATATCAAACATAAATAAGGCAAGACTATTTTCAAAAGGATCACCAAAATGACAGTACGTTTTCAACCCATTAAAACACATATTAAAGAAACTTTAACTTCTAATTATCTTACCCCGAGGCCTTGCCCAATGATTTATAGATCTGCTGTTTTCAAAAGAATTACTTTATCGTTCCGGAGGAAGCCATGACTGATATGTGGTTTGCGTGTGGTCTTTGTAATTCCGCGTCTTGTCGCGATAGGATTTCAGTGGAAATCAATTACGGCAATATACGTTTTAAATTAGCTCTGTGCACCTTTTGCGAAACACATTAAATAATTTTTATTATTCGATAGCCTTAATTTCTAATATTATACCAAGGAAGCTTAAATTGGTCAATGACCATGACCCCTAAAATTGATCGATTTGATTTAAGCATTTCCACAGAATCGGCCGCAACTCATTTTGTTACTTACTTTTGCGTAATATATTCAAATTCGCAAAATTTTAAAGGAACATTATAATTATAACAATGGCCATAACAACGCATGATAAGAGAACCAATAATGTACCACTTTTAGTAGTTAAATTTGGTGATACATATGTAGATCGAATTTTCTAAATTTTGTTGCAAGTAAACAGCAATAAACCTATCACGGGATGCGTGATTTTTCTCTTTTCTGAACCACTTTAGTGCAGAATCAAACAAGAATGCGAAGATAATATGCAAAGAGAATTGACGAGGTCTTGAGAATCTTGCGGAAACTTATTCTGCATCTTCTATGTATGATGACCACTTATTGCATCAATTTTGTTTTTGAACACTTAAATGTTGAACGTTTTGGTCCTCGTGGCCTTATCAAAGCGGAAACAATCATTGTATCATATGAGCAGCAACAACGCGTTGCATGGTAAAGATAAATGTGTTATCGACACAGATTACTGATGGGAATTACTGAGAGGGTTTCCTTACAGATATCTCCTGCTTTAAGCTTAACGCCTTCTTTTGTGTTTCCAAGGTACCATTTTTTTGGTCTGACCTGGGTCCGAACCCTGGTTCCCTAATGGAGAGAGTGCGGATGGACGCCTAGAATTAAACCTTTACTGAGCAATAAACATTTTTCTAGATCAGTTTACTGAAAAGTAATGACAGTGGTATTTTCACATGACTTAATCGGTTCCAACAAAAAACGCCGGGTTTCTACATTGCGTGTTGCCGTTCCAAGTTGTTTTGCACGGTTTTTAATCGTTTTCCACTCCAATGAATACTTAATAATTTAGCAAATGAATAGTAAAGAGTATCGTCCTAGTGACCATAAATATAATCGCGATTCAATTTACATGCTGTAAAAAAGATACAATTAAAGGGAATACATTCATACAAAAACCATTCTATTTGTAATTTAAAAAATACCCGGTTGACGCCTCTGTTATGTTTGTGGCTTGCGTTTTGGATCGGGCCTTTCAATGGCCGTCATTTCCCGTTTGCCAAACCAAATATACTCCGTGGGTTAAATTGGTCTTTCTTGCAAATTTACCTCGATGTTACTTCTTTTATTCTTCTTAACTTATTCTGCATTTTCTACGTATAATCGTGAGGTCCTGTAACATTTCGTTTATTGTAAATTTTAATGCTGAAAGTGTTGGTCCCCGTTACCTGAATCAAGCGAATATTATTATTATTATAATTATTATTCATTTAAGTGTGTAGCAATTGGCATATTAAAATCAAATTAGAATTTTTATGTTTAATGAAACCATAAATTCGACGTACAAAGCGAAAGAGCGTTTTTAAGTACTAAGTGTACAAAACATCCTTTGATTAGTAAATTACAGAGGGCTTTAACAAGCCGATCCTTTTATTTAAATTCACCGAAGACCAACAAGTGAATGATTCGCTTAACGAAGTTCGGCAATTTTTTAAGGTTATCCATAGGAGATATAGGTCTGTTTATAAGCGGAAATTTCACTAACACATATTTGCAATTCGCCAAACGGTAAAGGCGGTTTGTTAAATACTTTTTCATATTTATTATTTAATTAATTAAATACATTAGCGCCATCTTAGGTTCTTTTTTTATTAAAAACCAAATAACTACCACGTCTGGCTGTCATGTAGACCCATTAAGAAAGCCATTATTTTCCATCAGTAGCTGATTAAAATATTTACTTAAAAATTTAATTGAATTACAGTAAGTAACATATGCATTAATCCGAATTTTTCCTGGAGTTATTACGAAAATCCCGACGCTTTCCAGTGATAAATATAGCTTTTACATCTCTGTCTCCTTCTCCGATTGTCACCCAAATTGTAAAATATTCGCTCGGGTTATACTTCGGAGTGAAGGCATAGGAATTTTAGTCCAAAACCGGCCAATGGTTCCGCGGGGACCTTTAAAGTATAGTGTTCCCAGGTGTTTTTCATTGGCCCAAATGATGTGACCTTTTAACGCTTCGTGGGCGTTTAAAAATAATCTCGTTTTCTAGTGGCCCACATATGCTCTTCATCCAAGAGACTATTTCACTATTTGTACACTCATCGCTACTCGTATATACGGTGACCCCTCAAAACGCATCCTTAGTTTTTTATAATTTTCTCTAGTGCCGAATTCCTCGATCAATTTCACTAGTTGTACATTTGTTCGCTGTCAACTGTGTCGAAACTCAAACTGTCAGCAAAATCCAAAGAAACCCGTGGGCAAGGCTCTCCGAACCTCAAATAGCCCCGGCGACAGGAAACAGTTTCGGCAATACAAAATCTTTCGCCTCATTCTATTGCTATCTTGAAAGCGACTAGACTATCAAGGGCATACACGAAGCTAGTCCATCCTCCAGCAAACAATAGCCAATGTTTGTACGATTGGTTGTGCTGTGACTCATCGGTGCGATCACGTTTGCAACTGATAACAGATCACGCGAGCAAACGGTGACGGCTAAATTTGGGGCGGTGTACATTGACAAGATCTAAAAAGGGTTCGAAATTCGGATACACTGAATTGGATGCCATGGATGACTATTTTATTTTTATTTTATCCTGCCAGAGGATGAGAAAGCTTCTAGGGCTGGAGACGGTGAGCTCAGAAGCGTCATTTTTTGCTGGAACATTATCCGACGCAGAACATTATAGCAACTTACATTATTTATTGATCATAGATGTTTAAACGGTTACGTATCTCGCAACGAAGGTAAGTTGATAATTTCACATATGAAATGATCACCATGCCTATTTCTCAGATGAATGGGTCAATTAAACAGAACATAAGATTTTAAATATACCGTTGATTAAAATTCACGATGAAAATCTTCATTTTTGGACCACACATCCGTAATGAGGCTGCAATATTAACCAGGAAAAAGGCAAGAAGCGATCCGAAAATAAATCTCGAAAGTGAAAATGTTAAAGGAAACTTTATTCGCTTGCAATTTTAGTGCCCTTGGAAAACGGAGAGTTTTCGAAGATAGTGTTTGTTTGGTTGGAAATAAAATTTAAAGTAAACATGCTACATGATTCGGATCTGGTGATGCTTGAACCACGAACTAATTCCGTAAGTGAGATAATTCTTGGTATTTACGTAAACTTGAATTTTTTTTACGAAGTCAACCGAAGTTTTAGCAAATGAATCGTACTCCCAAACGATTAGAGTCTTCTTAAACATCGAAACAAAGTTGCTTTTGTGATGCTGTCATGTCAACAGCGGCGAATTACCGTTGCATCATTTTAATCGCACAACTGAACACCATTTCGTTTGACCCGAAACACGCATTGCGAGGAGAAAGGTAACAATGAATTTAAATTGTATTAAATGTAGTCGTTGCGTTTGCTATGGTATTGTCGTCTTCGGTAAATGCCATCGCCTCTTTTTCATATTTCCCTGGCCTCAAACGTTCTGACTTTTTAATCCTCCATAGCCTTTTTAAAATACTCTATAGGTCTGCCTCTGCTCTTGATCCTCGTTTAACACCACTTCACTAGTTGTACTCAAATCACTGCCCGTATTTTAGATGACCCCTGCCATCCAATCTATTCAAGTTGATCGAACATCCTTTCTCAACTAAGTGAAGATGGCGTTGAAGGATGGTTGATTAACTGGCTTCAAAACTATTTTTCTAATCGACGTCGACAAGTCAGAGTCGGAAATGAAGCCTCCACCTCCTTGTACTACAAGGCGCTGTGCTATCCCCCTTCCTTTTCAACTATTACACGTCGAGCCTTCGGTCCCCTAACGACGTGACACGTTTTCTAGTGATCTGCCTATTCTATCTATTAAAGAAATCATTGTTCAGCGCCACTTCAAAAACTGTTCACTACTCGCTGCTCGTATTTTAAGTGACCCCTCCCATCCCCTCTATCCCAGTTTATCTGAATGTAAATCTCTTCGACCAATGCGTAGACTATACCGTTCAATACCAACAAGAACAGCGGCAGATCGCAATTCGGTCATTCCCTATTTGTCCCGATTTTTATTATCACCAGAGCAGGTGAAACAGGAACTAAAAGACAATTTTCACATCTAATACTTGTCATATTGCCTATTTTTACTGCTGAAAGTTTTGGTCCTCGTGACCTCAATAAAGCCACTTCAATTATTATTATTATTAAGTGTAAATCTCTTCAACCAATGCGTAGGCAATACCGTTAAATACTTACAAGAACGGCGGCGTATCGCAATTAGTTCATTCCTCATTTGTCCCGATTTTCAGTTTCACCAAAGCAGGTGAAGCAGGAACTAAAAGACAATTTCCGCATCGATCATTTTTATATTGTCTTTTTTTATTCTGAAAGTATTCGTGACCTCAATAATGCCCTTACAATTAAAAGAAAAAGTATGCACGAACGTCAACTATGCAACCACGCAGAAGACCGAATAGATAGATACGAAAACCCGGTGACTCGCCTCTCTTCATTGTCCCCGAGGACTTAGTCGACGTAGATTGCCCCTCAGTCACAGCGATTAAACGTTTCTCTCACTATTTCGCGCCATCTTCGGCGGCTTTGTGTCACTCCGTCCTCTAAACCTACTACGAAGCAAACGACTCGACTCGGACGCCACGATAGCTGTCCCGACCGATGGACCACTGACTTGTCTTCCTTCGTCGTCCATTTCGCCGTATCACATTTACGTGGTTTTGCATTTCTTAGTGTCCGCAGAGGCTCTTCATAATTATGATAATAATAATTATGCTAAGGTCACGAGGATCAAAACTTTCAGAAATAAAATTTACAACAAAAAAATACACGAAATGGCAATAAACGAAACAATAACTAGGTAATTTAGCAAGAAAGGCAAATTTATCCCTCGAAGTATAAAAGGTTCGGCAGACGCGTAATGGCGGTCGTCGAAAGGCCATTTTCATAACGCGCGACCAAAAGAATATCTTGGTATTCTAGTTTTACGGTTTCAAACGTCCCGCAATGCTCGCAACAAAGATAACAAGTACTGCGAGGAGTTGAGAGTGATACAGTAGTAGCAGTCGTTGTTGTTGTTTTTGTTGTTGTAGTGACCTTGGTTTTCAAGATACAGTTATTTACAGTGGTGTTGGACGTGACTCCAAAATAATTTATCAACGATCTCGTCTTCGAGACGTTGTAAAAGCAGGTATTTAACACAATTGTTAAAAAACTTTGATTTGATTAACTGTGGATTTAATTAATGTTACAGTAACAGAAGAAGTCGCATATTGTGTAATGGCATTGGATAATTGTGTAGAGTTCACGTACGGGGCTAGTAGAAGGGTCAAGAGATTTGTTTTCTGCTTTTCTGGCCAAAAGACCAAAACTATTACGAGCGGCAAAATGGCTTGGATAACGGAAAAAATAGATAGTTCGCTAATTTTATCCATATTTGGCGGCGAATTAGATCGACGCTGTTAGCAAACACCTAAAGGCTGTAGTACGGCTTAAGACTTTAGTATGGAAAAGAACAAATGGGTTTTAAAACCTGTGAAAAGGCACTGATTCGACGGATAACTTCGCGTTCCCCAAAAAACGCTCGCCATTAATGTGTACCAGGGAATAAAGAGAAATTCGTCTTGCCATTCGGCTGTGCATAGCCTTTGCGCGTTGGAATGCGCGCATATTAAAGGTAAATATGTTTCAATCCTTTTTACAAAACAGTTTTTGCGCATTCAAGATGAAACGTCCGATCAGGGGTGAAAGGCTTTCCAGTAAATCTCCCGGGCATTGGAGCGCGCTGTTGACAAAAATCACAGACTGTCAAAAGCACGTTATCTTACATTCGAAATCAACAAAATCCACAAGATCGGGGAAGTATCACATACTGCTGTTCCATCAGTACAACGTTTAATTCAAACTTATTTGTTTGCATGAAGCCTAAAGTCATGTTAAAGCTTCTTGATGACATATTTATCGATTTGGATGGCTCTGACAGTTTTAGAAGACGTGATATACTGGTGCAACATCGATTAGTCGAGGTCTTCATGATAAAAATCCTTCCATGGGCCACAGTGTGGTAGAACGTGTATATTTTCGGTGATTTTTTTAAATATTCCGATCATTCCTTTGAAAGTCTTGTTTCTGGAGTCTTTCAAGGTAACACGTTGGTCTTTCTGATAAAATTATCTTCTACAATAAACGTAAGGGCATCTATTAAAAGCAGTTAAATATTTCATGTCTGGGTTCCAATAAACATAAAAAATTGGCCAAAAAGTCGACGATCTGAACCATGTACATCTGTAGTAACCTTGAACATTTCGTTGATTCAATTTACAGCCGAATACGTTAATACGAATAGACGAAATAACCACAAGGTAAATTAGGAAGAAAGCAAATGTTGCCCTCAGCGTATGCAAAGTTTGACAAACGCGTAATGGCGTCCACTGAATCAATTCTAAATCCAATATAATTTTTGATGCCAAGGTAATACGAAAATGTATTATTATGATCCGAATATTGTTTTGAATTTCGAATCTATTTGAAAACGCAAAGACTACCTCGCTATAATAACGTGTTTGCCCATTCTTTGGCAAAAATGACACGAATTAACTGCTTGCATTCATTGGCAGTGATGTGGCTGAATTGCGTTCAATGCACAGAAAGCAGTGTTGGTTTGGAAAATGGATGCCTTCAATTCATTTAGCATCACTCATTTTCAATCAGTTCATTCATCCTACAGATTTATAGAACGAGGATTTATGAAATTTATTGACAACCCGCTACTAGTCTCTTCAATTCGGTAGAGTCTGTCTGCTTGCTGGAGACATTTTTTCGGATAAAATTTCGTTATGCACGACTAGCTGGACTCTGCAACGCGTTGCTGTGGCTCATTTGGCTTGTAACTCCTTGTAGCAGCCGTGAGATTGAATACCAACACCAAAATCAAGACAATTCTAGCGAAATTGGCAATCTAAGCACACTCAAGCAAACATAAATTAGGCTGGTCGCTGTGTCTTAGTCTAGGGTATTTGCAGTTAACCCCGTGACTGCCCAAATCGGAAACCCGTGCACATTTCTCTACCTCCACATCGCAAGTAGCGTGTCTACGCCTCCCAGTTACCTCTCATGAACCCCAACCCAGTTGCTCAATCTGGGTAACTTGAGAAGGCAGAAAAAGAGAACGTCTAAGTTCCCAATGCGTTACTGTGGCGCGGTTGACCCGTGCATCGGGGGACACCTTATCCCCTTAGCAGCTTCCAGCGATGGAGCAGTTTAATTAGGCAAACATCCAGGCTATTCCAACGTCAGGTAAACCTAACGTGATTGAAAATCTAAATTTGCTTTGAGTAATTGTGGTTGCGGGATTACCGGGCGCGCGTTGTGTCCGAATTCACGCATAGGAAGGTGGGGGTGAGTATGCACTAACCGAATGTGACTATGTGCGTTTGTCCTGTCGCCAGTGAACCCCTCAGTGGGTGAATAAATTGTATTCAAGATCTCATGGGCGACATCTATAGGGGGCCAAACAGTTTGAGGAAATCGACCAAACGATATCGTCTGTACAAGGTAAGGACAATAATTTGGGCACCATTTTTATTTATGTAGATAGCTCGATGTACAACATTATTCCTTACTTAACTAGTTGTTGCTACCGATTTATTTGATACATCATTATGCCGGGTCGATCAACACTACCGGATTTGATGGCACACAAGTATCTTCCAGTTTCATCCTTTCGGGGTACTTATTAATCTTGTGATCCTTATTTATCTCGGATCTCACCTCCTCCTCGAAGTATACAAACCCCGTTCCCTGATGCAGCAACGTCTTCTGTGCATTCCCCTAAAGGGCTTTTCCTGGACAATAAAGGGTGCACTTACTTGTATTAAGTATGGCGTCGACGTTTTAATACCCCACCGAGCATTTTAATACGGCTACTAGTTTCCACAGTTAACGAACTGTGATAGGATTGTATGGAGGGTTGCATTAACCCTTAATATAGAATAGACGAATTGTCTGTAATATCGGTATTAACCAAATGGCCAACCGAGACCTTTAGAGAATGAGAACACGTGCAGCCACGTCGTATAGTATATTCTTAAAAGTCTCGGTTGGCCATTTGGGTTATACCGATATTACAGACAATTCGTCTATTCTATATTAAGGGTTAATTCAACCCTCCATATAATCCTATCACATTTGGCGTCGCAACTATGTCAAAAACGAACCTACAATCCTTATCAGTTAATGCAACTTCACGAGAAGTGTCGGAATACATTGTGCGTTTCGAAATTTGGGCTATCACCCAAGATAATCTCGCTGAAGAAAAGAAATCGGCTTATTTTCTGAACGCTATTGGTAAAGACGCTTATGCTCTGGTGAAGAACTTGGTTTATCCGGATATTCCCATTAAAATGCCACTCGCCAAGATCCAGGAAGCTATTATTCTGCATGTTAGGCCTATAGCTTTTGAGGCTGCTGAACGAAGCAAATTCCATACTTTCATGCTAAGATCCGACCAAAACATCCGGGATATTATATTTTTACTTCAGACTCAGGCCGCAAAATGCAAATTTGAAGCTGAATTAGACACGCAATTGCGCGACCGTTTAATTACAGGCATCAATGATCCTAATCTCCAAAGGCAATTATTATTACTCAAGAATCCCACATTCCAAAGTGTTCGTGCTATATGCGAACAATTCCAAGATGTCTCGAACATTGTAAAATATTCAATTATTCCAGATCCCCTGTTTCACTCCAGATCTATCCCTAGGAGACAAAACGCGCGGATATTCAAAAATCGCAAAAACAAGACTGATAATTCATTCGGTACTTGTCATTCGTGTGGCTAATTGCATTTACGGGAGCTGTGTAAATTCCGTGATGCGAAATGCTTTAATTGTGGCAAAATAGGCCACATGAAATCGGTTTGCAAATCAAAGGTTTGTGCGATTACTAACGATTCAGATGAAAATATATCCGACATGGCTCTGATGAGTTCCTGCAGTCATAGCGGTGGCCATATTTCCAAGGAACTCATGAATTCACATGTGACGAACGTCTATGGCGTACTAGAGTGACCAACTCACCTATGACGAAATAAGACGACGGTGCATAAAATTCCAGAAGCTTTATAAGTTCCATCAACGCCCTCGACGACAGTGGTTTGATCACGCTTTACGCATGCCAACAAAGAGCTTTCAAACTTCTCTCTTTCGCTACCACTTTGACCAGGTTTGCGGTTTGCATCAGCGGCCGACCAAAACCATGGATCAGCGCGTAAGGCATTTGTAGAGCATTTGGACATGATTTCTGTCTAAGGCGTTTGCAAATGAAACTAGAACGGGGCCTCAATGTGCATTTCTTGCCCTTTTATCTCAGTTCTTTGGAAGCGGATACCTGCGACATCCATTAGCTGTAACTTTTGAAAGCCAAAGATAGCTGCACAACGCAAGTAATCGTGTCCAACTAGCACAGTCTGATTAATGTAACGTTATTGTCTCCCAAAATTAATCGACCAAATTAATTAACAAAATTAATTGGCGTAGTTCGAAGATTAATGTGTTTCATATCGTTCATACTTTTATGGTAATTCGATGACTTCGTGGCCCAAAAATCTGAATGGCACGATGGCCAAAGACGAAGGTCGGGAATGAATAATATTGTTTATTATTCAAACAATAGTTAGGGCCCGACCTGGGCCGAAAACGCCGAAAAGGCGCGATGCTTAGCGCCAACTGCAGGCGAGTCCTGTGTGGACACAAGTGGAGCGTGTCGTGGTAAAAAGTGGGGGCCGGCCAAGGGTCGTCGATGTTGTCTTAATTTATCCACGTTAAGGTCACCGCATGCGGTGTTGTGTGCGTTAGCCAATGGGGTGCCAGTTCAATGGATGTCATGCGTCTGGAATAAATAAACACACAATTTAAGGTCGCTGCATGTCTCCCCCCTTAGACTCTTCATCGTCATGGGAAGAGATACAATAAAGAGTACCTTAAAAGGACGAATACAAACAAAGGGAATCACTAGGGGGCAAAGTAAGCGAGGTTCAGGAGGGTAGACTGCTTTCAGGCCTCGTGGAAGACTGTAAATCGGTTCGATATTATATTGCGAAATTGACGAAGGAAAAGGGATCCAAAATACTTGGAACACGTTCAGGAAACGTTCGTGTCGTTCGATGCGAGTTCATTACATCGTAGCAGGGTTGAAGTTCGGATTGACCAAAATCGGGCGAGGATGGCGCATTATTGTAAAACGTTTTTCTATCGTTGTCTGAGGTGAAGATGAAGAAAATAATCTAGCCTGGTTTTCGTGTCTACCGATGCGAGTCGTATGCGTCGTAACATGGTTGGCGTTCGGATTGACAAAACGTGGTTGAGGGTAGCATATAATTGTGAGAAATTGGCTTCTATCGCTGTAGGGATATCTACGCAGAATTCGTCCTAGCCTACGATGAGGAGTGTTACTTCGCGTGGAATTCGCGTTTATCGATGCAAGTCGGATGCGTCGTAGCATGGCTTGCGTTCGGGTTGATTGAAAGCGGCTGAGGCTATTCCTGGCTTTCGTGTCTATCGATGCGAGTCGTATGCGTCATTAACATGGTTGGCATTAGGATTGACATAAAGCGGTCGAGGATAGTATGTGATTGTCTGAAAAAAGCTTCAGTTGCTGGCATTCGTGTCGATCGATGCGAGTCGTATGCGTCGTCGCATGGTTGGCATTAGGATTGACATAAAGCGGTCGAGGATAGTATGTGATTGTGTGAAAAGGCTTCTGGTGCTGGCTTTCGTGTCGATCGATGCGAGTCGTATGCGTCGTAGCACAGTTGGCATTAGGATTGAAATAAAGCGGTCGAGAATAGTATGTGATTGTTTGAAAAAGGCTTCTGTTGCTGGCTTTCGTGTCGATTGATGCGAGTCGTATGCGTCGTAGCATGGTTGGCAGTCGAGTTGAAACAAAGCCGTCGAAGAAAGTAAGTAGGGCACTTTCAATTTCGCAATGAAATAGTATCCTGCTCTAGTCGCAGATGGGTGATGAAAATAGATTTTAGTGTCATGCGTCTGGAATTAATAAACACACAATTTAAGGTCACTACACTTTCCCCAGAATCACTACCATTTATGCATGTGGTTGCTGCAATTGACTTCTCCATTTCAGAAGCAATCTGAGTTCATCAAATTCATTTAAAATCAAATTTATCTTGGTTTATCATACGACCCGCACAGATCTCTCACCGAAGTTACACTTACCTCCCGTTCCGCGTCTTCCGTCTTCTTAAACAATTCCCAAACTAACTAATGCTGGGTTATTTTAACAACCGAATGGTCTAACAGACAAAATATTTCGTCTTCCCTTTTATCCGACTTAAATTCAAATAAGTATTTTCTTCCATAATGCATAAAAACGGACTAGAGAAGCAGCGTGGGTTTTGCCATTCATTAAAGAAATAAACAACCTAACAAGCACAATCTCCATGCAAACTATGAAAGTGCGAGATCGTTTTCCAAATTCAAAATCCCAGGTAATCATTTTCGTTTTCTAACGTAAAACATGTTTTGGAAACCTCGAAAGGCGGTGACACATGTTGAAATGCATAATTTGTTATCGAGATAGACATTGATGATTTGCAGAATGAATAGCGAGCGTTGTATAATTGAACCAATCGTAACGATCTGGGCAAATTTTTGAGGAGTGGAAATACTACGATTATATTAAATGAAAGCAATAAACTTGGTTTGCCCTTGCGACTTCTACATTCTTCCGAATGACAAAGCAACAACCAATGCTTGTCTTTCTTACCTGATGCTGAAAAATATTCCATTCACTGTCGAAAAAAAACCAAATGCATTTTCGATATCCACCGACGGAATTCTCCCATTGTCTAACATAAATGGCCATTTAACTACAGGATTTATGTCAATGTGCTATTCCTTAAAAACCTTTAACAAGAAATCAATTTTGGACCTCTCTCCCAGTGCTCTGGAAACTAAAAACTTGAATCATATATTTTTCTTCTGGGCATCCGACGTTTTGCGCAATCTAACGCTCTACCTTTCTTGGATTGAACCCGTTGGAGAGCGTCATACGCTGAAAGTATTCGAGAAAATGTATCCATGGCCTTTGTCAACGTTCTACTTTTGGCGCCAAAAGAATTCTACTCTTAAATACTTAACATCTATCGGTTGGGCGTCCGAAGAATGCGGAGAAATTTTGAAACGCTTCGATGATGCTTGCAAACATATGTCCTGTATGCTCGGTGATGGACCATTTATGTTTAGTCGGCAGAAAGCCGGCAAGATCGATTGTCTTCTAGCATCTTACATTAACGTTTTCCTGACAAGTCCGGAATACTTCTCCATTCTTAATTCCACTCTTTCTAATCACCCCTCACTAACTAGACTTGCCGCAGCTGTACAAGCAGTATGATTTTCAAATAAAATTTGATAGTATTCACGTAATTGACTTTAAATTTATCCCATTTTTTCACGTCTCTAATACCATTTTTCTCAGAAATGGTGCCACAATTTGATGTTACCACTTTTGAAGAGAAATCTATCTCAGCGGGGAAGTTCACTGTTGCTGCGTGGTCTCCAAAAACCGATGTTGTTGCTTTAGGCTCGGCTGTCGGTATTGTTTCGTTACATCGGTGAGTAGTCTGTTGGACTTTCAACAGCCATCTTACTATTGATAGAATACATCATAGCAGACCACTTCTCCTTTGTATTTAGGTATAAACTCGGGGCAACTTGGGAGTCCCAAAGTCCAAATTGTGGCGCTGTTACACATTTAGCATGGCGCCCAGATGGCAATGTCATAGCAGCTGCATACGAGAAAGGTCGCCTTCAACTTTTCAATCTTCTTGATGGCAAAATACTTCAAAGTCTGCAATATGATTGTGAAACTGAAATCAGTGATATTTCGTGGGATGCATGGGGGGACATTGCACCGACCAAAGCCCCGATATTCCCTCCGTTTGAGTCGTTATCTGCCTTTTCCGAGTAACTATTTGTATTGTGGTAACCAGGACTCTCGTAGTGACCTCTTTGCCGACCGTCACGCGGTGGCTCAAATCTCGCGGCCTTGGCTAGACTCTTATGGAACGTAAGAAGAAAATTCACCACGAAGTATGAACCTTTTTAGACTCACCGTTCTCATGGTGTATTGTGATGGGATTCTACGGCTCTACGGTTGTGGGGTGTACCTATTCGCCTCTATAAATCTTCCATCAATTAACAAATCTCCTCGAGGTCACAAGTTCTACCGAATGTTCATGGCACATGATCTGCAAGCACTTTACTACCTAGCGCTTTCAAATGCCGATAACGCTCTAACCATGACCAAAGTATGTTGGACATATTTTAAGATAACAAGATTTTGCTTTCAAATAGATGAAATGCGACCTTTCAAAGAGGCGCCAGTCACTCCATCGGTTGTCGCATCATGTCGCATCGTTGCTTCATTGTGAACAGGTGAGTCAGCTCCTCGTTTTGAAGATTCGGTAGTTGTTGAACTGGAGTTTGAAGCAGTTGATGAACGCCTGGGAAGACACTCTTTTGGACCTCGATACAAAACTCACCGCTTATTCTCGGGAGCGACTTACAACATCTAACGTAGGTTATTTGATGTTTAATGATGTCCAACATGGTTAATGTGTATGCTGTTCGATTTCCAAATACCTGAGCGGCACCCTTTGCTAGGTGCACGAAAAAAAACGCTCGAGTACCAAAAGTTCTTATTAAATTCGCCTATTGTCGCACCTTTTAGGACTGGTCACTTCGAAATGAACTTTTGGAAATCGTTCTATTCGGATCTATATCGTAGGTTTAAATTACCATGCACGCGCATGCCCCCTTCTCTAGGCCGGAATTGGAAAAGTTTTTCTCGTCAACTTGGTCTCCGATGTCCATCCAGCGAGCTGGTCTTGCCGTTCTCAAGGCCTATGACAGCATGAAATCAATAACTTTTCAACAACTTCAATAGTAAGTCACTTCAATAGTCACCTTTACTCGACTTCTGACAACACCAAAATGCGTTATCTACTTACAATATAACAGTAGCGTTCATTGATTATTATTTCCTGTTTTCGATAAACGCTATAGGATTCCCATGTCGATAGAGAATATGTAGGGTTTTTGCACTTTTAGTGGTTTTATGCGTCTCATAGCGGAGGCCAGCGAGCTTCTGGCATGTGTTCGAGATCGACAGCATTTTGGAAGCTTCCAGATATCCGAGAAACGAATCGTCTCTCTGATCCAGGATGGTGCCAGTGCCCTTCAGAAATCGCAGGAATTGCATTTGTAAGTTCGATGGACGTCTATCGGCATGTTTGGATTTAAACCAATAGCCATTGAAGACAAAACCGCACTTCATAGGAAGTCAATTGCTGTGATGTTTGCCAATTCACTTCACCCTCTGTGTGTGGCTTCGTTGCGGACACCGCGCTCACGCCTCCCAGGCGGCCTCTCGTTGGCCTCTAGATAACCGAATTTGGAGCATAACGCCCAGGATTAGGCCTCGTGAATTGGATTCACCAATAAGCGGCCATTGGCGTTTTTATTTAATTTATGACGGACGTTTAGTTGAACCAGTCATTCCGGAGTTTCGGCCTTACACAATGGAAACAATCCGTTGTAATTCATGAGTAGAGCTATACTCCAAATTGTATTTTTTAATTTTATTTCAGAGTCATCAGTCACTGCAGTAATTATCTGCGTCCGTTTTTCAAGTGGTTCCACGGAGGTACGGGATTGTGTTAATTTTAGTATATACTCAATTCTGTACTTCTGGTATGTGCTATGGACACCTGTTTGGTTGCTAGGTCTTCTGGCACGCTAACTGTCTCAGCGTGAGATCAACTGCAGTTCGACCATATAAATGGTGACGCAGTTCCGATGTTAGGATGCTGACGTGAGGAGAGTATACCTTTGCTGGAGAGGGTGGGCTATGCAGGCAACAGCTGTTAATTGGCACATAGAAAGGAGAAGACACCTGTGAGGGAGCGAATGTATATATGATAATAAGCATTGGCGTATAATAATGAAAGATGCATTGATTGTCATAGAATCTAGCATTTGGGACAAAATTAGACGAATCCTTGTAGCGGTTAACTAACGGGCTGCCGCATGTAAGGCGTTATTGACGTCGCGGGGATCAGAACTGTCATCGTTAGAATTTAAAACAAGCAAAAGTGGCACAAGAAGTTGCGATTTTATATAGAACTGGAGAGGAGGACACACTCGGACGGTGTGGTACTTAGGTTGGGAGAGCAGCATCATCATCATCCTATGTTGAGGGAGCGAGCAAATTACCGCACTACTGATGGACCAGATGTACTAAGTAGTACCATCAAAATTACTGCCACGATAAAAGATGAACGTTTAGTATAGCGAGAGTGCTCAAAGGTTGGCTGGGCGTGTACTGCTTTATATTGCATTAATTATTTAATTGATTGACTTGATACTTATAGTGGCTCTCACAAGCACCGGCATGGCTGCGAGTAAACCCAAAGTAAAGGTAAATTCCTCTCTTTCTTCGCTTTTCCCAACATCACTAAAATGTATGTGTTCAGGAACTGAGTGAATGCATATACACGTCTATTTATATTAAATACTAGCAAAATCGGCCGAGTGATAGCGTGTGGCGAAGGTCACGACAAAAATGCTGCCACCGTTTTTATTCATATATAGAGATATCGGAGATTGTGTGTTGTGGCAACACCCTAGAAGCCGCTCGTAGGCCTCTTGGTGAAGGCCAAGATGTGTTTGCCAAAGCGAATCTCTGTCAATGTTAGCATTTTATTCAATGCAAGCTGAACCCGCCCACGCGTTGTTGTGACACATCCGGTTCAATTGAAAAGAAAGAAAACAGAAGACGCACTGTTCGAATCCGTTTAATTTCCCAATGCCTGATCCAGTGCTTACTGTTTACTCACATAAACACCTAGAAAATTCTATCCAATTGGGTAATCCAAGCACACACAAACCATAAACAGAAACGTGGATACTTTTATTTAGGAGTTTCACTTCACCACTTCCCCTTGTTTGGTTAATGTGAAATTCACGGTTTTCTATTTCCACAAAATCGGGCACCCGTTCACTGTCATGCAACCTTCACATGAGTATCATTTAATGAATCCGTTTAATTTCCCAGTGTTTGATCAATTGATTACGGTTAAACCAACATCCAGACAAGCACGCGCAAACCACACAGAAACGTTAATGCGTTTACTTGGCCGTTTCCGCAATCCCGCGTGTTTTAACCTCTGCCGTGAACTCGTTATTCTTTGTGGTGTTCTATCGGGACATCCGCCCACAATCCACCAATGCCACCTGTGAGAATACGCAAACCACACTGCCTCGTTTTCGTTTCATCTGACTTTCGCGTTTATTCTCAGCTGATCGGTCGTTTTGAGGCTGAACACGCATTGGGTCACGGGAGATAACACCTCCGCGTACATCACGTCGTGATCATTTACGTTTGTATTGATATCGGTCACAAAGTAGTCATTTTACTCCGTTCTATAATTCATGCTCATCAGGTCGCGCTCGTTATCCATCTTTTTCAGATGTCAGAAGCCGACCAGGAGTTGGTAATCAACTTCGTCTCCGAGAAACTGAAGCCCATCTTCGCCGAAGGAGAACTAAAGAGCTATCAGATCGAGATTGTTGAGCAGGCAGGTGTTTGTGGTGTTGTAGTTCTTTAAAATCTCTTCTGTGTCACAACTCGGTCGGGTTTTGACGGCGTTTTTCTGACTTTGAAAACAAAACCATTTAATCCAATTATTCCTCTCATGTCCTCCAGTACATCAGAAAGGGTGGCGTTACAACTCCGGTGGAGGAGATCTTTGGTATTGGCGAGGGCAGCCAACACTACGCCCGATCGAAACTGCGGCAACTCATTCCAAGTGCCTCAAACCTGGACCCAGACCTCCTACCAGGTGAGTGGGAAGCCCTCGCTTGTCATTTAACCCCCCCCCCCCACGAAATCAGCCTTTTTCGTCGTCGGAGATGGGGTCCTTCGTCTTTGTCGCGGCTTCCTCGTGCGAGATGATGCGCCGGCTGCTTCAGGGATTTCCCGTACGCGGCGATCGGAGGCGGTCAGACTCTGCCTCCAGCGGCACACTCCGTAGACGGACTCCAGGCGTTCCAGGTCGGCTTTGATCGTGCCTGCCCGCCAACCGGTTAACCTCCTGCTCGCGAGACAGTGTTTTAAGCATTGGGATGTTCAATGGAGCCATCGTCTCTTGGGTCGGGCGAGCAATTATCTTTTTTCTCGCACTCGGCGATCAGGTCGGAACAGATTGTCGTCTGGTTTTTGCTCCAGCGGCGCGCTCCCTAGACAGACTTCAAGGAGGGGTCTTCCATGGGCGCTTCGACGTGCTTGTCTGCCCGCTACTCCGACAGCGTCAACCCGGGCGGCGAGGTGACGGCGAGAGGCGGCGGTTTGAAAGGCGCGTGTCTGACTTGCGTAGGGCGTGGCCGAACCAGCACCGCCGCTGGAGTACAGACGCACAGACTCCGCGTCAAGTCACCGGCGGTATCCCGGGCTCAACCTTGGCGGCACAGGTCGGCAAAAGGAGCCACCCAGAGTCACAACGCGTGTACCCAGCAGCAGCAAACAATAAAATCGATTTATCGGGTTGCTTTACAAATTGCGATGCGTTTGGATGGCCACTACAATTATTATTATGGCAGGTGGCATTTAATTTTTCAAACGAATTGGTTTCAACGCTTTGAAATTTCGTGTTTCGGAAGCCCAATTAGTTTAAAGCTGGGACATATTGGACCAATTCGGCGTCCAGTTAGAGTGGGCGGGGTTGAGTGGAACACATGACAGTTGCCCCATGCACGAAAGCCTCTGGTGGCGACTAACCCGTTTCGACGGCCATCTGCTTTCGATTTTGTTAGAATCGGTTACTTTCTCTCTGTCTTGTCTTCAAATATAGACGGTTTCTTCTGCCCCACAAATGCCAGCCTCGCAGACCTCATTGAAACAACTCTGGCCGACCACTTCCAGTGGCTCAGGAACTCGGGAGAGGTGCGTAAATCCCACGTAGTCGCCCCTTTTTGTCGGAATTGCTAACACGCCGCCCTTCGCATTGTAGCTACAGTCCTTGGCTAGTGATGTTGGAGACACGATGGCGGTTACAGCGAGCATGTAAGTACCCCCCCCGCCCTTCTGCACCTTCGGGTGACACTGGGGACTCGAAACAATTTGGATTGGATGTACTCCACTCCCGGGTCAGACGACTATAAATAAGCCCTGCGATTTGTCGGAAACCGGATGCGTGATGCGGAAGTTGACCAGCTCGAGTTCAATGTGCGCCCCCGTGAGCTGATGATGAGGGATGGTGAGGCAGCGACCACCTGTACTATATCCCCAAGAATTTGCATGAAAGTGTAATTTTATGGCAGGAGATGGCCTCAGGCAAATTGACGTGAGGTATCCCGGCGAAAACCTAGTTTTAATTGAAATTTGACTCAGACGACCTGGCAACTCTAGCCTTGTTCCTGCCTTTGGTCCTCCAACAGCACGGACATTTCCAGATGCCGTCTCCGCCATTCCTCCAGCCCCCCAACGCCCACCCAAAAGGACCTCCAGTTTCCCTCGAGTCCCATACGAAGCGACGCCGCCTGCTCCAATTCTCTCGCCTTTATTAGGTGCTCGCCATCGACGCAACCGACGTCCCGTGAATCGGCCGATTCAGTGGTGCTTTTCACATTCAACCAAACAAGCGAACCCAGGTTAAGCACGCCCATTCAGTTGAGCGTTTTTCGTCACATTTGACGGGAATTATGACGCGAATGTCAAACGAGCCAATCAGGAAGCGCGTATGGTTCACGACTCGGCCAATAGGAACGCTTAGCGCCTCGGGGGCATTTGGGGGTTTCTCTCTTTGTGTGACATAACAATTGTATTTTGCTAATGTCTACCAGATTCTTACATATTTACGTCAAACTGAGGAAGGCCATGAATAGAATGAACATCGTCGTCCTAATCCAGCCGGACGTAGCGACCTGCGTCTTAAATCCAGCGACTTGGAGGCTGTCGGGTGGTGGCGTAAAACCGGCTGCCTCGCCGTCCGTATTTCAACCAATCCGAGGTCCTTGTGCTGTCTGGTGGTTGTCTTTTGGATGATGCTGTGGCCACTTCCTCTTCGGGTTGCACTAGGGACACCGCCACCTTTTCAATGTTCCCCAAAACATTAATGAAGTCGGTTTATCCTCTAGCAGGAGAATGCCACAGGCTAAAATAAAACTCTCTTCATAAATCGCTCCATCCGTATACCTCTTACCTCGTTTTATTCATTTGCAGATCTCAGCAAGGAGTGTGCATCCAAATTGACAAAATCCCTTTTGATGAAAATCCCAAACATAAGTGAGTTTCCTTCAAAAAGTGGACGAGCACACGAGATGAGCAACCCAGAGGCACAAAAGGGCGCTCCAACAACAACAAATAACAGGAATGCATTGTCCTTCTATACCGCGTTTGTGTCTCCCTAGGCCCTACGTTGTGCAGGATCTCGAGTTCTTTGGCGCCGACTGCCTCCTCTTGATGGTTTATCGGGAAGCCGACCAGACCAGGTCGACCGACGACGAAGACACTCAATGGCTTCTCTTCGTCTCCATACCAGACGCCCTTCAGTGTGGATGCAATCTGCCCTCGAATATCGGCAGTGCGGGAGACGGAAATGGTCGCAGCATCGACGAAGTCCTGGCCTCGTAGGTTACAGCAGGGCTTGTTTTTCTACGTCTGCCTCTCTCCTACTAAAGGGCGTTTTAGCCGTAGACAGACGCACCCAAACGCTCCACATTTGCTTTGGAACAGTGCTCATCTCCACAGTTTCTTCTCTGCGCAACATTACGCGAGGCTATCTGCTGCCAGAGGATGAGCCGGCCATGCTTTTTCTTGGCAATATTCCCATTACCACTAGCAGGCGTGGGCAGATCCCGGTTGCAAGATCCTATTGGCAGAGAGACGATTCTGCACAGCTATGTGCCAATACACGCGTGGGATTGTGTAAAGGCCCGTCGATGACCAAGGTTGTCACCGGCAGCCTATTCTGATGGCATCGGAAACGGCGACGCCTCGTTTTCGAATGGCTCTTGAGTTGACATCTCTTCTTTTTTCCTGAAATAGACGCCCGGTTCCAGTATCGCAACTTCTTGTAACCCAACGCCAGGTCCACTTGCTCCCACGAAAACCTTTATGGCTTTCAGTTAACGGTGAACGGAACACCATATTTGTGGTATGCCTCTTTTGCTGCTGCTTTAAATTTCAATGGGCGTCGTTTATATGCCTAAAATAACGGCGTTATTTGCCGCATTTTAGATGTTCGAAACGATTTGTCGCGTTTACATTATGGAGAGGGTTACAGAAGAAGAGGAAGACGATGCAGCCACACACCACGAAGACGAAGAAGAGGAAAACGACGAATAGCATGAATTTACACCAGTTATTATTTTTGTATCCTCTGTTAAACCAATAAATCGAGAGAACAGTTGCATTTTCGGTTCAACGTTTATTTCACAAAATATAGTTACTTATAATATAGTAAGTAGGTTGTATTTTTCTCCATCTTCAGAGAAATGAGCTGCGACATAACGAAGGTATTTCTGAGCACTATACGTGCACTGCACCCCTCACTATCAATTTTTCGAGGAGGACGAGCAGGAGGAGGAGAAGAAGAAGCCCCAATAAAGATCAAAGCGGATGTCTTTAGCGAGCGTGCTCGAGCCCTTCTTCGAGAACTCACTGTTGTGAGGGGGCATATTCACACTGCAGGTAAACTAAGCCTCGCACTTGCCACAGATGACGCGGCCTCTCAGAATTCGTACCACGACTTAGCGAAACTAATCAACGACGCGTTGGGGAAGTGTGGTGAACTTTTGAACCAACTCAAACGCGTCGCTTTGGTACATCATATCCAACGGGTTGGAGAAGCCCCTACAAAGTTACAATTGACTACTCATCGAAAAGCAGTGTGTAGCTCATTGGAGGAGTTACTGAAGACACTAAGGCGCTCTCGAGATGACCAGGTGAGCAATGTGATATGCTGAAGTACATCGTAACCAACTTACTATGGAAAAAACGCCTTTAGGTGTCCACTTATTGCCGTCGATTGGAACTAACAAATCGCTTGCGGGTTCCTGCGATAGCCACTGTTGATGGTACAGGTCTTCGTTCACGCTTCCGTGATAAACAAAGCTCCGAAAACAGTTGGATGCTATTTGGAGATTCTTCCGTGAGTAATCGGAGCAACGACGCCCTTCCGAAGGAGTCCCTCTCGAGCGAGGAACTCCAGCAGCTGGAGATGGAAAACGTGGAGGTCTATTTGCGTTTCCTCTCGGAAAAGAATGAAATCACCCACTTGGGCAGCCAGATTTCTGAGATTGGACGGCTTCAATCAATGGTGACGGAGAGTCTTGTTGAACAGACCGAGGTAAGTATGCTGGCATTGTGTTGCAAACATCAATCTTGTTAATTTTTAACATTGTTGTTAGTTTTACACATCCGTTCGGCGCTACTATCAGACGGCTATGTGATAATGTTGGAAATTACCTCAGTTTAGCCATTGCCGGGCGTGTATTGTATGCCAGGTGCAGAAGTAGTACCTATGGTCTCGGAGGCTCTCCTGTAGTTTTCCGGTCGTCTTTGGTATCCTATTATCTACAAAAATGTGGTATAACACCGTGATCCCTGCAACCGACTTCCAGATTTGACTTGATTGGCAAGTGGTGTCCCCTCGATCAAAACCCGATCTCACTAACTGCGACATCCTAGAAGCCAGTTCATCGCCTATTAGGCCATGACCCCACTAACGAAGACCAGCAACTTTGGAAATGGCATTAAACCCCGTTTCTTTCTTCGTTAATCTTAGATGGCGGAGAGAATTGGAGAACGCGTTGTCGGTGCAACGGAGTTGGTGCAGGAAGCCAACGAACAGCTGCGGCAGTCGATGGATCGAACGAGAGGTGTTAGGTTTTGGTTGATTTTCATCCTCCTTACCCTCACGTTCTCTTTACATTTTCTTGACTGGTACGGCTAGACGGTGTCTTCCGGCGAACCCCGTCGTCTTTTGCTTGGTTTTTCATTACCTCGAATACCCTGTGTACGTATACAAACCCCTGTTTAAAGCACCCCGTTTTCTTCGTCATTCACGTATTCCGTTGTCATAGGCACGCGGGGGAAACTGGACCTCGAATATAACGTCTGCATTGTTTATCAAACAAGTTTGGGATGTGCATAGATTTTTGCACACCGTATAGTAAATAATCTTCACCGAGCTCATTTTCAGACATGCCTAACTCATATTATGTTTTAAGTCGATTATTTGTCGTGGTGACCTCTATAAAGCGATTACCAATATTATAACCTCGTAAAATAATTCTTAGTGTAAATATGCTTATCGAAAGTGACACCGAAAACCCATACTGTATTTGGAATGCTAGTCCAGAATATCTTAATTCCATTTGGGGGAGTCTCCGAATTATAATTTTATATTACAAGAAAGAAAGTAATGTGGGCCTTTGAACTGCCCTGAATTTGTTCTGTTGATCGTGACGTAACCAATAATTACAAAGAAAACATTGGAAAGTCAGCAGATAATAATAGTCCATGCAATTAGACAGGGTATCATTTTAGATAGGTATATTAAGATTCAGACAATTAGCGTCACTATATTATGAGTGTTGATCGTAACAGAGCCTTATTTTATATTGTGTGGGTACTTATTTCCGATCAGAAAGGCCACTAAACTAATTAAAAGAATCTATGGTCATGGGCTTTCTATTTTGGCTTAGAAGATTTTCAACGGACTATTGGTTACCCCAAATACGAAGTTCTGAAATGTATCATTCTTATTGAAGTGGAGGCCGAGTTCCTTTCAGTTATTTACAAAATGCAACTAGTTGCTGCGTTTTTTAACCCATGCAAATGCAATCGATGTTGATGTTCTTTGTTAGGTCTGTTATGGAAAAGGCCTTTCAATGACCGCCATTACTCGTGTGCCAAAATTTGTACACTTCAAGGGTTTAATTTGCCTTTCATGCAAATTTACCTCGTTTTTATTTCGTTTGATTTTTATTTGCTATGTACAATCGCAACTTCTTATATCATTTTTGTCTGTTGTAACATTTAATGCTGAAAGTTCTGGTCCTCGTGACCTTAATAAAGCGAATACCATTATTATTATTATTATTATTATTATTATTATTATTATTATTATTATCACAATTGGTCAACTGTTGAGCTTTTCAATTAGTCATGCGAAAATCGGTGTGCAGGGCGGCCAAGAAGGTGTAACGAAAACAAATACAGACCATTAAATGCAAAATCAGGTTTGTTTCAGTGTGATAATATCAGATACATGGTTTTTTCAAAACATTGGATATTAACGGTGTCTATGCTAAGGGTTTAGTGCGCGATTCATTTGCGTATTTAGTTCTGCCAACCCGCAACACAATTAGGAAATACTTTCGGGCGTGTGTTCGGAATTCTAATTCTCCCATTCGGATAATTCTTGATCATGTAAAGCCTTGATGTTTTTTTGTGTTCATCTATTACTGACTGAAATGTTTATTTGAAACACCACCAAGTTGTGAATATGAAGGATTGTTTATTATGATTTGGTAATGGGGTCGTGGCCGAATATCAAAATTTTTGATGGTTAAATACGAAAATTTGGAGGAATTCCATTGTTTTTTTACTTAAAGTGCCCGGCCAGGGCCGTAACCCCACGACTACACGCAGGTAAGACGCGTGCGGCTGTCATGGAGAGTTCACTCTGTATGCATATTAGGCCGCGTGTGTCCTGGAACTCTTCTGACAAAGTCCAATGAATGTTATGGTGCAATTACATGAGTAGATTTAGTGTGTGTGGAAATTACGGAAGTTCTTGAAACGTTTAAATAAAGTGAGTGACATTTACAATCTACACATTGCTCCTGTCATGGGCAGTGTTTAGGTTCTTTCGAAAAATCGAGACACGTCGGAATATGTACAAACTTCGAAAGACGGAAAATCAGTTACTGTTATGGGTAGCAAGGTTACTACAAATTTTCATCATGTTTACTAACTACGATGTAAACACGTATGTTGTTTTATTATTATTGTTTGTCTGGATGTGTATAAATGATACGAAAAATATTGGCTCAAACTTCTTGTATTTAGTCCGCGTGCTTTCGCGGATCGTGTCAGCTGTCCAGAACCTCAAACTGACCAAAGCATCACCATTCACCTTTTCGTCTAAATTTGGACATTGGGTGCCATTTTCTGTAGATTTGGAGGCGACTTTCTCCCGTCGTTTCAAGGGGCTTAAAAACGACTGCGATTCTTCACCAGGTTGTCGTGACCGGGATCCAACCAACCGGTTGTCCCCACCTCGGTAACTACCTTGGGATGATCAAACCCAGTATTCGTATTCAATCGGATCCTCGAACATCAAGTTTCCTTCTTATAATCGCGGACCTCCATGCCCTCACAAAACCAGACACTCGTGACCTTGAAAAGTCGACTTTTCATCTTGCCTCGGTGTTGATGGCCTGTGGCATCGATCCAGTGATATCTTCTACCGATTCGGTTGAAGATTCGTCATCTACGAGAGGCAAGACTGTTCTATTTCCCCAGTCGAGCGTTAGAGGCCACTGTGAGTTAACGTGGATCCTATCTTCAAAGTGTTCAGCGAATGTATGTTCTTTTTTACCATCCCAAAAACCTTTCTACCTTACTTCTGATCTAACCTAACTGATCTCTTTAATGCAGTGTTCTTATATTACGCTTTCGCAAAATAATTCCAAATAACGAATGTCGTAAATAATTTTAACCTTTTTCGAAACCAGGCCTATTTAGTGATCTATTATACCTGCTTATTCACGTGTTGTGAAAATATGAATGTTTAAACATTTAACTGGTGAACTTTGTGTAGATATCATTAATTAGGGATTCTCATGCAACTTCAGTTGGATAGTAAAGATGTAAAGTTCTTTTTTTGAATTGTCCATTACTTTACCAAGAACCAAAACGTGATTGCGTATCTCCTTGAAGTGGTCATGTTTCTGTTTGTTCTCTCTAGAGACTATGTCATCTTCCCCAATGGCGTGAAAAGTCCGGTTGTATTGGTGCGAGTGCTTCCGCTGCTCTCTTTACCTATCCCGTGTTACAAGCAGCGGATGTTCTCCTCTACGCGGCAGATGTCGTACCCGTGGGTGTTGATCAGGTCACCCATCTTGAGTTGACTCGAGATCTCGCCAGATCGCTGATTTCGCAGTGGCCAACCTTAGAGCAGCACATCCGTGTTCCTGAAATGCGACTCGCCGAGTTGCCCAAGGTCCGTCGATTTCACTCATGGTAAAACAGCGAAATTCTTCGGCGACAATAGCTAGAGTTGGAAAAAATATCTTTCTTTTAATTGTATGACCGTTTTTTGTGGGACTGTATTCCATCGGAGGATATCAATTCGGCGGAAGTTCTTCGCATGTTACGTTTCCAGCGCCTACCGGATTTTGATCACCGAGGGGCCACTTGTAGTCTCAGCACAATCTTGGAATAGATCTCCTTTTGGAGCACGCAGCGTCCCCAGTGCCACCCACTGTGGTCTGATGTGGGAGTCGAACCCGGCTCCCTCGAATACAGAGCGAGGTCACACAAGCAACCAATCGTCCATAAAAAAGCTGTTACTTTGGAAGACGAACGAGTGTGTCGCAAACTGAGTCATCTTTCTATCGGTTTTTCAGGTTTACAATTTAAGGGATCCCAAAATGAAGATGAGTAAATCAATCGGTCCCGAGGCTGGTACGATTTTTTTAACTGACTCACCGGATGAACTGAAAGCCAAGGTTTCCCGAGCTCAGACAGACTCTTTTCGTGACCTCACCTTTGATCCCGAAAATCGCCCGGGTATTGCCAATCTCTTCGCTATCTATGCTGCTATCAAGGCAGGTTTTTCCCCTTTCGTCACTACGTTATTGCGCATGCTTTTGAAGGCGTATTTCGACGTGATCTTTGGTAAAAAGTAAGCATATGCAATCTGATTATTGCTTGCTTCGTGAAACCATCTCCTTCTATAGGATGAGTCGGCTTCATGGACATGATCATAAAGAATCTTGGTAACGGAAAATGCGAGATTCCTGCGCAATTTCAAGGCTTTTGATTATCGAGTGACCTCTTCTGGCCTTTGAACGATCAAGGGCGTCATCCTTTAAGCTAGCAGCATGGATCCATATAGTATAACAGAAGCACATTTATGGTATTAGCATCTTGGAGTGAATCGCCTCCTCCCCCACAGAGTCTGTCTGTGTATGCACACATACCGCCCACCAGTCGGCTAACTGGTGTGTGGTCGCTGTCGCTCGTCTCTTAATTACCTCAAGTGGCGTTTCATTTTTTAGGAAATCCCATTTCAGAACGCAGCGGAAACATTAACAAAACTTTCCAAGGTTGAATTGAAGACGTTGGTTACTGATTCATTGGTGGAAGAACTTCTCCCCATCCAAAAGCGGTTGAAGCAGATGCAAGAGAACCCCGAGGTCGTGCGTGATGCCCTTAAAGCCGGAAGCCGAGCAGCTACCAAGTTGTCATCACAAAATTTGTATCATATCATGAAGGCTGCAGGAGTTCCTTACTTGTTGTAAAATAGCCGCGTAGTCTTTATCGCCAGTGTTTATTGTTTTAGTCATTTAGTGTGGCGGATTTGTTGTGGTGCAGGAAACCAGGAGAAGCGTAGTTTCTGGGTGTTGTCTGCTCTATGGTGAATGGTGCAGGAGTACACAGATACCGTGATATTTCTTGTGTTCTTGCCAATGAATAAATCACGCATAACCCAAATCATCAGCCGGGATAAAAGAGAAAATGCGTCCAACGCCCGAGGCTAAGCGAGCGTTGACAAAACGGGTTTATGCTTGTCCGGCTGGCAGCTTAGAGAACGAAGCGGAAATTGGGATTAATATGGTCAGAATTAGATAGGGGTATCATTCTTGCGTCTTCGCCGGAATCAACCTGGCATCGGTTGGGTTTATTTTCAGGTTGATTGCAAGCGCGCTTCACATTAGACCCGAATAAACGTAGCATATTCCTATAGTTCTGGTATTTACTTTTCATACAGGCTTTACTGACCCGAATAAACGCTTTACTGCTTATATAACGCCTTTGAATTCTCCATATATTATGCAGTTACGTTTAGCTATTATCAGAAGGTCGTGTCGGTATGCAAAGAAGGCGCAGTTAGGTACTGTTTAATTGAAAAGCATTTAATTCATGGTACAACCTTTTTCGCCTTTTAAACAACTGTTTTTGTGTCGTTAACAGGAAACTAATGGTTTATTCGTATCTATTGGTAGCACTGGCACGAAAATGTCTTATGCAGGTGTCGTTACTTTTAGAAATTAGCACTTTGGTAAAAGTAAAACAATAAATTTTAAATGAACACCGACAACAATACGTACTCGGACATGGGAATTTCCATTTATCTTAAGGATAGCTGAATAAAAACCAGGAAATGTTCCTTAAATAATTTAATCGTTATCATTTCGCGTGTAGTGACCTTAAATCTTCCTCGTGTTTTAACGATGGCACGAACTGGATCCGCTCCACGACGGGCGAATTCTAGAACGGCTCTGTGGAGTTCGATCATTTTATAAAAAGAAAAACCCAGTTTCTATATGGCTTACGTTCTCATTCGTAATCTTTTTGACATGTGTATGCCGTAAAACAGGTTAATGGTTTTAAGTATCTTCAACCACTATATTTTCGCGCATGGAAGGACTTTCTGATTTTATTCAAATTAACGAATCGACTGACATATCTCCTGACTTATGGGCCATATCCATTACAATTACACCTGTTTGGAAGAGCGATACACTGACATGGCTTTCGGTGGTGGAATCTCAATTTTCGGCGAAAGGAATCGTCACTAAAAAACGAAATTCCATCACATAATTGAGTCCATAGACCGTTTAGGCCACATCATCGTTTCACGGTGATTAAAACAACAATTATCCAGCATTTAGTGATAACAAAGACAATGCGTGACTTGAGGCACCAACTGCGTGATATTCCGGAGGGCTGCTGGCGTTGTCAATGGAGGCCACATACGACCGCAATCAAGACGACACACTTTGTTGGTTTCATTAGACGTTCAGGTATGTGGTCGGAAAACGGAGATGGCAGGCAGTGAGTGCGACTTTCACTCAATCCGGCACGTACACACAGAGCCGCATCTTGTTTGCGAATGACGTCGGACTTGGCCACCGCTCCATCGTAAATGTCATGAGTGTCACTACCGTCTCTCTGTCTCCTCGCTGTCTGTCGAACTTCGTCCTCACTGGCCATCCTTATTGGGTTTCTTCCTCTGTCGACGAAGGATCTTAGGGGGGAGCCATATAGTGACCTCAAATAAACCCTTTTCTCCAATAAACGAACCGGTTTCGTTCCACGACGCGCGAAAGCCAAAACAGCTATGTGAAATTTGATTATTTTATAAAAGCAATCCAGATTCTATTCAGTTTGCATTTTCATTCGCAATCCTTGTCAGGCGCATGTGTCATAAAAAGGTTCAGTGGTTTTAAGTATCTTCGACCAGCGACCTCGATACACGTTCCATTTGAAAAAAAGTACAATTAAAATCAATTTACGTTAACAAATACATCTATGCTGAAATATTTTCTTTAATTTCTTCACCAAAAGTCGGTTTGTTTTCTCTGGGTTATTGTCGCTGTTCGGAATTCAATTGTTGAATCATTGTTTTAATCAGCACCTACTAGACGCTTTGTTTCAAAATAATCAGCTCATTTAATTATGGAACCGAAAGACCAGGAATTACGCCTCCAGTTGTCCAACTATATGGATTCCGTGCCACCAGTAACAGGTTAGGTGTTTTATTCGTATTAATATTAAAAGGTTCCACACGGGATGTGTTAACCGCAAAGTTAGCGAAATTTCAAGCCGCTGAATCAAATGGTAAGAAATGCTTTGCTTCTATCTATTTTTTTAGAAAAAAATCTCAAAATGCAAGCGGTTATCGCCCTAAGCCCGATTTCAAGATCGATTATACCCGACGAGCCGTCACCAAGTGTGCCCAAATCTCGGTAAGATCTTTTTAAAACCCAGATGGCGGACCGTCGCTGTTAAACCCACAACGATTATATCTTGTTAAATAAGTGTAAATGGTAGCGATTGCGTGCCTTTTATTTACCCATAACAAGGTACAGTAAGCCTTACCTTTGGCACGTGTCGGAGAAACGGGGGGGGCAGTTAGAACGTCTTATATGTTCTCCCAACAGTTCGGTATATATAGCGATGGCCGAGGCTCAAATTCCCGGTGTTGTCTCCACTTGATTCGCACCGATTGATGAACCTCAAACAAACCATCACAGTCCAGTTAACGAATGACGCACGCCTATCGTTATCCACACATTTCAAACAAACAGCCACCATACATAAAAATCAAGACATTCATTTCGTAATTTTTGTTCACTACTTCTGCAATAAGCTATGCGATTATTTACTACAACATCAAAAAATTCCTACAGAAAAGTGACGACATTCATTTTGCTTCTCGTTTATTGCTTCTAATGGTTCTTTTTCGTTCAGACAAAAACCTTTACCTGCAATTACTAAAATCGTATCTCCCGCTCATTCTGCGCCCATTAACAAGCCAGCAGAGAACATATCTAACCGCATCAGCAATAGCCCACAGACGGCCACCGGTGATGTATCCACTGGTGGTGATAGCTCTTCAAGTTCCTATCTGTACGAAGACAGTCAATACCGAGTCCGCCGATTCCCGGCCGCAGAATTACCCGATTACCCAGGTGGTATACCTATTTTTCGCCGAAGGTCACTTCATCCCGAGGGTGTAAAACCGAGCAACAAAAATGACGGATTGCCCGACCCCTATGAAGAATTCGTCATCAGATCACCGCGTATTCAAGCGCAGGCTGATGCGCACAAAATAATTTCGCGTGTTATGTCCGGCCGTTCTGATTATCGATCCTACGAGGGTACCCGTTCTAAGAGAGCTCACTATCAACATGGGCAGACTATTCGGAATTGGTCGTTTCGCCTACTCAATTTTCAGCCCCTTTTTGACTGCCTTGCATCTGCCATATTCGGTATTTTCGGACTAATATTGCTGCCATTCAAAGCTTTTATTGCCACAGGCCGTAAGTTTTCATTGTTTTGTGTTTATTGCTACAAAATGTCCCAGCTAGCGTCGTTGTTTAATAATCGTGTCTTTGGTTAGTGCATCTTGGGATTTTTTAATTTAAGTCGATAGTTAGTGGTAGATGTTTTCTTTAAATCAGACACTGAATTACGGCGTGTATCAGCACCCCTCGTCGTCCTTTCATAGTGTCAAAAGTTTTTTTTTCATTCCAGGTCGTATATCAAGAGCTCTGAACTGCAAATTACTCGTCATTTTCGCGATGATTTGCGCCTTTATCGGGACAGCAATTTTTTTATTCTTATCAGACCCCTTCTACCACAATCCGGTGTCTGAATTTGCCGAGCGCATGTCTGAACCGTTGGCGGCAATGCTGCGTTCGAAATAACCGAGCTATTTGGCATGGGCGCTATCGCAAGCATTTGTCGCGGTATCACGATATGCAAAATTACTCTTGAGCCGTTTTCGTACATGCAATTTTACAGTGTTAATAAATGTTTTTTGTTTAAACCCCATCATCCAGTCTCTTATAATTCTCTGCTTTACTGTCACCAACAATGAGCACAGTTGCAACCAATACCACAATGCTGCTTAATTTCATTTGGTCGTTCATTAACTGTAGAGCTCGTCCACGCGAAGTCTTAGACGAACTTTTCCTAGACTTTGTAGGTCTCAAAATGTTGTGCAAGTTTCTTTAGACGTTTCATCAAGGCGTATGGCTTTGTACTTGTCACAAATAGACTTTCGCTGCTACACACGTCCGGTAATTGACAATCATTATAGGGGCTGCTGACCGTATTGGTTGCTCTTATACTGCCTGTTTGAACGTGTACCAATAGAACGTATTTTTTCTTAAGACGTAATTAATATTAAGAATGCTGTTGGTTTCAATACACACTTCTCTACTTAATTGCCTATAGTAGATGTAGACATTGGTAATGGCAACAAATAGCAAATCAACCACTTGGATGCCTCGCAAAGACGTTATAGTTTGATTTAATGGAGTTATATTTTCGTTCTGCTAGTTTAATGATAGCATTTGTGAGTTTTTTTCTATTCTTGCATCCAGGCATTTTTACGAAAAAAATAAACGACTCCAATCAACCCCCACCCCCCGATTTTGCTCCTATGCCAGAATTGTTCGCAAGTCTGTAACGTTTCCGAAATATTAGTTGAAGCGAACCGTCTAAGCTACTGCCCAATGGTGTGTGACTAACCTATTTGTTTAGGTGTCAGTCAGCTATCTTATCAAGAGACGAATACACACCGTGCGTGAGAGAATGCCGAACGCAGTGTGGTGTGTTCATAAATGCCAGGCCTAAAACCCATCGTCAAACCTCTTAAAATTGCCACGCTGGCTGCCACAAGCAATGAATTCTCGGTTTTCTTTTCATGGGACAGGTTACCTGAATACTATTACAAGTACCTCCCTCTTATTGGGGGACATCACCTGTGCCATATGCCCATGAATATTCTTGGAAACATCAATGAAGCCGGCTTATCCTCTCTTTACGATGCCGCAATGTTGTAGTCGTGCTTCCTGCTAAATCGATTTCATCAGGTCGTTCGTGGGCGGGGAGCAATCAAAATAGTCTTGACGCACCTTTCCCCCGACAGCGAGCAATCATTTTTTGATGTACAAATAACCTCCTGACAATGCAGTGCACCCGTTCACCCAGCCGATGCCCTCAGATCTCGACGCACTGGGTGGAAGAGGAGATCCACCAACGCTGTCAAGACATTGTAAACCTAATAATACGTCGGGTGAAAAATCGCAAGTAACCAGCAGAAGACGCTTTTTCCCACCCCCGAAGATCGAACCTCTCTGCGCATTGTTGTGCTGAATCTGGGAAAGCGAGGCATTTCAAGGTGACTAGAGCACTTCAATTCTGCTCTTGCTCCCCAAGAAGGGGATGGAATGCATGGGGCAGCAGGTCTTCTGGCACCCAGTTTACGCTAGTTGATCACGTGATCAAAAAACTAGTGACAACGTAACAATTTCCGCGTGCGAATAAGACCTCCCCATAGCACCGTCAAAATGCAACCAGCCCACAAGACCGAGGAGTCATTTGTCAGACCTTCCAAGGCACTGGCGGATGCAACAGTCACAAATTTGCATCTTGGTGTCCCGAACATCTATCTCGGGGGGGTGCTGCGAGGACGGCGCCCTTCGTAATTTACAGATTTAATCAATGAATTCATCGGTGCTGATGGAAGCCGCTAGTCGAATAACTAGAGAGAGGAATATCACTCGATCTACTGGGGAGGGTTGGCAACTCTGTGTCTTATTACTGTCTTCGGATTGGTTGGAACCGCGGGCAATTAAAAGTACGGTGAGAACTACGTGCAACATAACCCTCTAAATCGTTGCGCCAACCGAGATTTCGAGGCATCACAACAATTTAATCTTTATAAACCCTCTCACAGTACGACGCACATACTCATGTATTGACATCAATAATAATGATAATTGTGTTCACTTTATTAAGACCACGAGGACCAAAATGTTCGGTGTGAAAACTTGCAAAAAAATAAGTTATCACGAATACAGGATGTAATAACTAGGAGATACATTTGGATGCAAGAAAATTAGCCCCCCGAAGTAAATAAGGTTTGGCAAACGTGGAAAGGTGGCCACTGAAGCACCCTAATCATAACGTGAACCCTTGAAATTGTCACGAAACCCACGCGCGGTACCGAGGTAAAATGACCCCTCAAAACGAATATTTAATAAAAAAAGGTTTCGAATATTGAATCTGGCTTTCAATTATGGAGAGAATTCCCCGGATGTTGGTGTGAATCGTAGGACAACATTTAAGGAGGATGGAAGATGAAGTTAAGTCCTCAAAAAACATTGCTCCTCCTCAATTCAGCTAAGTTAGGTGCTTCCATAGCCAGAGGTGATTCATAATCAACATAATTTAACTTATTCGATCAGAAATCTACATCTTCTGAGAGCTGATAGCATATTTTTGCTATGGCTGTTCAGCAAAACAGAGGAGCTTAGCGAATTATGTCAATTCTCGGGTTATGTCGCCACAACTCGCTTGTTGTGTCCAGAAGCCAGGACCACAAACACAACGGACCCACTCCCCCCTCGAAAGAATACTTAAGCTATTGTTGTAGTTACTCACGGTGATGTGACTTCATCGAAGACGGGTGACTCAGGATGAGTCAACTGTTAATCGCAACCTGCGTCGGACTTGCGAAAGTACGGTGAGAACTCCGTGCAGCATAACCCTCTAAATCGTTGCGCCAACCGGGTTTTTGAGGCATAACAACAATTCAAAAACACACAAAAAACAAGTTATCACGAATACAGTAAATAATAACTAGGAGATACATTTGGATGAAAGAAAATTAGCCCCCCGAAGTAAATAAGGTTTGGCAAACGTGGAAAGGTGGCCACTGAAGCACCCTAATCATAACGTGAACCCTTGAAATTGTCACGAAACCCACGCGCGGTACCGAGGTAAAATGACCCCCTCAAATACAAATATTTAATGGAAAATAGGTTTCGAATATTGAATCTGGCTTTCAATTATGGACAGAATGCCCCGGACGTTGATGGAAATCGTAGGACAACATTTAAGGAGGATTGTTAGTGTGTTTGGCAACATTGCCCGCGATTACAGCTCCAACTTCCTCGATGTCTTGGGATTCTGGACTAAACCTTCGCGCGGCAAGCAACCCAATGACCAAACCAGAGACTGTAACAACAATCTTGCAGTGTCAGTTTTAAAAGCCAATGCTCTCATTTGGGAGTGTTTGCCGACACCCAACTAATCAACGCGTGATGAGCACTCCGCATTTTATAAATCATTGAGTATGTGACGCTCTTGCAGACGTAGGTTTCTGCCATAAGGAATGAGGGGGTTATGTATGACCGAGGAGTGTAAACGGGCTTGCTTATGACAGCAACAACAGGTAGGAAGACACGACATGTGGATGAGGTGTTAATTGGGTTAGACGCATAAGCATATAATAATGACTTAATGTAGATATGAGGGAGTCTTCGAGTTAACACGGGACGGGCAGAATGACGCTGGAGTCACGTCGACCATAGTTGAAGCTGTCCGTGATACTGTTTTATAAATTATTGAGAATGTTGCGCTCTTGCAGACGTAGGGTTCTTACAAAACTCGGCAATACACAATGTTATTCGTCTACTGTTTGTCTGTGCCCATGCTGTCACGGTGAGCTAAGAAAGGCGTTGGATTAACAGGGCGCTTCGAGGGAATACCTAAACGCGTGGTCGTATGGAGATTTTTTAATTGGAGAAGACTCCAAGTGTCATCCCGGGTCAAAGGGTCTCTCAAAAGCCATGTAACCGATTGTAGCACGTTTTTGAAAAGGCCGGACTTTGAACCCCACAATCATAAATTGAGCAAATTTATTTAACACAGACTACACAAAAATCGACATTAAAAACCAGTTTTCGAAAAATATGCTTCATATGGTTAAAATCTTTAAGGAAATTGTTGAGGTGAGGAGTGGAGTGGAAAGCGTACTATCACAGTCTACCGCACGATAATCGCAGCTATTGCTACATAGAAAACGACACCATTGACCGGGAGGGGGTGAGGGATGCTGAAATTAGGGCGGCTCCTTCCTATCTTTCAGGAATTTCGTCGACAATCCCCTGATTGCCTCACCACCGCGCTTCAGGGCTTGCCCAAACCTTCCAGCAAATGTTCTCGGGCGGTCGCGTTTCCCAGTTGATGTGTTCGTCGCGGAGACCTCCTTGATGATGCGGTCATTAATCAAAGGAGGCGAGAGGTTTTGGAGTGGTGGTCGGGAGTTGGGTGGGAACTGTAACGAGAAGATATTCCCTTGAGTGGACGGTAACCGCTGTTCGCACCAGGCAGGCTTGTGCCGGCATCAATACGAAACGCACACTATTTAACACCGTTGAAGTGTTAATACCATGCGAGTGTAACGCCCCGGTGTTTTACCAGGACATCGCGCGGGAGTTGAAGGACACAATGTCAAACACGCGCCAATAGGACGCTATCTTGTGCTAACGACCTTTACACGGGGTGGCTGTCTACTATCATGGCGAAGACTGTTATCTGGTTCATTTAGGGTGAAGACATACACTCTCTCCCTCAAGGCAGGATGCCTCGCACTGGATCACACAAGGACACAGCTGCCTTCATCCACAGTCGCCGAGACTCGAGTAACTTCCTTCCTTTCCAAACTCATGGACCAGCATCGTAGTTTTCCCGTTATAAAGACCCATCCCATTTTTACCCCAAGTCTATATAACCTCGCCATCTGTTTGCATCATTATATTCATTCCTTCCATTCAATGCGTCGCCTCATTATGGCTGCCTGGGACGTGTATCCATGTTCTACGATTACCGTTACAAACCCCCCCCCAGCGAAGGTCTAAAATTTCTTAGGTCAGAATCCCACAAACGGAAGAGCGTCACACGATTTCTGGGCCCCCAGTCAAAGTCTTATCACATAGGTTCGTAAAAAGCACGTCCGGCATGACCCATGGGATCCAGGTTCGGAAACGTAATCTGTTTAGTCAGATAAGCATACGTAGTTATAAAAAAATAAATTATGGTTATTGCAAATGCGGAATATTTGGGGCGGTTATTAGTTAGGATATTCGACATTATGAGCAGTTAAAAACGAGAAAACCCATTGGAGCGAACGAAGTCGTTCATAAATCGCCCAAACCTCCTTGCATTCTGTGATAGTATAGAAATTGGTCAGACCCAACTGGACGTCTCCTGCTAAACGATAGGCTGGCTTCATGGACGTTTCCATGACGCTTTTCTCGAATATTTTTGCAGGCTTCGGCGTCTCCAGCGCTGCAAAAGAGGCTGTGAAAGTGGCCGCCGTATCATCCAACACAGCGTCGAACTCCAGCTGGTTAAATTCATGATTATGTAACAGCTGGTTTCCACCAGACAGGAGCATTCAAGGCGCTGGATTGCAGGCGTCCGGCTAACTGTGGTTGACTGGCGTGAGAGTAGTGAGGACGCTGGCAGCTACATCACCAGCAATATCACTCACACAAGAGGCTGAGCATTCCCCGAAAGGGTTGTCTTGGCAGTCGGACAGAAGGAGACGACATCCGCCGGAGGGGTCTGAGTGGATATCCACACAAAGAGGGTGGATGGTGGGCACAGCCTCTTTTCTCAGGGCCGTGAAACTCGCCTGATTGCAGATTGGTTCCGGTGACCTTGAGCCATTCGGGTGGGGTGAGTAGGCGTTGTCGAATCTCCTCAGAAGCGCCCGATCTGAAAGGGTTGAGAAATCCTAGAATCAGGGGGTGAGAGGTGAGATCTCATTGTCTGTTGAATACTACTCAGGGAACTGGACTGATCGATATACATGAAATACCCGAGAGAGGTAACTTCTTATAAGGAAACCGCCCCTCCTTTAACGTTCACCAAAAGTAAAGTGAAGTTGAATAGAAGACCGTGGGGGTTCGTTTCGCAGTTTAAATATTTCCTACATTCTCTCTTACTATCATGAACTGTTCTCCGAACGGCGAGAACACCCAGTCGGTTATGAACAATAGTGTTTCTGCATGACGGCATGCAACCATTCACGCCGATCACAGGCGATGTTTGTATGGCGTGAAATCGGGCAAATTTAAGCCTTGTCACCCCCTGTAGTAAAACACGGGTGCGAATCTGCAAAAAAAGGAATCCACGCATTGCAACAGCTTCCGCATTACCTCTCTTCGTTAAATGCTTCCTAAACCGATCATTGTTGAGAACGTTTCGAGGATATATAGCCCCCAGATCACTCTATTTGGTCAATATAATGCCGTCTTCTCTAGAAATAGAGTTTTTTTATGCATGTTGGCCAACATTGTACCTAACTCGACATCTCTAAAACATGCTGCATTAAACTAATTCGTTTTAAAAACGTTGAAACGCCGGTTGACTGCGTTAAAGAATTCCAAATGTGCGCTGGTAAACCGGATAAACCGGCTTCATGTGGGTTGCCATGGAAATTCCCGGGAATATTTGATCAGGTGTTGTCTCCATTGCAACCCGTGGTGGCCTGACCGGGGAATCGAACCCAAGTTCCTCACCAACAGAGCGAGAGTAATAAAAACGGTTACACAATGGGGCCATCAATGTGACTGAGCATATTAAGAAGATCAGGAAGGGCTCCTGTTTGTCCCGAAAATCGTCGTGCAACCACTAGTTCAGTTAGGAAAGACGAGATTCAATGGATGGCATTTTTATCATAAACCTTTGGATTGGAAGCAGGAAACCACCACGCTGTAGCCATTCAGTCTTCGAGTTGATTTCCTAAACCACACAGTCCACTGTCGGGCTCAGGCCACAGGTGGTTGAGCAACCCGCAATGACCGTGATAAAAGAAGTGATTACTTGTTCGGCGCTTGGAGTGTTGAAACTGAAAATCAGAGGAGATATGCACCCATTCTGGTGGGAATCAAACGGCGTTACAGAATTCAAGACGAGAGGAACCATCAGAGGTATCCCATACACCTCTAGATAACCGTTGATAGGAACCCACCGACACGAAGGATCGGCTCCTCATAAACCATCTCATAGGCGTCCTCCTCCTCCTCCTCGTCCCCAGCACCATCGAGGTTTCCTTTGGGCGGAGGTCGACCCATCAGCCTGGGGGATTCAAACTCGCATAGGTCACTGAAGCTCCTGCCCGTCGTGGCTGTGGTGCTGTCGGTGTTGTTCAGGCGGTGGAGGCGAGACGAAAACTCCCGGCAAGCTGGATGGGCTGGGGGCGTAGACGGCGTCGATTTGCTGGTCTTGGAGAGAAAACAGCTGTTTCTGTGCGAGGTAGTGGCGGCGGTGGTGGTTGTTGCTGTTGTTGCCGAGGACAACAGGAGACTGACTGCTGATGACGATGCTGTAGATAAATTTGATCCGCCCGTGTTCTGGGGCCGTCTGGGCCGATCGGAGACGGGCCGCAGTTGAGGGTCATTCTAAAGGAAGCATTAAAAATGGGCAATCGACATCTCGAACGTTAAAAATAATCATTTATTTATTAATGAGAACGATCGATGTTACATAATTGCTCGCAAACAAATGTTCCTGTTTCCATTCGGTGGTTTTTAGTGAGCGCGCGTTATGGATTGGTTCTTTGAATGGTCGCCATTCCGCGGTTATCAAACATTATATTCGTTTCATTTGGTTTCTTCCTTATCGACCTCGCTATTATTTTCCGTATTCGTGTTAACTCGAAGACTCTATAAATTTGAATGGTAAAAGTTTTGGTTTTCGTGATCGTTATAAAGCGAATACGATTACGAATATCTCTACACAGCCGTTGATCTTGCGGTAGTCAATCGGTACAGACTTGGTTGTGTATAAGTTAGTTGCATTGGCGACCATCTAAAGCCGATAGCGTGGGAGAAAGTAATGTGATATGAGTGGATTAATAAACTGAAACCAAACACGCACAAATCACTCAAATCGATAATCTGCAACGAGTCAAAAAGTCAGGACCTCAACTATAGTGTACTATAAGTTGCATGGTGAAAGCCTTGATATTTATTGACTGAAGTTGTTGCTGGCCTTTAGGATACGAACACAAACAGGCGTGTTTAGGAGACACAAAGAGCCATACAGTGCTGAAGCCAGCAGTGGGATATGTCGAAATTGGCAGAGAGACCAACAGAGTCCTGTTGCGTCAGTCCCTTACATCAACAGACGTCTCTCTAGTTGTGTGTGCCGAAGGATCGACAAATCAGGACTGAACTTATGATGGAGCTGGATTGGTCATGGCATCGGGGGACTGGAAGGTGGCAATTGCAGTGTAAAGAATACGAGCTGTTTGAAATCGCGGAGTTTCTGGCAAGACGGCTAGACGACTGCTAGAATTTAACCAGACAACAGAGCGGGTCTCGAAACTCTACACAATGCTGCCCAAGGATACATCCCCATGAATCAGTGGTCCGACAAATAATTGACACGCCTGACTGGACCAATGGGGATTGAGTGTGGAGCTCACCGGGGCAGAGGATGAAGAGTCATCCACTGTCACAAAAGTCTCCTCATCAACGTCATCATGACCTATTTGTCTCTTCCATAAATAATTGAGTCCTACCTCACTTGGGGACACAAATGCGCATCTTTGTCAGAGCCAATCGCCACATTGATCATCAGTAATCGACCAAGTAATTTGCATATCAATGCACCGCGGTTTGAAGCAACTTGGAATAACATTGCTTCGAACACGTTGGTAAACTGTTGGTACGTGAAAAATGATAAATTCCCAAATCATTGAATCGATACACATCAGTACAGGCCACGACAAAACACTAACACGGGCCTCCAAATAAATTTATTGAACCTGCTCGGTAAAAACAAAGTGTTTCGATTGGCCATAATTTCATCCTCCAAATACCTGGGCTCTGCATTGCTCCCGAATCGCCAAGCTTCGCGTCTATCGCCCCGCAATCCGCCCAATTCTAACCTACTACTGTGAGACACCAGGAGATTTGGCGTATTCGATCACTGGTGTCTGCGACGAATCCGGAGAGCGGAATGACGCGGCAAGCTCTCCAACACCGAAATAAGGCATCGCTGTGGAGACGCGGGGAATTTGTAAAACCTTTTACAACGCCGGCCAAAGACACCGCGTATAAACCCGCTTTTAAAGACGTGGAGCGTTTAGGATTAGAGAAGGTCTACGGGTTGCGTCTCTGGGAACATAACTGGATCGCAATCTGTTACGACTTGGCTTCGGATCGCCGCGCGTGGAGGACTACGATTCACGAAATACATAAACCAGGCTCTTCCTATGTAAGGAGCTAGTCGCACCGAAGATGACCAAGATAATTTCATCGATTTGGCCCTGCTGAAAAAAAATATGTCCTGGTTTTGTGTGGCTACACGAAAAAGTGGATCAACTTGCCATGCCACTAGTGAGGTCCGTAACTTCGGCATATTGTTCAGAAGTTGCATCATCTCTGCCAGACAGGCCGGCTGTCTGGACCAGAAGTGGCGACAGCAACCGCGACGACACATCCGATGACATGTCGAAGGTCTCGGGTTCAGTGTCGGCGTAGTCGTTGTGGTCGCGACCGGAGATCGTGAAGGCGCAACACCGCGCGCCCGTCGACGTGGAAACCTAGAAACGTCATGGGTTGTTTCAAAATAAGGCGACGATTTTGTGGTACCATAAGGAGTTGCTGTTCCCGTCGCCGATTCTCTGTTAAGACTCCCAGGACAAAAATAAGCCGGGCTCGGCTGCTACTCGGAGGTTGGGTGTCAGCGGACATCAGCTTCGTCATCCAGAGTTCCACGTGTAGCCCCCCCGTAGGTCGAGTCCACTGCCACTCCCACCTCCTCTTGGGTGGAACTGGGAACGCCCCCACATCCCAAGAATCTGCAGCCAGCTTTCCCTCTAGCAGGGGGTAGCCACACTCGTCACTGCTGCCTTGGCTAGCGTCATTTGACCCATTCAATTGGCGACTGGGAATCATTTGTTAACCGAAGGTTATTGTGGTTAAATTGGGATGTCACCTCTGCCAACCCAGAATCGTTCAATGTTGCTTTTAGTTCAGTAGCTCGAAACGGAACGATAAGCAACGGTAGATGGAAACGATTATATAAAATGGAATAACCTACTAAACAATTTGGCCTTCCAGGGGGAGATTTGGGTAGGAAAACCGAATTATAGTCGGTGTGTTAATAACAAGTATGGAAGCCGAGTTATAGTCGGAACTTGCAGTTAAAATGTGTTAGAAATTGTGAATAAAGCGCTATCCAAGTGCATTTGCCTTAAATGAGGCAATCAACACAGTCGGACAAGAATGAGGAGGTGTCATTGAGGGGTTCTCATACAGAAGCAATCTGTCGGTTGTGCCCCGGAAGGGGTTAGAGTGTCAGCTAAAGACTAGTGCCCATGTTAGACGAAACCAGTGTTTCTAAACCTGTGTGTCGCGAGATTTTTGAAAAATATTCAAAAATGCTGGGGTTTTTGAACTCCAACATTTCTTTTCTAACTTATAATTTAGCTTGTATTTAAATTCAAATAGATATACGTTCATATTTGAATCTTAATTTAATTATTTTGATGCAATGGATTCCGACTTCAAATAGCTGCTTTACCACACCGAGGTTCGCTGGTTGTCAAAAGGAAAAGTTTTGAAGCGTCTCGTTTATCTCAAATTAGGAGTAATTTCATTCTTGGAAATGGAGGAAACAAATTTTGGATTCGATCTTCGTGACGAGATTTGGTGGCTCAAAGTTCAGTTTCTCTCTGATCTGTTGGACAAACTGAATTCTCTCAACTTGAGTCTCCAAGGACCATCAGACAACATTCTCTCATCGACATCCAAACTGAAATCGTTTGATGAAAAACTGACGCTATGGAAAAGCAAAGTTTCGAAGGGTATTTTTGAATGCTTCCCTTCCGTCAACGAATCTCAGTTGAAGAGCAAAGTCGCTGATGACATCATGTCCACACTGACAAGTCTTCAATTAGCAATTCACCATTATTTTCCATCACTTTCTATCGACGAATATGACTGGGTGATCAACCCGTTTGAAAGCAACGAGACGTCAAGATCATTTTGTCGTTCGCGTCTTCATGGTTTTGTGAATTCGGATTTTCAGCTTTGACTGAAATCAAATAAAAAAAGAGAGCGCGACTCCTTCGACTTGACGACGAAATGCGCGTTTGCTTGTCAGCATTAGAGCCACGTTCCAACCTTATTTGCTCTCGAAAGCAAGCCCAACCATCGCATTTAAAAATTTAAACATTGAAAATAAAGTTTAACAAAAATAATTTTTTTATTACTTAAGGTGTGTCGCAAAACTTTTCAGATATCCCAAGTGTGTCGCAAGTGAAAAAAGGCTGAGAACCACTGGACTAAACGCTCAACGAAAGAGGTATGAATATAATTGATTCAAATAAGATCAACATAATGTCATTATCAAATTCCAGCAATTTAATTTACGGTCGATTTCAGGCAGCGGGAGACCCCTAACAGCGTCTGTCCTGTTCTTGTGTCAGTTAAACACCGATTGATTCGATTCTACTTGTTTGGTTGCAACGCATTTTCGGTCATGTTAGGGTGACAACCCAACTGAAAGAGCTTGGAACTATTGGAATCAGCCAACTGCGCAATTCCTCTCATGTGACTTGAATGCAACTTGGAGACTAGTTACGGCCTCCTTAGGGTGAACCTTTTCGAAATTCGACCAATGAGCTCCCTCATTCAGGATGGCCACGTTGGTCCTCCACCTCTTTCTCTCTCGGGAGGCTTTTAACCCGGAAAACCCATATTTTGGTTAATAAATCCTTCCTGTACTATGGCGGCGCCCAATGAACCTACAGCATTGCGGAGGCAGTCATTTTGGTTCAAATGGTGTCGAGGCAAGAGACTGGGAGATGACCCGCCACAAAGTGAGTTTCCACCAATCGGATGACAGGGATTATCGTCGGTGGCTGAGTCCACTGAGCCCCGAACCTCGCTGGATGACGGCATGAAGCTGGCGAAGGCGGGGGAGTAGCTCGCCTGCCAGTCGAACATTTCGCCGCGCATCGCCTGTCGATAACAACCTTGGGGATCAAGGATTTGAGAGGCTATGGATAACCTGATTGAACACACAATTTGAATGTTTCACGCAGAATTTTCAATATCCCATCATGGGTGTAAGGGACACAGGGGACAATAAGAAGTAAATTCTGAGTTTTTTCCTTTGTCCTCCGGACTTTCAGTCATCTGGAACCCGCGGTTCTGAATCGTTAACAGCAGAATCGTGGCAGCTGTAGACCGCATGGCCGACGGGCTAATCAAGATGCGTGTAGCCGGTAATTCAGGCAATCGACGGATCAACCCTTCGTAAATGTGTGGAAGGCATATCCCTACTGACACGGGAGCACTATATTCGTTAGCGACTCTGGGTTCGACTCCTAGTTTAGGCCACCGCAAATGAGCCGGCGTAGTTGCGTGGAGGCTGAGGGGTGACACAAATCATCATCAACTGCATCATTCCAAATTCAAGCAACCCGAATTCCACGTGTTGCTACAGTACACAAGCGCTCTTTTATTAATAACAACACTATCGAATTCGTCTCATCATTAGACCAAATCATCATATTATTAATAGAGCAGCCGGTAAGCCCGGTATCGTGGTCGTGTATTAGGAGGCGCTTGGCCAAGACGAGCACAATTAAAAGACAGAAGAAATTCCTACGAAAATCCTCATCGCTATCCGATTGAAGATGAAGGAAAGCCAGCGACGTTTTTGGTCCATGGGTGGTTTGCTGACGTTCGTTGTCGATGGCTGGCGGAGTCCGCGATTTGGGCGTCCAAAGGAGACGCGAATTCCGAGCCGAGAAGGTGTGGAGAAGCTGGCGCGCGCGCGACGCGTTGTCCGCGCCAAAGGCCACCAATAGGAGAACGCATTGCGGCCTTCTGTGGGCGGCCCCGTCCGTGCCCAGTCGCTGGCGACCAAGACAGTCGTCGGCGTGCTGTAACAGGGCTCCAAGTTGGGAGGTGAGTTCTCCGCAGAATCGCGGCCATTGGGGCGTGTTGAAGTGAAGGGCAATGAAGCAGACGCTGCCCGTGGCGTTTGCGGTGTAGCGGGCCAAAATCGCCAGGGCCTGGGAATTGGAAGATGGGAATATTGAATACTTAAATCGCACCGGACACGATGGCCTATATTTGATTGGTGTTCATATTTGTGGCTCGCATTTCTGGCGCTACGCTGTCCTTCACGTCACCTTTTCTTTGTGCGACTCTCCTGCTATAGGATAAACCGGCCTCATTGATTTTTCGCAATATTTTACAGTTGGAAACGGCCGCTGGAATTGTTCGTAAAGTGGCTTTTGCGGCCTGGCCTACTACGCCACGGCCGGCAATAATGACTCACAAGTAGGGTTTCGGCCAATTAGGATACGGTTCGGGGAGGGGGCATAGCGTGTTGAGTGCGAGAATATACAAATATTTCAGCGACGACTTGCACTGCGCGCGGGTTAGTGCGCGCGTTTGCATGCGCGCACGTGTGAGACGTAGACGCGTCAGGCCCAATGAGTTTGACTAGACGCCATAGAAAGGAGACAATTGGTTTTCTGGCTGTCTCAGAGAAATAACATTACTGCTATCAAGACGCCCTGAATAAACTAACATCCACCGCGGCCTGGAGTTAGCTCAGCCTCCGCGGATGCCTGCTCCGGTCCCGACAGTTTGACAGTCCGTAGCCTTTTTTTTAAAATAATCTCACTTTCACTGCACGAAAAAAACCCATCATACACCCAGATGTTATAAGTCGTTCCCTCTTCCTTTTTCGTATATTAGGCGACCATGCCATCTACTCTATTGTAGCCTGGCTCAATGGAAATCTATTCAACCAATGAGAATGCAATACCGTTTAATTCCCACAAGAACGTTATGATGTCTTTATTTCGTGATGTGAATGCCGAGCTGCGCTTTAGACAATAAATGTATTAGAAACTAAACCAAATGCTGTCAATTGCACGTAAGGTGTGTCGGGATCTGTTAGAGATAATCATCAAGCAAAACGTAACTGCCAGCGTGCCTTTCCAAGCCACCACGAGCGACAGGTCTGGACGCGTTCGGTCGCACCCCATAGGATATTGACTCCGTTCAATTACGCTTCGTTGGCATGGACACACGTGTTGTTTTGTACGGTAGTGAGAAAAACTCACAAACATGACGGGAGGGGGGCTCTTTTGTAGTCGTGCATTCGAAATGAACTTAACTCACTTGGGAAATGGTTGTAAACGATACAAGAGGTGATTGGGTGACGCCTTCGTCGCCGGCAAGCCGAAGGCCGAAGGCGACTCGAGGAATTACACGGAAAGCAACTAGATCAGAGTCCACCAGACCGGCCGGATAATAAGGGATCGAGCCCAGATCCTCGCGCACCGGTTCCAAATTGCTTATTTGACTGAGAAAGGACAGCCGCACATCGGAGATATCCGACAGAAAAATGGGAGGACCATAAACGCCAAATTGATTGGAGCAGGCGGTGAAAAAAGGCAGGAATTTGGTGAAAAAGTAGAAAGTTTGAAGCATGGTATTGGGAATTGATTCGCTGGTGAAAAATAAGGAGACACCGCAACTAGAATGGACAAAAAACGGAATTGGTTAAGACGGGCAAAATTGGATTTCATTTTCTACATTTGGCATGCGAATTCGTGCGACCCGTGCGGAAAATAACGCGCCACCGTGCCATTCTTACGCACGAATAGACGACGTTACACGAGCTAAAATAATACAACTTTGGACTTTTGTAATTGTACACAATCTGCATGCATGAAATACCTTGCATATCGCGGTTTCTAGTGCCTATAGACTGAATGGGGGGCATTATATATGCAATTTAACATAGAAATTAGAGCTTAGTGGTAAATAATCTACTTACGCTTTGGCAAGATCAAAGGCCTTTTTGAATTCGAAAGACTGATCACAAGAAATTTGATCATAGTAGCAATCATTAGGCTCCTCAAGACATGATCGAAACATCACGGCATCGAAATTGTGCCGGTTACTTGAGTATTCGTCTCCACCAACACAACTTGTAACCCAGACACGTAGTTTCAAGTAACAGTTCAAATTATCATCTCCAAGTGACTGCCGGCGACACAACACGCTGGTGCCTTGGACGGGTGTAGAGAATGCAGAGGGTGCTGAGGGCGAAGGCCTGAGAACGGAACTAGGGTGGCCTCTTGGTGGGCTTCTCTGACCCGCAAAGGAGTCCTGCCCGTCACGAATCCAAAAACGCATGTTCTGGCCGCTCTACCGCGTAGAAAATAAAAAAAATATATGAAAAGTTACTATCTATGCAAACCAACCACACACGCCACATGTAACCGCTACATTAATTGGCAACGTGCCATAGATTTTATAATCAATTCGACTCATTAAGATGACTAACTGATAATTCGAAGCAATCGCGTTGTTGGCGCTTCGTGATGTGCATTTTAAACTCCGTTGCTCCAGGTCCACATAGAAAGAGTACGAAAACGCAGGCCGCCTGATCACAATGGCGAGACGATGGCATTCTATCATATTCTTTGAACGTAATTGGACGGATGGGGATGAAGTGGGTTCTGGCAGCTGGGAGTCGGTGGGCAGGGGGATTCAAAGTTGACACCACGGTCTCCGGTTGCTCGTAGGTTGATACGTGGTTGCAAATATGATGGTGGCGATAAAATGCAAAATTTCCATTTGCCGGCGCAGACGAGGCTGATTCTTTCATCTATATGGAATAACAAGCGAATATTGAATCAACGATTGCTGTTACAAAAATATAATAAGCTGAGACGCATACAAGGGAATTTGGCGAGATAACAAAAAGTTACACGTACGGATGAATTGGAAGATCCTGAATTCATTTCAATTGGTAGATCATACGCCAGACTAAGACGCTGTAGCGGCCTTACCAAGACTCGTTCGTATGATTGATGCGCAGGATTAAGCGTTGAACTCATATAAAGGGTAGCAATATCAGCAGGTCTAGCGTCAGATCTGCAAAAGAGAAGATGATTTTGAGTCCCGCAGTACAATTAATAATTCACTTTAATTTAAAAAAAACCAACCGTGTTGAAGTTGCACATTGATGTTCGTTTCTAGTGGGAGAAAGCGATGGAAATGCGAAATATTTGCCAATAATATTGTGATCCTGAGTTGCGCACAATGCAACGGCAGCAAGAAATGTTTGTTCAACGTTAATACCGAGACGAGCAGATAGTTCAACTCGAGAATATTTTAGTTTTCCGTGGTACCGTGTATGTTTCTTCACAAGATCGTTTATGTACTTGATGTTCTCAGGTACAGGAGTAGAGTCGTGTTTAGTAGATGCGACTACGAAAGGCATTTTCACTTCCTTCATTTTTGAGATGGCCACCTTGAGGAACCTTTTTTGTGTTTCCCCCGTGAGTCCCGCGAGTGTCGGATCAAATACAATTATGAAAGCATCGACAACGAAATCACAATTTTCAAGTGTATCTCGTGGGTATTTCCACTCATGACCAACCTGGTCTTTTGAAAAGTAGGCAACTTTTGGGCTATCAATACGCACATGTGTTACGAAGCATCGCTCGATATATGAGCTTTTATCATATGGTGCAAATAAATGGTCGTCAAAAAATTCACACTGTTCAATGATACGCACCAGGAAGTTGTTAGAACCAACTTTAAGTTCACGGGAGCCCCAGTATATCCAGGATTGTGTTGCAATGACAGAACTATAATAATCCGAGTTTGAAATAATTGATAAATGATCCTCTGTATATTGAACGCGATTCATGAATCGTTGAATCAAACATGATTTGCCGACACGAAGTGTTGGTGTAGGTGTGCTGGCACCATATCCAATGACGGACACGTTTAAAGTCCTCGAAACAGGCACGCCTGACATCAATCCCCACAAAAAGTCGAGAAATGAACAGGATAAAATATCGCCTCAATGCAAATATCGCGGTGTAGATGCAGCAAATTCCGCAGATTCAATTGGTCACATTTGACCTTCATTAAAAAATAATTAGGTCCCTATGTAACTTAAAAAACAATGCACCACATAAATAGACAAGTTATGTCATATTTATTATTTTGTTTCTCTCAAAACAAAAACACCTTAAATAATTGAAAAAAATCAATAATGATGATAATTCTCGACCAATACATAGTTCAATATCTGTAGTAATTCGAAGAATTCGTGGCCCAAAAATCAGAATGACACGATGGCCAAAGACGAAGGTCAAGAATGAATAATATTTTTTATTATTCAAACAATAGTGAGGGCCCGACCTGGGACGAAAACGCCGACAAGGCGCGATGATTGGAACCCGATGCAGGCGAGTCCTGTCTGGACATACGTGCGGCGCGTCGTGGTAAAAAGTCAGTTCGTGTGTGTTAAAACAATAGAGGCGTTTAAGGTCACTACATGTCTTCAAGAATGGCGTCCTATCACAATTCGGTCATTCCCTATTTGTCTCTATTGTTAGTTTCAAGAGCTGGCAAAGCAGGAACTAAAATGTAATTTTCGTAAATCTCATTGTTATATTATTTTTTATGCTGGCAGTCTCGTTCGTTTTAGGACAAGCTTTTTGGGTTTGAAACATTTTTTATTTGTATGAGATTTGATAAAATGTTGATTTAATGAATTACAGGATTTTGGGATTGGACTATAGCAAATCGTCATCGGGATTCGGTCTCCATGAAAGCTTTTTGAAATACGTTGTCATGCGTCGGGAGAGTGTATTGGGGCTGGTTTCCTCATCTTCGGTGCATTGTTTTTGTTCAGGCGAAAAATTTTTGTTCTCCTGGAAATCCTGTATTCGAATAATGAAAGGTTCACGAGATGTAAGCCGACAAAGATGATCTATCATGACTTACGATTAACGGAATGGTTGTGTCAACGTTGAGGCTTTTTACCAGAGTACGATATTCATAATCCATGCGCGTTTTATTCAGTTTTCTATACTCTGTGGAGAACTCGATCAAGGCCTGTGGCATGGTTTGTTTTCTGAGGCGTTCGTGATGTTTCCTAACCGAGTCTTCGGTTATGCCAATGAATGCTGGCATTCGGAAATGTGAATCTCGAATTTGTTGAACATGCTTCCGTTCGTGTGATTTTATTGCGTGAATAAGAAATGCGGCTGGCATCTGAAGTGTTGCGTATCCCGCAGCAACCGCTGAATGAACTTCTCGGATCTCTTCAATGTGTACGCCTCGTTCGAGTCCCGTGTGAACACTCTGGTAAATCGTTGAGGCTTTTGCTGTCATATCTACTTGTGGTAGGAGGTCAGTAACATCAACGTCTTTAAGATATCCGTTAGTCTCAAGACTTTCCTTTACTCGACCGTCGGCCCTTTCGGCAGCAAGCTTTACGGCTTCCGCTATTTTCTTTTCGTATTGAAGTTCACCGTAGCCTTGCTTAGTACATGGCATGTGACAGAGCCCACATACAAATGGATACATAGAGTTATGTGCACATATAATGTGTACCTACAAGGAAACATAGACACCAGAAATGTGGCAAAAATAGGGAATTTGTCTGAGGTTTAGTCTTACTTGTAGAGCTATAAAGGAATCCAGCACACGGTAACATTGGAAGCAAGTTCTCATTGGGTCCACAGCCTGTGCAAACGTCCCCCTCTTTATAACTCGCACGAGTCTTTCCGCGTATGCAGTCAGATGGTGTGCTTCGAGGTGTTCAGTCAACTGTGCACTACTTTCCATTGGACCTTCTAGACACAGATGACAAAAGGTTGCGTCTGGGTTCTCCTGTCTTCCGTGTGTTGATGGCAGCAGTTGACGCCACATGGTGCGGTTTCGGCTATGCTGCCTGTCCCGGGCTAAACGTTTAAATGAAGCTCCGTTAGCGCCACTAGTGCTTGGGAACCTGTTGGTCTATCAATAGAAACGGAAAACAATGGTCAATTATTACTTGAAAGCGTCTATTGGCTTTAAGCATGAAACCCGCTTACCTTATTTGTTGTATCTGTGGTTGACCGTACAGATTCCTTGGTTTTTTTGAAGCTTTTCTTAACTGTCGGCTCGGATTTTGCTTGATTGTCGCTGCTCTTAGACATGGTTTGTGAGGCATCACATTCATCCACGTTCAGACAGCATAGTCCTCTCGGTTCAAGCTCCGTGTACTCTTTTTTGACTCGGTTGGCATGTTTTTCATAGATTGCGTGCTACAATTAAGATCATAAAAACGAAATAACCGTGAATAGAGCAAGCAAATATTCTATTTATTACATTAATCAATTTAACGAAGTAATTATTATAAGGTTTGCGCCTGATAATAAAATCTGCGTGCTATATTGTATAGTCGATATCATTTTGCCTACCTGGGCGGGGTTATCCGGCACTACGGTTTGATATGCCTCCTTTGCCACCACCTTGCCGATATCCATTTGTTTATTCAGATAATTTGTTGTGGATCGAGCCATTTGAATCGGCAGCATTTTTTTAACCTGCATCCCAGAATCCCTCAAGGCCTCACCCGTCGACGAACCTATCGGCCGCTCGACAAACATTCCCTTGTTCAGCAAGGCCTCGCTCCAGACATCCAGAGCTGAATGTCGAATCGTTCGGCGTCCGGTTCGATTCTTCTGAACAGTTTCCCGGAGTCCGGGTTTTAGCAGCGGGTTTCCGCCGTGGCAGCCAACGACATGGGCAATCAGTTTGGGCATGCTATCGGCAACATGCGGACAGGAGATCCGAGATGGGTGCGTCAGAATCGAATGAATGCTGGTTCGAGTTATTGATTCATTACGAAACCACTCCGCACGCAGCGCCAGATACAGATCGTGGGGGTCATAGAGGCAGGCTCGGCGGGCACGATGGCGTGATGGACGCTCGATATCAGGAACCAGTGAGTCGCCTCGATTGATACGGTTGTTTTCGGTCGGGTGTCTTGAGCGCTGACTGAGCCAATGCTCGAAGGGGAAGGCAGGTCCGTCTCCCGCGGCTCGACCCGCCCGGAAACAACATCTGATGGATTTGGGGGGAAACAATTCGAACCTCGCAAACCAAGTATTCCATCAAAACAAACGATTAGTTAAACCTGCTGTGTTATTAAGCTCGAGAGAGGATACGTCTAGTTTAAGACCTTTAATATGCGAATAACCGGGAACTGAGCGTGATTTGCACTCAAAAATGGGTTGTTAACCAGTTAAACTGAACATATATTTAATTTTTTAACTCAAGCATGCTGCAGGTACGATATGACGATGCAGTTTATGATAGATATAAATGATATGGATATAATCGTTTTATTATAATATTTTCCATTCCTTAATTAAACAGGCGCTAACAATTTACGGTAAATCGAAACACCATCACACACCCTACCCTCGAGCAAATGAATAGGACGAATAGGACGCCGCAAATGCCCATACCAAATTTCGCGTTTATCCTGCCGGTCAATAAGCGAATGGTCCTATCAAAACCAAACAGTTTCAACAGCGTCTTTCCAATGCTCGTTATTACCTGTAAGATCTCGTTACAGCTTCGAGTGTTTTCGGCGCTGGAACCATATTTTTGCCCATCATGGTGTCCCCGAATGAGTGAAACATTCGCCCAATAACCTCCAATTGTGGTAGGTGCACCTGCTGAAGATGCCGATCCAGAACCACGTGCTGCACACCAATGTCACATCGCATGGGTTCAGAGCTATCTGGGCCTAGTTGGGCCTCGCAGAGCGGGCAGACGTCTGGGGTTGCCCCGTGGCAGTGCTGTCCAACAGCGTGCACCATCATGGCCTCTGGGGACTCGAAGGGTCGACAGTCACACAACAGGCAGACCATGGGGCTTCCGTGGCTGTTGTAATGAAGTAGCTCCTTTTCAATGAATTCTTCAAGCTGAAAATGCAAAGCAATTTATTCATTCAACAACAACGCAAGGTTGTTGTGCGGTTTGCAGCACTTAACTCACCAATAAATTTTACATGATGTAAAACGGATGCGATGCAGTACTTATAGTGTCTAGAAAAATCTGTTCGTGATTACCCGCCCATTGGTTTAATCGTACTTCCCAATTCTGCATTAGCTCGGCACATTTGGTTGGAAGATATAAAACGGGCGTTTTGGTTGGTCTGTGTTTTACTGTGCCGCTGAGCGATATATTTTAAAGCACGCGCGAAAACACCATTGAAATTTGTTAAAGATATAAATTTAAAATATTGATTTGTTTAAAATGTCTATTCTAATATTTTGAGTTCCGAAATCAGATGTAGTCGAATCCCGATTGTCAAATCGATTTGTTCAGAGATGGCTCTGTTAATGTAAAGAAACGTTCAGTTCGGGTTTTTAAAATTTAATATCATGATAGAGCCTCGGGTAAGGTCACCGAAGAATTTGGGACACGTGATCAAACGCATCGATAGATCATCAATTGATTGCATATCGTTAATCTTTTTTTTAGTTTCACCAGATTACAGAGACAGACGCTTTTCGTCTACAGTATTATAACTCTTATATGCTGAAAGTTGTACTTCTTATGACCTTAATAAAGCAATTGACATTAAGAGTATTGCTTCGTTTCTCTAAGATGACCCCCATCGTGTAAAGTACACGAAAGGTTTCATTCCTTACGTGGAAATTTTGCATGAACACAATTGTTATTACTAAGGATTCAATATTTGCCCCAAAAATTGACGCGCTCTGTTAAAAAAGATCGGTTTCTTACCATAAGGTAATTAATGATGATTAAATTATTTAGAGCGAATAAAATAAATAATTTTTGAAATAAATGTTTTTTGGATGTGTTGATTTCAACTTGTAATACCTACGCAAAATCGTTTATTCGAATGAGAGAAGGGTTGTAGGACAGTTGGACTATCTCCAGACGCAGGGATGTTAGCTTCTCGAAGCCCAGACCAGCCATAGGCCAGGTCGGAGTTATTTTAAAGCCGCGGCTACCTGTTTGCCGGGTCGGAGCGGATTTCGGTCCAGTTGTGTTTCCAGCAGAAAAGTAAATCTCTCAGTAAAGACAAAGCGTGGAAACTGGGCGGAGTAAATCCATATCAGGGCCCAACTGCCAGTGAAGCGATTCACATTCTAACGCCCAGATCCCTGCTGCAATGAGCGATACACTTGTCTGTTAAAAGGCTAGAGTCTTCGACGTGTTTTACGGATGGTGGCGGTCCTTGGACGAGTCCTCCAAGTTTCTGGATTACTCGCTTGCACCGCCGCCCCCGGCTGATGTATGTGGCAGATAAATCGCATTCTAGACCCTCGGAGGACATGGCTAATTAAATAAAGCCAATTGCTGAGCGAAGGCGTTAGGCGGTTTAAAAGGGCCGATTTTATATTGCTCCGCGCACATATTGATGAAATCGGAACAGCGGGGGTTGGATGAAAGAAGAGGGAGGACGATGCTGCTGGGGATTCTTTACGCCTGTTTTCGTAAAAGGTTTGGTCAAGGGTCGACAGATCGATTTTCATTCGGTGTCCTTAACACGAATTTGTCATTCTAGGGGTCGATAGAGGGGGGGGGAGGTAAATGACGACTATTGGCCTGGGTCGTACAAAACGTCATCTGAGGTCATGCTGTCTTTAAACGACGCTCTTTATACTCCTCCGGTAGACCGGCTCGTCAGTTATTTTTTGCGGGATGGACCTCGTAAATTTAAGCTTATTTTGCACAACCCCTCCTCCGGACGCAACCACGCGTGGCGCTGGGACGCCACCTGTACCAAACTCCCAAGAAACTTCACGAATTGTCTCGTATCCAAAGCTCAACTCATGCTACGGCGTACGCGGGAAGCGACGCTTATCGAGCCCTCCATTGCCTGTGGCTACAAACTAGTTAGCTGGGAACCCCATACGAACCATCTGCCTGACCCCCACATTAAGCTTGAACCCCCACACCATACTATGCTTTGGTTGCTGGATTTTCAGGACGCTTTCGGACCCCGACAGCCAATGCATCACTGGTTGTGCGCTACACGAATAGCGAATCGACGTTGCGAGCCTCTCCGAAGTGTACCAACCTAACTCCGAAATACCTCATAATAAGGTTCCAGGCGAAAAATCTAGCTACTACCCATGCCGTAGCGGGTCTGCCGACAACTATTGACTACCTGGTGCAGCTAAAGACGTAGATCAGCACCGTCAAGGAGTACATTGAGTGTTTAGAGCTTCAGAAGGCCTAGGGGATGCGTTGTTAGAACAGGACTAATATCTGTCATGACCTCGCAGCCTCCGATCCGCGATATTCATGAAGTAGCCGGCTCATCCTCTGGAAGGAGGAGTAGCCGAAGTAGGTCGAATAATTCCAATCTCCTTCGATAAACGGTGGCCATATTTAACAACCGTGTGCTAGGATGGGATGGATAGCCGCGCGGTAAATACGAATCTCTGTCCAAAGGCTCATCCGGTTTTGATCACTAAGGTTTTACGCCGCTGGTAGAACGCATTCTGGGCTGTCAAAAAGTAGCTCGATGTCGTCATTCGATTTGCTATATTTTGGAGTTCGGCTATTTAAAGGCCTAGGCATAACCGAATGACACATCGGTGTTGTATAATTGGCTCGGAGCACGTTCATTGAGAAACTATCGCAAAATAAACATCTCTGTCGGTTTGTGAGACTCTAGTTCACAAATCACGACTCTCGCGACACACACCACTTATACGTGGTTAGAGTGGCAGTCACACACAACCCTTAAATGGTTTTAATGTTAAAAACACCTTACGTAATTAAATGAGCAACTCACTTGGGTGCCTTGATTATTCCATGCTTCAAAAACACTTACCTCATCTGTGCAGGAATGACCTTCAAATATTTCTGCGGAGTCGACTTTTTTCGAGCAAAAGAGGCAATTCGTATAGTTTGCCAACATTGTTGTGAGTTCAAACCCCTCCGGTTCATCGCCGGTTGAATTAGTCATTGTATCCGCATTCTTTTTGTCTTTTTCACGACTCCTCCCAGCATGGTTGTCTGCAGAGTGGTTCGGTTTAGCTTGGGTGCCACCAAGGTCTCCTTTTTTCTCGTATGCTTTAACAATATTGCTCATATTTTTCTCCATATTCTGTAATTGGGCGATCAACTTGTCCTGCTTCCCAGCGTCCTTCGTGTCTGTTTCCGTTGACTGGGCCTCGCCCACCGTTGTAACAATTCGATTCATGGCTGTCTTTATCTCGTAGAGACGAACCTTCTCAATTCCCTGTTGCCAGTTCTTTGGCAGCCGAATAAAATGGTGTTTCTGGGAAATAAGATGGGCTTGTAGAGCAGCTATACTGCTAAATTCGATGTGACAGAAAATACACAAGTAGCACGCTTCTTGGCGTTCCACGACGTGTTTTAGGGCAAGACGGGTAATTGTGTTTAGTTCTTGAGCGTCGTTTGCTTCGGCCACCATCTCACTATCAAGGTACATTTTTATCTTCCTGACGGCACTCGTTACCACCCCCTTGTCAGGCCTACTAAGCATCCAGCTCAGAGCATGTTTTGTCCTTCGAACAAGTTTTTCTTTTCGTTTCCTTCGGGCATTTATGATGTCTTCTTTCGCACGCAGGTCAATTATGTAAAACGGGGTCTTTTGACCTTGGGTGGGCGGAGATGGGTGCTCTGGATCATAGTTGAAAATGATGTCCAGATATTCTATCAACGTTTTTCGTTCCACCACCTCGGAAGAGAGTTTCATTATTCTCTCCCTCATCACTTCATCGGGGTAAGGCATTTCACCGATCTGTCTGAAGCAGTTTATCACCACATCCGCCAATACGGCTGCTTTATACGCCGATGTTTTGTATGGCGCCGCTGATTGTATTGTGGGTTCTTCGCCTGTAGAATGCAGCACCCCATTTGAAAATGGCTGCGAAAGGGCTGAATTATTTTGGCCTCTTGTAAGCGGGACCGCACCCTCGAAATCATTTATCATTTTTTAAAACTAACCATACCAACTGTGTTCAAACAAAAAAAATTTGAATCCTTGAAATCGATTTTGTTTGGCAATGATCCAATTACGCGCTATGAATGATTGCTGACTGCGCCTTATTAAAGTAACTATCTGGGTGAAATATTTAATATTTAATTTTTTTTAGCAAATGAATAAAATAGTGCATAGGCGGGCCATTTAAATTTTCTCACGAGACCCCAGGTCCACTGTGTAATTTTATCGCCATTACTTCTTCCCAATTGAATTCTCCAGACAGGCTCGTGAGTCCCACGTGTCGTGTTTAAGCAGCTACGACATTAGTCACACCGCGATAAAGAGCGTCGACAAGAAAAGCTGGAATTGGGTTTTGATCCGCCCTTTCTTCCCAGGCTTCATGGCAGTTTCCATCACGATCATTTGGAATATGGTAAAGGTTACGGCGTCCCAAGTGTGACGTGAAGAGGTGGAAGCAGCTGACGCAGCGTCAACCGACGTGTCGCACGTGGAACGGGCTAAATTGTCTATTACACAGCGATCGGCAGGCGCACACCGCGGCGCTCGGATCATTTTGGTTGCCTGACCACCGGGAGTCGAAACCAGGGTTTTCTATTCTTGGGCCTATGCAGCTTTTAAAGATAATCTAGTTCGCTAATATCCATGCATTCGATTCAAGACAGCACAAATCATCGGCGTTAAAATTACTGTTCCGTCCTGGTTGAAACAAACAAAGCCACGATTTTCGTGTCGCTTTGTCACGTGTACTTGCGACCTTAATAAAGCGATCTGTTTTGCTATGATTACCTGTATCAACTCTCGGATGACCCCTTCCGTGTTAAATACCACCCACTTCGACCTTTGCCATAATAGTGCGGTTTAATTCTATCAAACAGATCAGTCTCTCCATTTTTATTTACGTAGTTTTCGTGTCACATTCAGCATCAATGCTTAAAGTCTTCGACCAATCGACTTCGATAAAGCCATCGCCATAATCACTACAGATCATGAAAGCGTCGGTTTGCTTTAACCGAAAAGAAAGCTCACACACCCCGAGGAATCAGATGAGGAAATTTGAAAAATCAAGGAAAAGGTCTTTAAAACACATATTTACATTTCTCCCTCAAATGGAAAAAATTGACATATTTGTCTCTTAAGTAGTAGTCGTCGTCGTAGTAGTAGTAGTCGTAGTAGCAGTAGTCGTAGTGGTAGCAGTAGCACTAGTAGTCACCCCCCTTCTTCAGGTCTCTCCTAAACCTCAGCGCCGACCTTTTCTTTTATCACCGGTTTGGTCAACAGACCCCGTGTATCCGACGAAGCACAAATTGACCGAAACACCTCGTCCGGGTGCAAGCCCCCAGCGTCCGCATCCCTCGCTTCGCCCGACGGGACTGGCTCCTCGGGGGCCGCCGACAGTCCTGATGGGAGGAGGAGGTCGCGTCTGAGGAAAGCGAAGAATCCCTCGACCGGACAGCCCGGATAGCTGTCACTGCTGCTGTTGCTGTTGGCGATGAAGACACCGTCGCCGCCGCCGCCGCCGCCGCTGATGCTCGGACAGAAGGGCATCTGGGCGGTGATATCGACACCCTCGAGCAGGAAGCGAACCCCATGTTTCCACAGATTCGCCGTAGAGTACAATTGGATGGCGAACCGTCCCGCGGCGCGGTTCGACGACTCAGACAAGGGGACTTGGAGCGCGAGGAGGAGCAGGCTGATGGAGTCTGGCTGGCTGTTGTAGATGTGTAGCCAGGGCGCCTGCTGGGGCCTATTGGCGTGATGGGAGAAAGTGAGGTAAGAGGAAGGGAAGGCATGACCAAGAAGCATAACCTAGAGCCCCAATTGGGGTAGTTCCGCTTCCCTACACCTTTCGTGGTTCGTGATTGGTGTGTCTAGGGTCAGATGAGCATGTGCAGATTCCTTCATAGTAGTTTTAAATTCACTATTCTAGTTGGGGTCTTTAATCTCAGTCTTGTTCTAACTCGTTGACCTAAAACGAGGCCTTTCTCGTGTTAATTACCGTCAGATGCATTTGCATCGATTTTCCCAACTGCTTGTCAATCATTAATCGAGTGACGTGGATTCACTTGGCATTAGACTCTAACTCATCTCGAGTAGGCTTTTAATGTGCCTATAGAATCCACTCTATTTTTAGCGAAGTGTATGTGAAAAATTCTAGTCATTTGGTCGACTTCAGGCACTCAAATCTCACGCTCGGCTCAAAATGATAATGTAATCAACAAAGTTTCTCTAGTCGGGGAAGAAACTTACCCCACGGGCGGAGTCTTGGATTTCGATACCGAGGCCTCCAGCTCTTCCTTGATGCTCCGAAGGATAGAGAAAGACGACAGCGTTGCGTATTGGCGGTAGGCTCTGTAAAACGAAAGGTATGACGATAAGATTAGATCCGTTGGTGCAAGATTTCGGGTTGCGGTGTAGATGCCATAGGTTAGTCGTCTTGAAGACGTTGGGTAGTAGTTAAGGCACGAATTGACCGAAAGATATGAATTGGTGTCAGCCAATAATGGACTGCATTGTGTACAATAGACCATCGGAGACCAGATTAGAACAGAGTGTGATCCAGTTACGTAACCAGCGATACACACTATAGACATTCTGTAGCACTAAGTGCTCCACGCCCGATTTGAAGGCGCCAATCTGTGCATAGTGACGGCGAAAGATCGAAGTCTCCGTCCAGCGTAGAATTTGGCCGAACCACTACAGCCGACGGCGTTGTAGAAAACTTGAAAACATCTCCGCGGCTTAACATCGACGCCTCATTTCGTTTTTGGATAGCTGGGCACTGAGGGCCACGCCAGATTCGGCCCGCTATCACTCCGACCTCCTCTGCTGGGTGATGCTGGACCCAGCCGTCACGAAACGAGTCTCCTGGCCCCAAGGGAACAACGGGCTCGCTAATTGCACAACTCCCTAGATGTCCCATTACAACGCCGCAGTTTCCGAATAAAAATTTTGAATTTCCGAACACAAATTGATCTCCAACTCAACTATTAAGACGACTAGTAAATAGACGCACACTTGGCGCGCCCACCCTTAACTCGATATCGGAGTGAAAGCCGTTAAAGGGGCATTCTTGGACATCAGCTCGACGTTCAAACCTATCTCACGTTCCCGAACCTGGTCCCAACGGTGTGAAGATGGGTTTTGAGTTATGGTTGAAAAGTTGGCTTCCAAATTACACTACCCAATAACTACTACAAAGCACAATGCACTCTCCTTTTCTGCTCAGTAATCATACGTCTAAACTGCGGTGCCAAACTGGTGAACTTCCCATCAAATACACAGACTCTATGCCATGCCTGCAAGACGAATGGAGATTCGCAGCTGTTGGGGGGGGGGCAGGCTATCTCTGAGGTGGTTCTGTTGTCTTCGGAGACACCAGCCTTCTGTCGCACCCACCAAAATGCGTCTCTATCGTTACGTTTTCCCTGAGAGCAGCTGTTGACACACCGTTGATTGGTTCATTTCGTAATTTCCCCTTCAACTCAAAATCGAAATTCCATGGCGTTAATTTAAACAGTCGGCTATCCCAGAGTGGTCATGTGGATGCCGTTTTCGCTAAAGGCTGTTATCTTTGTTTTTTAGTTCTCCGTTTCAACGGGATTTTACAAGTTGTCCCTTCTTTGCCTCTCATATTTCCAGTACCTCCGTGCCCAGACACTCTGTTCCTGTCTATCTCGGCGTATATCCATTCAACCAATGGGATCGCTCAATTGTTTAATTCCCACAACAACGGAGACCTATCGCAACGCCGACATTCAATATTTGTCTCGAGTTTTAGTTTCACCAGAATTGGCGGAGCAAGAATTCAGAGAGACGCCTTCCGTTGGATGCGTTGGTACTTGTTTCATTTTTGACGCGTTGATTTTCGTGACTTTAATAAAGCGATTACCATTTGTAGATTCCATGCGAATCTTTCCTGATTTAGCAATCTTGCTGGCTTCCATTTCATCTTCCTACCTATGCGCTCACAATTACCCAATGAACTGTCTCAACCGCATGATGCATCTACTTTAACATGCCGTTGAGTCATGCCTACCTGGAACAAAGGGCAGTTTGCAGTACTGGCGTGTTTAGACATTCCTTTATGTTGGTCCACATCACGAATCTGGGTGTTTATTGGACGCTTTTCCACCTATCGTATTACTCCTCTCTAGGCCCCCTATTTCCAATGGCTAATTTACTCCAAACACAATGCCAGTCATAACACATCAATGATATTAATTCCCAAGTCGTGAAAGGTTGTCACTTACTGGAAGTTCCGATAAGAACTCTACTTTTTAAAGCGTTGTCAAAATGTTAGGAAGGTTGTCCCCCGTTTCGTTTCGATTTATACAAAACAATATATATATATATATATATCTTACTCAACTCCGGGCTGGAAGATTCCATAACCTCATTTCTATAACCACTTCTTCAGCACTACTTTCACTACTTACTTACGGAGAATCTCTCATGGCTCCGTCAGCATACGTGGTAATCTTCCAGAGGCGCTGGACCAGGCTCTGGGGCGTGCATCCCTCATTTTCTGGCACCTCCTCCGGACACACCCGCAGCACCAAGGGGTCGTCGGGGCCGCTGACGTCCATCTCGGCCACTGGAGCGGCCAGGGGCGGAGACAGTGGGATGGAGTTGTTGCAGAGGGCCGTGGAGAGGGCGAGGATGGCGCGGAACGGCCAGTAGGGGTGGGTGGGCGCCCGGGGGTGAACGAGGATGGGCGGCAGACGCGCGGCAGTCTTCCCGAAGAGGCTGGCGCGCACGCTGGATGCCTCGGTGCGAAGTGATGCCATCAAAAGGGACCGATAGCGCTCGGAAAGGGAGTGTAGGAGGGTGATGCGGGGACAGGCACACGAATGAGTCGCCGTAGGACTAAAATACACACACGAGAAATTTCGATACTCGTGTTCTTGATTGGCAGAGACCGCCGATGGTGTAATGCTCTCTGGAGCACTGAAAGGTAATACATAAATTGACTCGAACACGAGTTCAAGATCACCACAATCAACTCCTGAGGCTGGCTATTAACCCGGCAGCCTCCTGAACTCACATCACTCCAGCTGTTCCAACCGCCAATTTACTCTCGCACGAGTGGCGGTGAAACATTCCTTCAAACGGTTTGCTTACGTGTTTGTCACGTATTTCATCAAGAGATGCGTACAGGTGGTACATACGCCGTAAATTTCGGACTGAGCCCCCACCTGAACCAAATCCGCACCCATTGGAATTTAAGAAATTGTCTTTTGGAACACAAATGGGCTACCGGTGACGACGGTAGATTGAAACAAATGACAAACAAAAGACAGATTTAAGGAAACGTGGCTTATAGCAGTAACAACCAAGAATGTGTTGGTCACTGTGGAGCGAAACAAATCCAATTAGGCTGCAAATATGAACAAAGAATAATCAGCCTGAAACAATAAACATATAAATATCATAAATAATTAATTAATGCGTAAAAGGAAGTCTTTTATTACTGGTCATAATCAAGATATCACTAGCCCACGTGATCACAGCCACTATCCAACTTACGTGCTCGGAAACAGCTAAAATAATCTATTTCGGTATTGGAGTTGACTAGCAGCAGAATTGATTCATCCAATGTTGGATAGTTTGAATTGTCACTCTCTCCTCACTTTAATCCAGAGGCAAATTTTCAACTGAGTTAATACAAACAAGCAGCAATCCAGCCCTTCGAAACCCGTTGATGATAGTGGATTTTTGACAATGCTCACACTGTCTGCACCCACTGGTAAACTTAACCACAAGTTAAATTTGACATGCGGTACGTTTTGGCAAAAAATGATTTGTTTACCATTTGTCATCCAAAACCCCCATTGGACAGGAAGCGCCACCCTAAATGCACGATTTAAACTGATGTTCGGTGGCTTCAAATACTGTGTCCCCAGGAATAACAGGTGTAATTTGGCTTGTCCTTTTAATGACTGTTTTTCACAGATTATTTTATGTTGATCCCCATGCCCTCCAAAACAAGCAATGTCTTGTTCTTCGGTCATTTATCCCTTCATGTTGACTTTCACAACAATTCCTATTGTGTTTAAAATACACCAACGGTGGAAGTATGTGGTCGTGCAGGCCAATGGAATGTTCAGCTATCAGGGAATTTACGAAGTTGGGAACGTTTTCCTCGTAGACTGGAGATAGCTGCTGTCCGTACACTGACGGACAGGCTTTCACGTCTCATAAATCAGAGACATCATGACAATGCCACTTTAAAATCCCCACACTTCATTACGGTAGCGATTGTTTTGGCTTTGCGTTGGATCTGTACAGTTGAAACACCTTGGCCTCTCCCTTTCTTCCGTCTAGAGGCTTTAGCTGTCTTTTCGCACCCATTACATCCCCAGGCCGCTGTTTCCAATGTCTCATCCTTTGCTCACTGCGACCAAGCTTCCATGACACCCAGCACCGTGCCAGAACGTTTTTTGGGCGACGTGAAGCCTGGTGGACGCGGGAAGATCCCCAAAATAGCCGCATAATGCTTGAAGCCGCGAGGTTCAAAGCGTGGGAAAACGTAGCGGCTTCTAGTCCGGATATTGCGGAAAAATGATTTTACAAAACATCATTTTCCCCCGTTAATATCTTAATAAATCAAAGTGACCCCCAATGACAATAATAAAACGCTTTTACAAGACAACCAGAAGGACTAAAATAGCCGCACAACTCACACGCAGAACCGTAGATTATCGATTTCGTAGAGCCATTTGTAACTTGAGGGGATACCTGCAGCGGTCTGTGTTTTCTCGTCATCCGGCGGCTCATCATGCGTCAGCCGCAAGATCTGGAATGGAAAGGGAGACTTGGGGTGGCCGCCTGCCCATGGATAGGACAATTTGACGTGAGGAAACAGCTGGGTCGAATTACACCGACAGACCCCGCGACTAGAGGTGCCACTCATCAAACCGACGGCGTTGGAGAAAGGTGGGCAGCTTCTCTGAGTCTAGACAATTGCTCTATTCTCTGCTTCGTGACTGGAGATCTGGTCGCGCCAGTACACTTTCGAGATTATCGCAGATACACGTGCCCAAATGCTTGTGGCCACGTTTCGTAACAATGTTTCAAGCTGCAGGTTTTCTCGCAATATCATCCATTTTCGCGCGATTTATTGACGCCACTTGTTCGTCAGATAACCACAGGACAACTTTCAGAGGGCAGTCGCGATTTGTTTCACTGGCCTCCAATTCAAAATTCGCCTTTGATGGAGCAATCGCGTGTGGGTGCAGTGTTCGCGAGATTCCTCCATCTCTGTTTGGCACTTCGGTCGTTTCCGATGCCCCGGGGTAACCAAAAAACCCTCCAGTATACGGCTCCTCGTAGTCCTCCAAGGGCAACAAAATGTCATCTTGCATCGCCATGTAACCATTTCTTCGTTTATCTAATCACTTGCGCAGTTCGCGCCAGTGCATCACGATTTTCGGAAAAAATATTGACTTCGATCGCTCGCTCAACGAACCAATCCGCGCAAGGCGTTCTCCGACAGACCGTATTTTTATAGCCCCTCCCTCCCACGCACTTAAACTCAACAATTTTACGAAATTCTATCACCCACGCAGCCACGTCCATAAGCACCACCTCGTTGTAAACCGATTGGCAGCCTGCTCTTCTCCGGCTTCATGGGTGTTGGCTTGAGGTTTCTTGGGGACGAAGGACGCATCATCATCATCATCATCATCCAACGCAACTCGCAGCCTCATTTGGGAGTCAAACCCAGGGTCGCTCACAAACAAAGTGAGGATGATGACGGCTATACCATTGGGCCACGTACAATCATGCAACACACACACACACGCGTAAACAAATCCGGTGATGCGACCAAGGCCAACTAAACGTCTTCATTTGTACCAAGGTGTGGCCCACGTGACGCTCACTCGGCGTTCTGAGGACATTCGTTGTCAAGGTGCGCGTTTGTGGGCAACAGGAATTCGTACAGACCAACCGGTTGGTGTAAGAGAAACTGGTTCAACCGTGTGTCCATCCAAACCCTTGTAAATGGGAAATGGTGACCGTTTTCGCGATTTTCGAGGTACCCTCAGCATCCTTGCGAAGGAGGCAATAAACGATGGCTATTTAACATCCGCCATCCAGCCGAAATAGCCAGCATAAACAAGAGCTTGATATGACCTGGCGATGGGATTATTTGCACTCCTAAAAGTCTGTCCAAGAGTCGTTTTAATGTTCAAACAAGCTATCTGTAGTTTGCATGCTTCGTGCGGCACATCAGCACAGATGTGGCTCTATTTTCAACGACGCACACCGCTACCCCTTTAGTTTGGTGTTGGGGCAAAAAGCCTAAGGAACTAAAGGTCAACTCACATTCATGTATTTCTCATACAAAGCCTCGTCGTTTCTACTCCAGTGGGTCAACATGGCGGAGAGAACCGCTAGTGCCTCGACTCGTGATTCCTGTGTGGCCAGCGTGGTGACCCTGAAGGCAGCCGCATCCTCCTCCTCCTCCACCTCGTCGCCGCTGCCGTCCAAGCGCGGCTGATAGACCTCCGCCAATTGGCTGCCGACCGCAAAAGCCCGCAGAAAGGCGTGCGCCGTCGGGTCGCCCACCAGAAGGGAAGAAGAAAACGACGGAGGCGACGAAGACGACGGAGAAGAAGGAGGGGGGTGCTGCCGGGCTGGCTGAGGCGCGCAAAGGTTCGGCTGGCTAACTGCCGCTTTTTCGCTGAGTGATAGTTTCACCTCGAGAGCCTTCTACAGAGAAGAAGAAGACATGGGGGAATTACTATGGGGAGGAGGAGTTATTGTCGCTCAAAGGTCTATCCTACTAGAGGACGAGCCGGCCGTTTCGCGGATGAAATTTTCTCAAAGACTCCCGGCAACTTCCCGCTCCCCAGCTCCTGCCTCGAGCCTTCGCACAATCAAGTGCGTCTTCCTGCAAGGCGACAGTCGGGATCCACAGATGGTAAAACCGAACCGCCCAACTGGTCGTCCAAAGATGTGAGCCGATCTCCCCATATGACAGGCCAACCCGAGACGAATCGGAAAGTGTGTGAACGTCAACGCGGTGGGCCCACTGCCGCACGCAGTCGGCGCCACGGCGGAGGACAAGGATGGAGGGCGACATGACAAATTCCATTCTCCGTGGCACACCCTAGGGACGAAGGTCTTCTTATTTAACACGGCTAGCTCCTCCTGCCTGAGGATGAGCCGGCGACAGTTTCATTGATGTCGCGGATCGTAGCCACCAACACGCGGCGGTCGGAGGCTGCCAGGTCAGAACAGATGGTGATGTCTTTCCGTTCCCAACGACCTTCTTTAGCTCTAATCGCTCCACGTCCTCCTTGACGATGCTGATCCACATTTTTAGTCATCCATCGGCCCGACAGCGACAACCTGTGCATGGTAACGGCGCAAGACAGAAATGGGTGAGCTCTGTTGCTGGGCGGCGCAGAACTTGGCCGAACCACTGCAGCCGACGACGTTGTAGACGGGTTGAAAGATGCTTTTCCGCATCCGTACAGCGACGCCTTCTTTCGTTGTTGGAGAGTTTGTCGCGCCATTGCGCTTTCAGGATTATCCTGGTGTCTTCGACTTGCAGCCGAAGTTAGGATGGGGCGGATAGCGGCGCGATAGACACGAATCTTAGTCCTAAGGCTTATCTCTCCTCGGCCCAACAGGCTAGAACACAGCTGTTGGAACGCATTCCTGGCGCTGTCGACTCGTTTTTAGACCTCCGTCGCTCCATTAAAGAGCCAAGGGTTTTGAAGGTTGGGACATAGCAGACCGGCGAATTGTTGAGGTTGCAGTGAATGTTGTATGACTCGTGTTGAATAAGGTGGATGTGGTCCGAATGATGTTCTGTCGAGCTATTCAACAATAATACCACGAAATAGTCTCGCGAAGCTCGCGGTCCATAGTTCGGCTTCTGGCGCTTATTGCACACACCTAGTGATTGAGGGCTCCTCAAATGAGTGCGCAAGTAGACGTCACGCCAGTGGGCTGGTCAAGTGAAGCGACGTTGGCACGTCTGGGGGCGCAGGTTCTTCGACGGGCTGCTAGGCGTATATTGAAGCGCGTGCGCACAAGGTTGTGGCTAGAGCCGTTCATGTTGCTGGTCTCCGCACCCCGGTACGATCTGCCGTCTTCAATCGAGGATGCCCAACTTGACCTTACTAGGTTTGATTCGATTTGGTGTGCTGTGCGGCCGTCGTTGCAGTACCACGTTCACAGGCGTTTTTGGGGTGCTGGAAGCGCGTGAAAGAAACGACGAGCCTGTTGAAGTGCGCAAAGCTGACGAGCCGTTTTTTCCAAGAATGTGTCGAGTAGGCTGGTCGGAGGGGCCGGTGCGGGCGTTCCTATCCCCCGCTGTGATTAGGATACGCTGTTAGCCATGCGAATGCTATCCCAGAGTTGTCGGTCGGCTGGCTGTGATATAGGCTCGAATTTTCGCCAAAAACCTTAATATGCCGTACTCCGGAGTTAGGTCGGCTAACTTCGGAGTGGCAGGCATGAAGCGAACAGCCAGTCATGCATTGGCTGCCGGGGTCCAAAAGTGTCCTGAAAATCCAGCAACCGACGCATAGTTCTCATTTCATCAATAAGTGCGCTGAACAAGTAAGTAATCCAGAACCACCACCACCCGTAAAACACGACGAAGACTCTACCTTTTTAACAGCCAATAGTCGTCATTTGCCTCCCCCCTCTCTATGGACCCCTAGAATGACATATTCGTGTTAAGAACACCAAATGCAAATCGATATGTCGACCCGAAACCAAAACTTTAACGAAAACTCCCAATCTTTCTCCCAGCAACATTGCCCCAACAAATCTTCTGTCATCCAAACCCCTTCGTATGCGTCTGTTGTCATTTCATCAATAAGTGTACTGACATCGCATCTGTAACTTGTGACAATTAAACTTCGACAGTCTCCTCATCGTCATGTGATCGCCGTTCCCACATTTATAAATCTACATGCAATACTTCTTGCTGCTCCGGCTGGGACATCTCCAGATGCTAATTGGTTGCGACAAGGCGATATCTTGGCTCCGGTGATGTCCAAAAGAGCATATTCACAATTAATTAATATGAGAAAGTAAAAATAATTTAAAATCTTCTACTAGAGGAAATCAAGTTTCATAGATGCTTTGACACGAAGATTTTCGGGAATATTTTTTACAGGTAACCGGGGAGTCGAATCCGGGTACCTTACTAACAGAAATCGAATGCTAACCGCTACACCAGAAACAAAAAGTAAATTTCTCGTAAAGTAAATTGCTCTAAACGTGGGCGCGCACCATAAATACGCCCATTGTAATAGACCACACCCAATAAGGTCGAAAACAAATGTACAAAAGAAATCGATCAAATAAAGTTGTTGACGAATTCAAACGAACAAAATTTTAAATTTAAGCAAAAAAACGAATTTTCAGATGCACATTTACATTTTTTAACTAGCCGAATTAACCCAGTGATAATCAGATAACAGGTGAGACGCTTGGAAGGGGAAATTGGGAAAATAGTGTGCATCCTCGTAAATCTATAACCTACCCGAAATGTACAAATAGAGCAAAACGGCGGATTAAAAAAAGAGAACTGGGCCGGTTTGGCATACTTTACATTTTTGAAGGGTGCAAAAGTGTGGCTGAGAAAGGGAAAATGAACAAAACTTAAATAAACGGGTTTGCTTCTCACCATTAATAAATATAGAGGATGTGGGACAAAATAATTTAAAATATAGTGGGATGGACTAAACTCAAGGAAAAAATGAAATTTATAACAGTTAACCGGAACTGTAATCAGGCGTGTCCAAATTTAGTACATTTAAGAAATGGTGACGCTAACGTCTTTTACTCTGTCATTTAAAAGACCGAAAATAATGGTGTGCAAGTGAAATTTAATTCGCAAAATTGATAATTCATTACCTCGAGAAAGGTCATGTAATGGCGAAGTCCGGGGTTAGCAAGTTGTTCGATTAGCTTCTTAGCGCAAAACACAGATGTGTATACATCCACGTCAAGCGGTGACACATTATTCGAAGACTGCAGTTTCAGTGGCAGGAGACCACTTTTCAGAATAACTATGGAGCCCAAGAGACCGTTTTTAGCTGCTACAAAAAATAGATAGAGGCAAGGTATTGCATTAATTTAGTTCAAATGACATAAGCATAAACCAGGATTAGCTGGAATAATTTAATTTAATAAGTTCAAAGTAAATATTACCTTCGTTTTCTCTTGAAATTGGAAAGCCACACACATGCCTTGTCGGCACGTAAAGATTAGGCGATATCCTACCTATTCCATCACCAACAACATTTAACTGATCTTCTCGGATTTTAGGGTTTTCAAATAGCTTAAAATCAAGGGACGCCTGAGCAACATCAACTTCGTTTTCGAAGAAATGTTTCTAAAAACATCAACATATGAATGAATAACAATTACCTTGCTAAGAAAGAAAAGACATAGTTGGAAAATCAAAAGAATGAAAACAGCGGCAACAACAAGAACCCAAACAACACGCCATCGTACAAGCCTCTTGAAAATTAAATGAATGTGAGTTTTCGAACAGTTCATGTGTAATTCCCGAAATGTGGGAAATAATTATTATTTGTCGTCAGCACACACGAGATCGACAAATCGCCACGATCGTGACCTTGATGTTTAACAATGGCAAGACAATAGTTGTCTGCTTCAAGTTTATTTACGCCCAGAAAATTATCTAAATTTATATTTCGTGTCACTCTTGAAGATTTATATTGGCTGAAAAACGTTATTTATTATCCGAAGAGCCCGGGATATTCACCTATCGCAGAGACTTCTCTCCGAATTACCCGTTAGAGCAGTGGTCCGCAAACTGTGTGTCGCGACACACTGGTGTGTCGCGAGAGGTGCCCAGGTGTGTCGCGAGAGTTTTGAAAAATATTCAAAAAATCAAAGGTTTTCGAACCCCGTCATTTTTTTTCTGAATTTTCGCACAACTGTGTGATGCAATGGATTCCGACTTCCATCGCTGCTTTACCACACCGAGGTTCGCTGGTTGTCAAAAGGAAAAGTTTTGAAGCGTCTCGTTTATCTCAAAGTAGAAGCAATTGCATTCTTGGAAGTCGAGGAAACAAATTTTGGATTCGATCTTCGTGACGAGCTTTGGTGGCTCAAAGTTCAGTTTCTCTCTGATCTGTTCGACAAACAGAATTCTCTCAACTTGAGCGTCCAAGGACCATCAGAAAACATTATCTCATCGACATGCAAACTGAAATCGTTTGATGAAAAACTGACGCTATGGAAAAGCAAAGTTTCGAAGGGTATTTTTGAATGCTTCCCTTCCGTCAACGAATCTCAGTTGAAGAGCAAAGTCGCTGATGACATCATGTCCACACTGACAAGTCTTCAATTAGCAATTCACCATTATTTTCCATCACTTAATATCGATGAATATGACTAGGTGATCAACCCGTTTGGAAGCAACGAGACATCAAATCTTTTGTGTGAAGAGGAAGAAGAGCTGATCGAGTTGAGAAATGACAAATTCCATCGACTGGGATTCGCCGAAAAAAGCTTGGACGAATTTTGGCTCTCTTTGAAGCAGTTGTTTCCAGCTCTCAGTTTGAAAGCAGTCAAAATCCTTTTGCCGTTCGCGTCTTCATGGTATTGTGAATTTGGATTTTCGGCTTTGACTGAAATCAAATCAAAAAAGAGAGCGCGACTCCTTCGAATAGACGACGAAATGCGTGTTTGTTTGTCAACATTAGAGCCCCGTTTGAATCTTATTTGCTCTCGAAAGCAAGCTCACCCATCGCATTAGAAATAAACACGTTGAAAAAACATTTTAAACAAAATTTTTTTTTGACTTAAGGTGTGTCGCGTAACTTTTCAGATATCCCAAGTGTGTCGCGAGTTAAAAAGTTTGCGGAACACTGCGTTAGAGTGTACATCTTGGAACTCTGTTAGCGTATTTTAATTCGAAGACTTCGAAGCCCTAAAATCAGATTCGCACGTTGACCAAAGATGAAGGTCTGGAATGAATAATATTGTTTATTATTACAAATTAGTTAGGACACGACAAGGCGCGATGTCTGGCGCCCGTTGCGTCGAGTCGTCTGTCGTGGTTCAGTGTCAACGATACTCAAACGCACAAAGTCTTTTAATGACATACGCGTCTAAAACGGATAACGAATGAGAACGCAAACCAAAGTATAATCACGATAGTTCTCTTGATTTAATAATATAATTCACAACGTTAAGTCGGTGATCGCGCGTTCGTGGGCAGAAATCGGTTTGTGTGTGTTAAAAAATGGGCTATTAAGGTCACTTCAATCGATCAGGAAAAGTTGGTCACCATAACAGGGTTGCGGCATGATTTAATTTTGAATTGGTATACATAACTAGTTATCGTCAAATTAACTTTATGTGAGAGCTAAGTTATGTTTGATATGCTTAAATGCGTATTGTTCATGCCATTTAAAGCCGTTATTAAGGGCGGAGACTTACACTGATTCGAATTATAAAATGTGTCCGCTTGTCTAGTTTTTACAAGACGCACCTACAACTCTCCCCTCCATCCCCGGTGTACTGGATTCCAGTGATATTCTCTCATCTTTAAATGCATGAATCAGGCCAGTTAATATGCGCCGTAAGACCCCGTCTCATTTTTATCAAATCTGTCATTATATATCATACAAATGTCATTTCTATCTATCTATAATATGAACCATATACCAATCCTCTTGTTCTGATATGGATTGTGCTTATTATGGCTGCCTGCTATATGCCCGTTTGCGGCCGTGGGCGATACAAATTACCCAGTAAATATTTGAAATGCTTTATGTCCGATTCATGCTTCTTAAACAGACTGGAAAATTCGATTTGCCAAATATTCCCTTAATAAATTTACAATTTGTTAGGGATTGACGATTGGAATACGCTTAATTCGAGCAAACATATAAATCCTGGCAGAGGAATAAAAGGGCTATCAACAAGACCAAATTTTAACAGGTTACATGTGGTGGACATTTTTTTGTCTCATAAGTGTCCGGTGGTCAGCAAATCAAACGAAAACAAACGGGGATGAAGGTCACAACGCTTATTTTCTGTTGATGCATAAAATGTCAATCATCTTTATATAGTTGAGACATTAATAGATTTCGAGCAACAATAATTATTGATATTCGCCATCTGCACATTCGCATTGCCACTTCACTGACCGTGTCTGATACTACAATCACTTCATCTCACTTTTTTAAATAATAAAAATCCAACACTCTTTATCTGGCTACCGAGTAACGGCTTTTAAGTCAAAGTGAAAAGGTTTTGAAACTTCTTAAAGACAAGAAGGTCGAATTGATATAAGGTTAGAATAAAGAACCACATGTATTAAGTAACAGCCCACGTTGCTTAGTTCGTGTATGTTGAGGTACGCCGACAATTTAACTCAAACGCGAATTCTATTACTACATAGCGGTTTCTGTTACCCTTATTTAAATAACCCTAGCACATTTAGGTTTCTATGGGTATAATTCGGGGGCGCTGGAATGCACGACCCCTTTTGTGTTGAGAATATAGTGCCCAGAGCACCCCTTTCCTTCTTCAACTTCGTCATATCACATCCAGCCAACTTACCGGCTTTCGCAATGCCTACCATCATAAGCCAATGCCGACAGCAGTACTGTTTGCCAAAACTCGTCGATTATACCACCAAGTCCCTCTTTTCATATCCCCTGTCGACGAAGAGTCTAGAGAAGGTGCCTTGTAGTATTCCTGATCGCTCGGGCGATTTGACCAAACGTTAGCTCCGCCTAGCTGACCGTTCGGGCGATAAAGCCAATCATTTTCGAGGAAACCAAGATGCAGTGAAGCGACTATGAATTACATTTGGCCAACACAACCGAAATAATTGGCATTCATGTGAATGAGTGTGGATGGGTGAATGGATATAAAATCGTAGACATTAAATCATTAATCTCAAGCGGTCGATCGAGTTTTGGCGTTATGGCCACATTGATTGATCTTCGTCATGCAACAATCGAGCAGGCGCGAAAGCGATCAACACTTGAGACGTTTTCCAGATCGAAATTCGGCAAGTAGCAGACATTTTCGGTTAAAAGACAGATATAGAATTTCTGGTTTAGAATAGGGGTGTCATGTCTTGTATTGGAGTAAAATCGTGAATAATTAATAAAATGGGAATTAATTCGGTGAGAAGTTTTTTTGGGAACCGAAAGAGTTTCCTAAAAAAGCCAAATAAATTGCATTCAAATTCATCCACCCAAATTTGATGCAGGACGTTACGGTTATACTCAAGAGATGCAGAAAACATGGCTACGAATAAACTAAATAAATATGTGATCAATGTCTGCGAAATTCTGTTTGAACCGCCTTTCCCCAAATATTTAACGTTTAGCTAAAGCTTAACAACGTCACTAAAGTAGTGACTAAAACAGGATTGCATTCCACTACACCCCGGCGGTTCCATGACTGGGGAAGCCTTGATTTCAGGCATCTGAGATTTTATCGAGAATCGCCCGCAATGTGTTGCAGTGCGATCAACGTAAAACTGCCTCTACTTGAATGCAGGGCGGTAACGGAGTATGCTTAAAATTCCATAGACGTCGACACAGAAATGCGTGAAATGGACCAAATTCATTCACATTTGGTTGAGTGTGCCTGGATTTCCTATTTCGCAAGAATTGAGTGTATTTTATCACGGGTAAAATAATCCAGAGCAAAACGTGGTAGGTACCAGCAAGATTCGCGTTTGTTTATGTGTGCTTGGATTACCTATGTTGCAACTGCTGTTTAGATTTTGGTCTTTGTACACCGAAATCAATCTTTCGGCAAAGAGGGAAGGCTTAACTGAGCAACATTAACGCGTTAACATTGCATAGGGTTAAACAGGTGGATAGGGATAACCAATGAGGGAGTGAGGGTTCGGCTGTCTGAGTCACAAAAACGCGTGGCCGGAATCGGTAATCAATCTAACTGACGTCACTCTAAGCAGGATCAGAGTTTCAATCACATTTGGTTAGTTGTGCTTGGATTACCCATTTGGCTAGAATTATCTGTTATTTAGATACGATACAGCAACGCGCGACAGGGTCCAGCTAGTTCTTATGACCTTTCGCCATTTTCTAGAAAATATCTCTCGCACATAAGGGCCGCAAACGATATTATTCAAGGGCACTGAAAGGCATAATTCGTCATCGCTTTAGGTCACCCAGCCTGTTAAATAATCGACGGTTTTTTAAAGTCTCAACGTTAAAATTCCCAAAATCTCAAATAACACCAATTTCGCATTGCTCGATTATAAAAATGTTACTTAACAAAATATTAACCACGAAAAATTCCATTTCATTTATCCAGCAGCGTACTTTACCTATTCAACCTTAATTCGTTTAAATTGATCAATTAAATCAAAGATGGGTAATTGTTTTCATGGGTCAGCTGTTCCCTCAAACCGAACTGGCCCAAGTCATTGGGGTTCCCCTGTAATAGGTACACTTGTGAAATCCATGACATAATTTAATGTTTTTCATCCTTCTCCGTTATTATGTGTTTAAATGTGCAGCTACTATCTCCAGCCGAGTTGTACCTTTTGATAACAAGAATAACTTTACATTTATTACTTGCACGAGTTCAGCTCTTTTGCTTGAACAATTTCAGGATAGATAAAAGATTTTACGAATAATTATAAACTGTTCTTTTCTCTCGGAAGGCTACGAATCTCTTACAGATATCTGCACATAAGTATTCCTACTACCATTGCGCAACAAACAAAAAAATCCATGATATGCCATATTTTTCTGTTAATATCAGATTTTACAAAGTATTTTGTATCAAAAAAATCTGAGCGAATTTTATGATGTCTCGTTTTTTCAATATTTCTTGTCTTTATAATTAAATAAGGTCACAATTGATTTATAATTATGTCAACATCAGCATTCCATGAGTACCTAACGAAATACGGAATTCATTGAAGTAAACATAATCAAACCATCTCTTTTTAGCTATTGGTGAAAATCAACCGTTAATGCGGGGGCCTATGAGGTGGTGCACATCACATCCAATATCAGAATATCACTTGCAACAAAAGCGCGATGAATTCTGGGACACTGCGCCGGCATTTGAAGGCCGGCAGGAGATTTGGCGCGCATTGCGTTCGGCCGCTGAAGTCGAAGAACGCGGTGACCACGAGCTCGCCCAGGCCATTATTGACAGTGCGGATGTCGTCCTGCCAACTGGTAAGCATCAATTGTGTATCTCTTCTTATTCGAGGATCACGTGGCTTCGTGGATGCCGTGATAAATTATGCATAATATTTTAGTGAAACATCCATATCGCCACTCGGCTATGATAAAGTGTCCACCTCTTGCCTTTGTGCAATTGAGTGCGCCCGTAGTTGGTGAAACTTCTGTCTCTGGCCAGCATAAAACGTGGAAAAAAACATCCGGCCATTTCACAGTGGGGTTGTCGTGATTCGCAGTTCGACGATAACTTAACCCGCTTAACCTTTTTATGACATACGCGTCTAAAAAAGTGTAATATAATAGAACGCTAACCAAAGCATGATCAAGCTTCTTTTCTTGATTTAATAATACAAAGCCATAACGTTAAGTCGGCGATCGTGCGTTCGTGGGCCGAAATCGGTTCGTGTCCGTTAAAACAAAAGGGGGCGTTTAAGGTCACTACAAGGTTTCTACTCAAGATGACCGAAACTTCATCTATTGCGATGTTTTTAATCATGCAAAATGTTTTTAACGTTTATGTTGCCAGCCATGCAGAAGGCGATTGTACAGAGGAGCTTCCAACAAAACACTGAGTGTAAAGGTCCCGTGTGCCTCCCGTTTCACAGTTTTCTTCGAACACATAAAACTTGTAATATTTTATGTTGTAAAAAATCGTTCGTATTAATTCCACACTGCCATTGCCTCGCACCAAACCATAGAAATCGGATTGAGTGCGCTAAGTAAACTGACTCCGCTTCTACACTCAAAGTTGGAAAGTTTATGCGCACCTAACCTCTTTTTCTTCTTGTAAGAACTTTCTGTCACGTAGATTCGCGACATAAAAGGCTGACGTATAATTCTAATTTGACTGTTTTTGTCATCTCTCGGACAAACAGGTCAGCTTTAAAATTGCATTCACAATCCAAAATACCCAGCGCCAATCATAAAGCCAAACGCGCAATCGTGGCTAGCGTTCCACCAATCCAAGTTGCCACTGCTTGTTCCCTTCTCGTTTATTAGGTGACCCTCTGCTCTGATCCACTCTATTCTAGACTGACTCGGTTTATTTCCCACAAGAACTGTTCCTGTCTAAGGTATTTCCCTAATTCGAGATTCATTCCTATTTTTATTTATCATTGTTACAAACTATTATCGACAGTCTGTTATGGGTGTTTTAAGGGAGAGAGATTAAGTGCACAAAATAAATAATTGTTTATCTCAGCAATGACTGCTCCTCTTTTGAAATATTATTCGATCCGCTTCACTGTCGATCATTGCACCATTCAGCTTTCTGATTTCTGTTCACAAACAGTAACACGTTTTCTATTTTCCCTATTATTCCGTCGCATTATTTTCATCGGGACCCAGTCATTTATTTCTAATTTTTATATTGCCGTTTTTGTGGAAGAAATCACTCGGTTTTTTAAGTGATTGACCCTATATCTTCGTTCCTAACTTTTTCCAGAAAGTTGTAAAGCTCTTCGCCGGGAGAATTGTGCCTCTCGGGTAGAGTAACCACGAATTTACATATCAATTCATCCAGACAGAAAGAAAAAAACGTAGTGCGTGCATAGAATCGTTAATAAGAACTGAAGGATGTGTGATAGTATTGTATGGAGGGTTGAATTAACCCTGAATGTATAATAGATGAATTGTCTGTTATACATTCGGTCTAACCCAAATAGCCAACCGAGACCTTTGACGAATAAGACACGCGCAGCAAGGAGAAATCGTATTCGTTAGTGTAACGTACAATATACGTCAGTATAGTAAAACACAATTAATAATTAAAGTTAGCAATCACCACATCCACCTGGGTGCAGCAGCTTCGATGGCATGCGGTAGTTGACCGGCGATTTCAAACCCAAACGCTCCGAGCGCCGAGGTAGAGCTTGCGAGCTTTGGTCTGGAACGGATGGAGTCGTATTAGCCGTATCAGCTGGTTCAGATGGATGGGAATATAACGGGCATAGCTGGTTCATCGAATCGGATTTGATCGACATGCCGACGATGACTTGATAAATCAGTGAAATCGAGGATGGTAACCATACGATTTCCACTTCTTCCAAGAATAAGACCTCGAGACGGTCGAAAATCATTCCCTTTGAAAAAGGTAACTTCTCCCTATTTAAGGCATTGGAGCGATGTATTGAGTTTGCGCCCCTCGAATAACACAACCTTACTTTTACCAGTGGTAGCTTGATCCGCGTTACGGTACTGCATCAGGAAATTGTCGATGGACCGATCCAACTCTGTAAATGTACTTGGTTTGATGGATGATATAGCCGCCTTCAGGGTCTTGACGAAGTTCTCTGCTAAGCCATTCGACTGAGGATGTCTGGGAGCCGTGAGCAAATGCCGGCATCCGAGAACTTTGACCCAAGTGACCAAATGGTCGGCGGTGAAATGTGTACCTTTGTCCGTAACCAAAACAAGCGGAATGCCTTCACGGCTGAATAACTTCCGAAACACCGCTTTGGTGAAGTCAGCATTGGCACTGGTCGTCAGAAATACTTCAGGCCAACGTGAAAATGAATCGATCACGACAAGAGCATAGTATTTGCCGAGAAATGGTCCACAATAATCAGCATGTATTCGTTGCCATGGCTCACAGGACCCTGGCCATGGAGACCATTTAGAAGGCCTTGAGGGCAACTTGTGCAAGCAGTCATCACACCGGGCAGCCGTTCGCCGGATATCGGCTTCAATTTCTGGCCACCAACATGAATTTCTTGCCAATGACTTCATTTTATCAACACCAAGATGACCGGAGTGCAGATCGTCAAGAACCGATTTGCACAGCACTGGTGGTACCACAATACGGTCTTAATAACATAGAAGACCTTCTGGAGTGAAACCCAAATCGTCCCTCCGAGAGTAGAAATGTAGGAACTTCTTTTTATCTGCATTATTCCAGCCCTTTCGGAGTGCCGTTGGAATTCTCTTGAATGCCAATCGCGTCTCTGAGATGAGATCATCGCGACTCACAGGCAGTGGTTGTAGCTGGAGAGACGAGCCTTCCGTAATCTCCTCTGTAGTGGCAGTTCTAGATAAGTAATCGACATGCTGGATATGTTTGGCAGGCCGATGAACCACGTCATACGTATAGGCGCTCAAAGCGAGACGCCACCGTTGCGCCATAGCTCAGAAGCCTTTGACAATGAATGACTTGGATTGTAAATGAATTTCAAATGTTCATGGTCAGACACAATCGTGAATTGTCTGCCGAATAAGTAGTTATCCAACCGCATCACAGCCCAGAGAACCGCTAAGGCTTCGCGATGCGTTTGGGCATATCCACGCTCAGCTGTGGACAACCGCCGTGATATGCAGACAACAGGTCGGCCCTCTTGCTCCAACACAGCGGCTATGCCGGAGGGCGACGCATCAGTAATCAGTGTAGAATGCATTCTTGGTGCGAATGGTTGTAGGATAGCTTCTGAATTCAAAAACACGAGCAACTTTCGTAATGTCTGCTCATGCATGGAATTCCATTGGAAGGTTGGCGCATTCTGAAGCTCGAATAAGCAATCAGCGATACCAGCAAAATTCGGTATAAACCGCGAATAGTATTGAATGGCTCCCATAATAGAGCGTAATTGACTGCAATTGTACGGGGACTGCATTTCCACCAAAGAATTCAGTCTTTTCTTGTCTGGGTAAAAACCAGACTTATCGACCGTAAAACCAAGGCATTCAAACCTTTGGATGGCAAATTTGCATTTCGACGGATTAGCCGCCACATTATATTCGACAAAGCGTCGGAATTGTTAGTTGAGTCTCGTGATGATCATGCCTGCTGGCACCATGGACAAAAATGTCATCTTGGTAAACTGCAATACCATTAAGGCCATCCAATATGCCACTCCTGGAAAATAGCCGGGGCAACATTTAGCCCAAAAGGTAGAAAGTTGTACCTGAATAGCCCAAAGGGTGTATTAATAACTGTCAGCAAACTGGATTCGTAATCCAGTGGAATATGTAGGTAGGCATCGTTAAGATCAATTTTGGAGAAGAAACTCGACCCCTTGAATTTATAGAGGATGTCTTCTGGTTCCGAAGTAGTGCATGTCTTCTGTAACAATCGGCGATTGAGTGACATCTTGTAATCACCACATATCCTTGGTGTACAACCGTCGGATTTAGTGGTGTCACAATGGGAGTGGCCCATCGTTAGTAATCGCACAAACCTTTGATTTGCAAACCGATTTGATATGGCCTATTTTGCCACAATTATAGGATTTCGCATCACGGAATTTACATTGCTCCCATGAATGCAATTTGCCACACGAATGACAAGTATTGAATGAATTATCAGTCTTGGTTTTTCGATTTTTGAATATCCGCGCGTTTGGTCTCCTATGGATAGATCTGGAGTGAAACACGGGATCTGGAATATTTGAAATTTTGATAATGTTCGAGACATCTTCGAATTGTTCGCATATAGCACGGACACTTTGGAATGTAGGATTCTTTAGTAATAGTAATTTTCTTTGGAGATTAGGATCATTGATGACTGCAATTAAACGGTCGGGTAATTGAGTGTCTAATTGAGCTTCAAAGTTGCATTTTGCTGCCTGGGTCTGAAGTAGAAGTATAAAATCTCGGATGTTTTGGTCGGATTTTCGCATGATAGCATGGAATATGCTCCGTTCAGCAGCCTAAAAAGCTATAGGCTGAACATGCTGAATAATAGCTTCCTGGATCTTGTCAAGTGGCATTTTAATGGGAATATCCGGATAAACCAAGTTTTTCACCAGAGCATAAGCATCTTTACCAATTGCATTCAGAAAATAAGCAGCTTTCTTTTCTTCAGAGAGATTATCTTTGGCTATACCCTAAATTTTAAAACGCTTAATATAGTCCGACACTTCTCTTGAATTTGCATTTACTGATAAGGATTCGAGGTTCATTTTTGACATAGTTGCGACCCCTATAATTTCGTTCCTAACTTTTTCCAGAAAGTTGTAAAGCTCTTCGCCGGGAGAATTGTGCCTCTCGGGTAGAGTAACCACGAATTTACATATCAATTCATCCAGACAGAAAGAAAAAAACGTAGTGCGTGCATAGAATCGTTAATAAGAACTGAAGGATATGTGATAGTATTGTATGGAGGGTTGAATTAACCCTGAATGTATAATAGACGAATTGTCTGTTATACATTCGGTCTAACCCAAATAGCCAACCGAGACCTTTAACGAATAAGACACGCGCAGCAAGGAGAAATCGTATTCGTAAGTGTAACGTACAATATACGTCAGTATAGTTAAACACAATTAATAATTAAAGTTAGCAATCACCACAACCCGGTTAAGTATAAAGCGGCCCTATGGTCCTTCCTCGACCACCGATCTCGTTTTATTTTCCTCTTTCTTGCGTGCATAGAATCGTTAATAAGGACTAAAGGATGTTTAATCGACTCGCGGTTTCATTAGATAATGATAATTATAATTGCTTTATTTAGGTCTAGAGGACAAAAACGTTCATTATTAAGATGAATGCCCAAATTTATTTTGTTTATAATTATTATCCCTCCACCCCACCTCAGGAACGCTCTCGGAGTGCTACGACGAGCTTGGCAACCGCTACCAACTGCCCATTTTCGTGCTTTCTCGTCCAATCAACTTGGAGCCTGATGGCGGTATAGTTTCCTCATCCTCCGACACCCCATTAGGCGAAGGCGATGCCACCGACCAAGTCACCCCTCTTAACCTCGCAGACTGCGAAGGTGTCACCGTCGTCAACTTATCTTCACCCCACTCTCAACCGTCCCTCCACCATTCCTCCAACTCCGTCCGAACACCCTCCGTCTCCTCCAGAACCCCCAGTGGCGGCCTTGCCAGGCTCCGCAGGCTCTCCCGGTTCTTCCGCCCTAGTCGACGGCGCATCCACATCCTGGGTAAAAAGGCGCGCCGGAAAAGACATTCGAGTTGGTCCGCTAAACGCTGCTCCAATCAGGCCTTTGTGTTGCACATGCGGCTATCCACGGGCGAAGATTACGCGTTTCCCGTGACAGACAGCCAATCGGTGGTCGAGGTCAAACGACAACTCTCCTCCCTCACTGGCTGGCCCCCAGACAGACAACGCTGGTTCTGTTGCGGAGTCGCGCTCAGGGACGGCCTGAGGATCGCCGATTTCCCGCCAAGTGTGGCACCCCCTTTGAGCTTTGTTGTTCAGGTAGTGGTGCATTCACCCCTTGAACCGGAAAACACGTGGTCCCAAATTCGCCGGGTGCGGTCTCCTAGAGGAGATGTGACTTAAATTTTGTGTCGAGGCTGAGAAAAAAAGAATGTATTCCTACTATTATTATTAAGACTATAACTACTAATGTATTGCGCCAAGTTTATATTTCCCTTGCTTGCGTTGATTCTACTTGTTGAATTTTTCCGCGTCATCTCTTTGCCGGTGTCATCGCAGAAAATACACAAAAGGCGGCTTTTATTTGTAATTTTGCGAATAAACACTCCAGAAGTGTTGATTGAGTTTTTATTTAGTGGCCGCCGCCAGTTTTCACGCTTCTAGAATGTTGGTAACACTTGCACACCTCGGCAATGCTTTAAGTACTGGGATTCTGGAATCAATCAACACTTCTTTCTTTAGTTGTGAATAACTCTTCTAGATCATAAAAACGTAAATGGTAATTGACATTTAAACAACTAGACTGACCTCGTCAGTCACTTCTAATCAGAATTCGCGAAAACGTGTCATAAATGTTTTAAATATCGGACTCAATGTCACGAAGGTGGTAGATATCCACCGTTTCGAATTAGGTAATGCAGAAATTTAAGCTTAACGACCAACGCGTAAGGTCACGAAGGAGATTCTGGACTGTCACTAAGATCTCGGTTACCTCTTGGGACGCCGTGGGGTTTGCAAAACCAGAAGAGTATTTAAACGAGAGATTTGTATCTTGTAGCGAAAGGCTGAAATGCCCTTACAGGCTCTACGAATAACCTCATACTATCTATTCTTGGGGAATTCGGCCTAACACAACTATGTGAGAATGGTAAGCTTTACCTACTTTGGCAAAGTCGACGCCTTCAGAACGTGTTCAAGCAATCAAAAGAAACATTCGTTTACGTAGTACTCCATGGAAGGTTGCACTGTGCAAACTGTTGAAACTAAAAATCAGGACAAATAAAGAATAGCGGAATTTTGATATGCCGCCGTTCTTGTTTGTATTGAACGGTATTGTCTACGCATTGAACGAAGAGATTTACGCTTAGAGAAACTTTAAAAGAGGTTGTGGGAGGGGTCACTTAAAATACGAGCAGCGATTAGTGAACAACTATTGAAGGGGCGTTGAACGATGGTTTTTTTAATTGAGAGAATATACAGACCACTAGTAAACGAGATTATTTTAAAAAGCCTACGAAGGGTTAAAAAGTCAGAAAATTTATGGCCGGGAAACAATTATACAGGCATGGACAAAGGGTTTTATACGGCTAGAGCTTAAACCACGTCTCGTGAACAAGCGAAATAAGAAACAGGGGCGACGACAACGGCATCCACATGATGACTCTATGATAAACGACTATTAAAAATAACGGCGAGGAATTTAGATTTTGAGCTCCAGGCGAAATTATGGAGTGAAGAGATTTCGGGAGTTTCAACATCGGCTCTCAGGGAAAATGTAACGGAGACCATTCTCCGAAGACCACTCGAGTACCTCTGTGACTGCCCTCCCGAGGTGTTGAGAATAACCATTCGTCTTTCAGACATGGCATAAAGTAAAGTCATCTGCGTATTTTATTACTGTCACGTCGTAAGGGTACCGAAGGCTGGACGTGTAATAGTTAAAAGGGAACGGAGATAGAACAGAACCTTGTCGAACACCGCAATTATTTGGCAAGGAGGTGGTGGCTCCATTTCCGACACTAACATGTTGACGTCGATTAGAAAATAAGTTTTGAAGCCAATCAATCAACCATACCTCAACGCCATCTTCACATATTTGAGAAAGGATTCGGGAACGCAAGATAGTGTTGAAAGTAGAGGTGACGGCTTTCGCTCCGGCATCAAGTGAATAGTGAAGGGTGTGCGAATACGTAGCCACGGCATTCAGAGAGATTCTATTTCATTTATAAGCTGACTGGAAAGGGTCATCAGCAGTTTTAAGCGTGTCCGCCAATTCCGAGAGGAGGTGCTTCTGAATCACTTTCAACCAGACAGATGAGTGGGCGATAGGTCTATACTTCAAAGGTCCAGCGGAACAATTGGCCATTTTCGGAATAAGTGTTATAGCAACATATCTCCATTCAGAAGGAAAGGAGCATTTTCAAAACAAATAATTTGAAGTGTCCTACAACTAAATGTTCGCCTCTTTCAATTTGTGCATCATCACGAAATTAGTTTCAACACCCTAGAGGGTGACATGGGCGAAACGGCAATGGATTCTATTGTACGCTTGCAGAAGTTAGAGACGCGGAGAAATACTAGTATATATTGGAGAATTAAGATGATTTTCACGGTTGATTTTTTTGTGTTCAGTGAGGGATCGTCTGTTTTAGCCTGTCGATTGCCCTCGAATGCAACTTAAATGCCTCATATGGCGTTGAGAAATTTGATAGTTCGTAGTTCTCGATTGGAATTGTGGTGCAAACGGCATATCTGTTTGGTTGTTGATGAAACAGTGTATATGCCATGGCCGAATTCCGGTGAGCTTCGGTATTGAATTAAAAAATCACAACAAATACGGATGATTCATAGTCGCTGATATGGTCGAAGAAGTTTCGAAATGTAGGGATGTCTTTGGGTTGTGGCATAAACTGAGGTAACCGCGTGTTTTCAATGTCTGTAAGCGGTTGAAGATTATCTTTATTTTAATAATACTAATAATAATGAGGTCACAGGTACCAAAAGTTTCAACATTGAACATATACAATCCATATATGAAACAAGTTAACATATATTCAAATTAAAATTATGCATTATTTGTGCATCAGTTCAATCACAGTTTTAACGATGAAAAACTCTACTTCATAAAAGAAACATGCATTGATTCAAAACACGATTTCGATAATGCCAACGAGGGAAATTTGAAAATGTTGTTATCTCCTCATCGTAATCCTTATTAACGGCCACATGTAAATTTTTATTAAACCAGCCATCGGCCATGGAATCGAACACCAACCTTCAAAATAAGTTAGTATTTCAACATTTATATTTGATTACACGGAAGTATTTTACAATATGCTTTCATTTACTTCACATGATTCATATATTTTTATTACATTTACAAGTTCATGTGCGTTAACCATATGTCGTGCAGTGTTTTTTTAATAGGGGTTTGATCGCGTTATGCATTCAATTTTAGGTGCGATTGGGTGGAACTTCTCGAACCGGGTTCGCAGAAGGTGATATTTGCCAATTTGGCTTCCGGGGAGGTGCGCTGGGATTCACCACCGAATGCCGAAGTGTATGTTAAACCTCTGTCTTCATAACGGTTTGGCATCTATTAGTATATTTATTTACTCGAGCATTTAATCACCTATTTGGGATTATTTATCGTTCGACTAACAACCACCCTAGTTTTCCCTTCAAAATTATCCATATTAATTTGTTACATCCAACCCGGCGGTCTTTTATTAAGGGTCGTTTAGTAGTAGCAAAATTCCCTTGCGAGAGCTTTCAGAAAACATGGATTTTCTGCATTTTCGGGTTTTGTCCAATGCTCTTGTGTATGTTTTTTCTTGGGCAACCAATCGTGCTTATTTTTTTCTTTTCTTATGTGACGTTCTCTTAGGAGACCCCTGGCTCAAGAGCAATGGTGGGAATTGTTTGATGTCAATACAAATCGTCACTACTATCACAATGTCCGGACTTCCAAAACGGAGTGGCATCGACCGTCAACAGGCGACATCATACCTCTCTCAAAACTACAGGTAACTATAGGCCCGCATGCTGAGTTAAAGTGGAAAGGCTGCCTCCATCTTTAATAAGTAAATGTTATTTTTTCAAGCGTTGTGTATGCTTTTTTGTTGTATCATTGATAGTAGGGAAACTCGTTGATTAATATCTCTTAATGCAAACTGGGAGTTCTTCAAATTGCATAAACTCGCAGCTTGTTTGGCGTCATTTATTGTGTGTTTATGCGTGGTGGATAGGTTACCGAACATCGATTATGTTTGTCTAAGTTTTATTTCGTAACTATGCTATGTTTTTTTTATGTTCTCGTTTAGCTAATCAAACAACTGTCCGACCCAGATGGTGCAATGAACCGGGTATGTCCTATCAATCGATTTATCGTATTTTGTGCGTCATGCTTTAATCTCGGTCAAATTTTCCTCTGCAATGCCTCACACCATCCTCTAAACACACGGACGACCACTTTAAGTAGACCTAACAATCATGCTTCCAATGCCTGTATTATTTCAGTCGGCCAAAGATAACACAAAAACCCTTGTAAGTTGTATCTCTCTCGGGTGAGAAAAGAAGGGGAGGATGTGCCTCCTTGCCTGTCTTGTCGCGTGTGCTGCATTTGACTGCTCCAGTAGAGTGGCACGTGGAAGTTATGGGGCGGCATTTTTAAAACCATGGGCTAGCTCCCTGGACACAAGGTGGCATGCGAGATGGGCTAACAAATTGGCGGTTTTGCCTTTAAGTATGCTATTTGTTGCTCTGTAGCTTCTCGTGGTTTGTCCAACTTTCGGCTACTCTGTTGCAGCTGAAGAGAGGACACCGCTTGAAAACATTACAATTTAGTGGTTTAGATTCTTTTCAGAGCATGATGAATCGCATATGTGTGTTTTCCCATTCTTGTTTGAATTGGATGACTCTCTCTTCACCCGGTGGTATAGGGGTTAACACCCTCGCGCTGTTGGTGAGTGACTTGGGTTCGATTCCCAGTTCAGGCCACCCCCGGGGGCATTGGGGCTGCCACTTGAAAACATTCCCGAGAAACTTCATAGCAGACTCCCATGAAACCGGTTTATCCTCTAGTAGGAGATAGCTGCCACATATGCCGCCTTACTTCCGCTGCTTTTTACATGGATGTTTGTGCATGTGGGAAGGCGGGCGGAGCTTCTTTCGTTTATCCTTGGTTCAGTTAAGAAAATACGTGTTGTCAACATGTGTACTTCCGTCAGTTCTTCGCTGCATTTTCCCCTTCCCTCGCCGGTTATGTACATCCATGCATGCTGCCGTTGATTCAAGCAGGTCGTTTGCTTATTCGTCTACTCTCTTAATGCCCAATAAACAGAATCTATCAGATGGCTAAAGACGGTAAATTGGGGGTGACTTACGAGTCGGTTGATTTGTTCTTTTGCAATTTTCGTGGTGATATTGACCATGCACGAATGTTCCCACTTCCCCTAGGATATCGGAATGATGCATCGTCACAAAATGACCCCCTCCAGTGGTCACAACTCGATTGCTCACATTACGCCCAAGTCAGAGCGCCGCTTGGTATCCACCCCGTCCACAGGACGCCATCACAGCGACCTTCCCAGTGGCGCCACAGAATCCCAAAGACGCCGCAATTCTCAGCCGCAGACGCCACGAACCAGCCAGTCCATGAGGCGGGAGCGAGGTGGCATGTCCCCTGCCTCCTCGTCCGCCATCAGCGCGGCTGCGAATCAGCGGGTAACTGAGTGGTTGCGCTCGGCTGGTTCCCTACTTGAAGAGACTGAGGACGATGCTTCGCCGCGTCGAAGACCCACCGATGGTCGGGTGAGTGGTATATTGTCCTCCTAATGCTTCTCTTCTCGTGTGCTTGTGAAATCCCTCTGCAATTTGTACCCATGGTTTGATTTTGTTTTGCTGTCTTATGCAGGCATTAGCAACACCAATAACCGCACACCAAAACCATCCAGTCGGCACGTTCGCAATGTCCCCGCCTCTCACTGACACCACCGGCACCAACCCTTCCACCCCCCGCACTCCCGACATGCGTTGGAACACCACAACCACACGGGCCGCCATGTTCGTCCAGACCCCCCAGCCGCCTGCACCGCCCCCAGTGCGCCACTACTTTGCGGCAGCTCATGCCCTCCCCCAAGCCCCTCCCCTGGGGACTGCCACGTTCGATCGGCGCATGATGGCGGGGCAGGCGGTAGCTCCGCCTCTTCTCCAACAGCAGCAGCACTCACAGGACCGCAGCAACGCCTTTGCCAATATCCTCTATGACACGTCCTGCAACGTAATGGCTGGCCTATCGTTGTCCAATAGCAACAATAATAATCACTGCACACCCCAACCGGGTCACCGAATGACTGCGGCAGGCACGATGCCTCGTCTCTCGGCTGTGCCGACTCCTGTGCGCGCAAATCAACTGTTTGACCCTCGTCAGGCGACACCAGAGACTGAGATGACGACGAATTCGGATGACGCTGATGGTAGAAAAGAGGGGGAGCAGGATGACGAGGATGGCGATGATGATGAGGATGATGAGGATGTTTCATACTCGGATACGGGGGGAATCAGTGATCCCGAGGATTCCCGAATGTGTCATGTTGTCGCTGGAAAGGTAAGGTTGACCGTAATGCTCTTGACCGTGCGGGAATGTTAATTGTGGCGCTCTCGCTGACATCTTGGCTAGTTGTCTTTTATGTCATCTCTGAATAATGCACTCGTTTTTTAATCCAGTCTTCTGGATCACCTACGAGAAGAGACGCCACATGGTGAACTCTGTTTCTATAGGCCAAGTTTTCAGCACGAACAATCCGTATCTAGCGGATAGTGGTGCACCGAAGTGCTTTCGAGGGCTAAATTATCCTCTAACATGGCCACAGCAGTTGTTACTGTTGTGAATTTCCCTTTAGACATTATTTTTTTTATTTATTATCACCAAAATAAAAAAAAGCAGACTGAAGAAATCTTCGAGCAGCATCCCTTCCGCCTCGATCCGGTTGCTCCTGTGGACGAGTACACCTACACCCTCGACCACAGACAGCCCCCACCATCGGCCCCCCAGCAGACGCCCATGTTCCAGGTTCTGGAACAACACCAACAGCAGCACCAGCTCATGTCGTCCGAAACCCAGCCACCCTGGGCCCAGATGTCCCAACATCACCATCAGCTGGCGCCCCCACCTCAACAGTCGCTGCGCACCACGATGCCGACGGTGGCGGCGTCAGCCAACGCCTTGATGTTGTCGGACGCTGACCTTTGCCAGGCGCCCCCGACACCGCCTCCCCGTCTAGCCTCGGCGGTTAACACCATGCGGATGGGGGTCGCTGGGGGGACTCCAATGATGCCGCAAATGTCTCAGGACCACCAGATGATGATGGTGGCCATGATGGGCTCCCGTGGAGCAATGGAACCTGGTGTCTGGCAGGTAAACCCCGGTTTCTTCAGATTATTTATCTTTTTTGTGGGGAAGGGGATTTCTGTGGGGTTCTTTGGTCGACTCTTCAAAGGCTGCACCCGGGAAGGTTGAGTCGCTATGTATGAAGAGTCTTAGGGAATGAGGCGTACGGCTTACTGCACAAATGAAAACCTCTCCACTGAATAACCAAGAGTCGCCGGCGGCTGTGGATTGGTTAAGCTCTACGCCGGCAAGACTAACATTTATCAAGCAGTTCTCTCTCTCTCGCCGTCACTGTGCTGAGGTTGGCAGTGTCGGAGCGGTGGAAAAATAACAAAATGTCTAGTAGCATCGTCCAAGCGAGTGAAGTGCACTTGGACCTGCAGTCCGTCTACGTTGTGCTCCGCTAGAACCAGAAGCCGAAAACAATCTGCTCTCACCACCAACCCGCGACATCCATCGAGTTCGTCGGGATTGTAGAATAATAATAATAATTTTTACGCTTTATTAAGGTCACAAAGACCAGAACTTTCAGCATTTTAATGTTTAACAGGAATGGAGGAAATAACAACGAGGTAATGGCGGCCATAGAAGGCCTTGTCCATAACGCGCGCGAGACAGTTTCCGCCACCCGGCCTCAAGGTTGCTAGATAACAAGCGCACGCCACTACGCTCGGCCTTTGTGGACTTGGAATCTTGGAGCAGATCTGTTGCCTTCCACTGGATTGAGCGCATGCATGCTTGGAGGCACGGAAGAGGCGAACAAAATTTTGACCGACCGGCTACTCGCACCAGTCATAATCCGCGTGTCAAACGGAGCCACTGATAAGGGTAGCATTTTCCCGATGGAGACCAAAGACACACGTGCACTTTCCACAAGCTTGGGCGGCATTGCGCCCTCGTACCCTATGCAGCCGAAATATACATGATAACAATAATTATTCTTTGCAATCACTTGCTCGTCCCACCTGAAACAACCCAATCCCCCTATAGAGACCGCCCCCTCCTTTCTTTGCAGACCTTCGACACCTCGCCGGGGCCCGGCTTCCTCCCGCGCGGCCATCCCTTCAGGCAACCCACCAAACCGCACGGCTGTCCCACAATGACCACCGCCAGCACGGAGGGTGAGTGGTCGCCCCCCCCTCCCACATGTTTAGCCTTTCAAGCAATCACGCGAAATATGCGGTGATGCCGTAGGTCGCAAAATGCCCGTCTCTCCGGGCTTCTGGGAATGATCAATGCTGCCTTAATCACAATAATAATTATTCTTATGTTTCTAATCGATTTAAAACAGACACATGGCTTCTCAATTCCTCTGTCGCCTGTTCGGGTGCAACTAAAATACGTAACACACGAGGGGATGATCGGATTAGGACATGCCCAGCTGTTATTTTTGTAACTGAGCGATAATCAGCCTTGGCATTGGTTGAAGTGATTTTTACATTGAGACAAACCAGGAGGGAGGAGATGTGACCTGCCTCCAAGAAGCTGCCACCGATTGGCTGCACCCCACCTCAACGAGAGGCCACGAGGAGGCGCGTTTTACGCCTGCTTCTGGGCTGCCTACGCCCATGTTGGCATCAATGTTCTCTCTGGCGCCCGAAATCGTATCCATGCGTTTTGCTGTGTTTGGTGGGTAAACGCTGGTGACCATGACGACGGCGAGATCTGAATCACCCAGTTGTGTGTCTGTTGATATAAGTGTGGTGGTGGTGTTGGCTGTTACTCGCAGCAGCTCAGGATGTGTTTTGTGAGATCACTACGGATCAGTAGATGAGTCGCTCATAATTGCGTTGAGAAGTAAATTGTGCGTGTTGTTTTTGTCTCCCTATGACAACGGCCGTTTTTGCTCCTATATTAATAACACACCAGGCTTCACATCGTTTGAAAATTGCAACATACCTCCGTTTACTTATTTAAATGATTTCATCGCGATTTGGACCGCCAGCGCGACATCAGAACCCTATAGCCTCTTGCGTGTCCCAATTGATTAGGTGCCATGAAGATTCTCGGAAATATTTTATACTGGTAGCGCCCCAAACACTTTCTCTTATTTCTTCTTCTTCTTCTTCTTCTTCTTCTGCTTTGGTGCAGCTAGTTCCTGCTAGAGGATGAATCGGTTTCATGGGTGTCGCGAGTTGTAGCCGCCCACGCGCGGTTATCGGAGGCTGCCGGGTCAGAACAGATTGGGTATCCAGTTCCGTTTTCAGTTGTCCACCGGCCCATAGCAGCGCCAATATGTGCCTGGTGGCGACCAAGGACGTGGGTGTATAAGCTCTGAAGTCCCTCACCAACGAAGCGAACATGCTCTCCGCTAAAACATGGGGTCGCATTTCTAAAAGACGCCGTTGAGGTTTGTTACCCTGGGCACGCTTAACAACGAATCTGAGCAAGAATGCCTCAACCCCGCAGTGGTATGGCAGTTGTATCGAAGTACCCAGCGGTGAGAAATCACCAGTTGAATGGCGACCGCTGCCATCACGGCGTCTGAAGCATTTCTATAATACGCGGTGAAGGGATCGATTCAACGGTTAAAGTCCACCAACTCTTTAATTTTACTTAACATCCACCACAGCACTATCCCGCCAGAGGTCAATTCGTGTTTTGGGGGTGGTAATTAATCCGGCGGCGATCGCTGTTGACAGGGTCGCCGTGGCATTCGGGCGCCCTTCGGTTGGAGGTCACGCCAGTAGTGCACCACACAGCGCGTGTAAACAGCATCTCGGTTGTGTTTGCACAACACTCGTGCATCCTCTTCCGAATCACACGCGCCTGCAGGCACCCACGCACACCTCGACAGCCGTCTAGCCGTCTAGCCAAATGAGACCCCGAAGACGGGCGTTAATATGGCGTCAATAATGTGGTTTGATGCAATAATAGAAATTGTTTTTTTTTAAATGTCAAAACGGCAGCACCGAATGGAGTCAGCAGTGCCACAATGTTGGCTCGTGTTTGCGAGCAAAAATTGGACTTGTGATTCTGCGGCATTTGGCTTTGGCACGTGAACGGTCGATATCACCGGCCGTCTGCCAAGCGATTTGTTGTCGGATGTCCTTTTTTTTATTATTATTATTCGGCATTCTCTTTCTAGAGCATTAGCCGGCTTTGTGTGAATACTGAACAGGGGACAGCGTCTCGAAGGGAGCGCAGAATCATCAACCGATTTAGGGGGCGCCGCTGTTGGGACTCGAGCTGTTTAACTCGGGGATCAGGCGGCAGCCGTTTTCCGCCACATCCACGCCGCTACCTCGGGCTTGTTTTAAGGGCTTCTCTCACGAACAGGGTCAAGATGCTAGCGGCTAGACTGTCGGGCCACGGCGAGACGTGAGTGGCAGGCGGATATCCAAGAAAAGCGGGAAGTGGCATACAAGCCCCCGAACACTCGTGTTGCTGGTAGTTTCGATCGTATGGTTCATACGCGCTTCCTGGCAGCGAAATGCTAAACATCTCGGTTTTCCTCTGTTTATAGCATAGCCACAGCGGTCTCCCTGACTGGGTGGCTCCTTTCACGAACTCGCCCTGGGCAGATAGAGGCAAAAAGGGGGTGTCTCGTTTCATTGCCTTGCAATGCAATGCGGGTAAATTGGAGGACATTGAAATGTGCACTAAGATGTGACGCACATCGACAGCTATCCCTGAGAAAACTCAATCAATATCGATGAGCCGGTTCATCCTCTGGTAGGTCGGGGGGGGGGGATGTTGCACCGGCAATTACGACTATTCGATGGGATCAAACGGCCGCACAACATCTCTCTGGGAGCGATCGAGTGTTACCACACCGTTGTTGGGCTAGGAGGTGAATCACCAGAGGTGGTTTTACTGCCTCCGCGATCACCGGCTCGTTCTCTGCCACCGAGCGCGATGAATAACGCAAATCGCGCGTCGATTCCGCGCGCATGTTCATCATTGCTACCTACTGCGCCTCACTGCACGACGTTGGAAAGACTTCGGACGCCCTAGGGCATGTTTAATTGGTCTCCCCGCTAGTTCATGCAAGGTTGGGTTGTTGGGCTCGTGATTATTCTGCTTCGCGAGCGAGTTCTGATTTAGCGAAAGTAATTCGAAATGGCTTTAGACCATTTGGACGTTGAGGACACTGTTGACTGGAAAAATCTAGATTCGCCTGACCTTGTATTTAGACATTTTGACGGCTTAATCCTTTACCACTTGCTTTAAGGAAACAGTAAACTAATTCTGCAACACAGCCGGCAATATTTCCACTGGCGACACCACACCCCTGCTCGTCGTTAACGCGCGTTCTACGAAACCATTATGGCATCCAGATAGCTGGTTGGAATATGACTCACGCTCTATTTAATACAGGATTACAACGACAGAGGTTTTGTAACGAAAAAACAGAAACCACGCGTTATTTACCGAACAACAAGCAACTCACCGCACCGGTTAGTCATGCCGCGTCTGTCGGCTGCTAATCCATCCCGGTTTGCGAAATCCGAGTCTTTAAGAATCGTGTTTTGTCAACCTACACGTGAATCATGAGTTTGTGTCTTGTTCGCCCTCGAAAATGTGTGCGAGCTGTTGTTGAAGCTGAATCTTTTGGCGGCTTCTTTGACTGACTCGTCCCATGAATGTCGAGCCCATGATCTCAAGTATCTCGAAGATGTGCGAGCGTTGTAGATGGTGAGGCGTTGTTTTTGGTGCAAAGACAAAGGTAACCCAAACTGCCAGTAATTGTGAAACAACACGAAAGGCCTCCTTGATGTTGTTATTCTCTCCTGTTCCTCGTTCAAGAAAAAACAAACATTTTCGGCATTTTTTGCTATGGAAAGTCCATATTTAGTTGGTGGAGCCAGAGCAAATTAACTTTTTGAAGCGATCCCCTCAACTCGTAATCTAAAGGGCTTTAGGCGCCGTGATCGCGGCCGTGGCCATTCCGCTGGCACCACAGTTCACTTTGATACTTCCAATTTCCACAACACACCGGGGCTGTGGTGATTTTGCCCCCATTCTTCGGCAAGCGTGCCCCAGGGTCACAAAACCCTTGACATCTTTTGGGGATAATAATAATAATATTCGCTTTATTAAGGTCACGAGGACCAAAACTTTCAGCATTAAAATTGACAATAAACAAAAATCTGACAGGACGTCACGATTATACGTAGAAAATGCTGAATAGGTTAAGAAGAATAAAAGAAGTAACATCGAGGTAAATTTGCAAGAAAGGCCAATTAAACATCTTTTGGAGATGCGACCGGATGGTTTTGCCGTGGACTCTCCGGCTATGTATCGGCGGTCACGTCCACCTCTTCGGGTGGCGCTGAAGACACTGCCACAATATTCCAAAGATTTGTCATGGAAATGCCATCATCCTTAACTGGGCGCACAACAGAGAGAAATTGAACAGAAGCAGACTTTGGGGCGATCGTTTGCTGCCGCTGCGGTTTGGAGACGGGAGTTGCCAATGACTCACCGTCCCCCCTCTCTCTGTCGCTCGCCTGCCTACCCACTCTGCCCCTCCTCCTTCTTTTGCCGCCAACAACTGCGATCTGCTGTAGCCAGTAGCTCCTCCTCCTCCTCCTCCTCCTCCTCCTCCTCCTCCTCCTCCTCCTCCTCCTCCTCCTCCCTCCTCCTCCTCCTCCTCCTCCTCCTCCTCTATTTGCCATTGTTTGCTGTCTTACAGACCAACTTAGCAAGTCGCACAATATGTGGCATTTCTTTGACCACCGAAACCGATGAATATGCGCCTCTGGGCCGTAGGAGACCTGAATTCTGGGGAGGGTTCTACAGTTGACTCATGGCATGCCCACAGATGTGTGTAAGCGGGGGCTGGTGTGAGAGACGGAGGAATAAGAAGTTTAATTTCCGGTGCGTCCCTTGGCAACCCCACAAACACAACAGACAGGACTTCGAGGGAGTTGTTTTATGTGTCCAATTCGAAAATATGATACAATTAATATTGCCCGATGCGTGTATGAATAATTATACGTCGACCAATTCGAAATGAGACTGGACTTAGGCCTGTCTAAGAGACCATTGAGATAATTGGTACATGAAATGGTCGAATAACGTCGACGAGAGCTAAGAAGGCTGATGATTCCATGCCCAGCCTTACCGCAACAAGCCCATCCAGAGTCACACAGAGAAACGGTCTTAGCGAAAACAGCGCCATCATCAGCCTTTGAGCCCAACTTACCCGAGGATCTGAAGTAGACTTCTTGTCTGGCGTGGTTTAGGAAAGTAGGAGAGGTGGTTGTTCGTAAAACTGCATTTCAACCTGCTGTGAGTCACTCCAACCAGGTTAAACCACGGGCCAGTCGGATCTCAGCATTTCTCTCCTCATAACAGACACGATTGCGTGGCAGCCAAGAGTGCCGAACATCAATTTCCCGAAGTCGGAAAACTGCAAATAAAAACACGTTTCCATCTCATTTTGGTATTTGCAACAACTTGAAGCTGCACAGCTTCATCCTGTCTAGCCGATTTACTGGCTCAACGACCATGTTTTTCCCGTTCCCTACAGACGACGTCGCCTCGGAAGATCGCAATCCGCAGACGACTCACACCTCCACCCGATCCCTCCTCTCGGCCTCCTCATCACTGCAGGAAACAGCGGCTGCCGCTGTCATGGCAACTGGCACCATAGGGACCGTGCACTCCTCCGGAGGCGTTACCGGCTACTCATCCCCCACAGCGTCTCAACCAATGGGACTGGTGCCGCGCCGGTCCGCCTCAGGCGGTTTTATTGGACCCGCTGAGATTGAACACCTTGGGCCGCCCAATCCCATCACCACTTACACGGCCACGACTACCACTACTAACTACAGCAACAGTAGTATGTGTGCGGCAAAACCATATTTGGCCGTCGCGTCCTCTGGCACCACGCATTTTGCCCTCATCTCCGGCCCCTTCACGTGGCCGAAGGATCTTCTCAGACCGAGCCAGGATAACGCCGCCCTCATGAGTTGGACCAAAGTAAGGATTGTTTCGACTTCTCCATTTTTTTTGAACATCGTTTGCGGGGAATGCGGTTGGAGTCCTGGAGCACGAGTAACCGTTTTTGAAAAAAAAATGGATTTTTTTTATTTGGACGATCTCCCTCTAGACTACTTGCATTTCCGTGCGGATTCATTGGTGTGCTACATTCACTGGAACCTCTTTTTTTGTTGCTTAGACTGCCTTCACCAAGCGGCTGCTAGCAGCAACCGACAAAAGCCTTCAGAAACACATACCGGCCAACTTCAAGCGTAAGTCTTCACGACTGCTTTAATGCCCTGTTTACAACGCCTTTGGGCATTACTATACACTACCTTAAGCGCGCGACAATGTGTCACCGAAAAGACACCTTTCCCGGATCCATCTCACTTTTGGATTTGCAACAACTTGAAGCTACACAGCTTCATCCTATCTAGTCGATTTACAGACTCAACGACCATGTTTTTACCGTTCCTACAGATGACGTCGCCTTAGCTGTCTAGTAATTGTGATTTACCCAATTGACTGGTTCCTGTAATGGGGCACGCGGGACACCCCTTGATTTTTTTGGGCATTCCTTCACACAAAGACAACAGTTTTAAGTTACAATTTACTGTCCACATTCCGTGGACCTTTGGCTGTGGGGGGTGTCTCCGAACTGCCAATTTGTTTGATGTCCGTGTTTAAAAGAAAAAAATTAGCTTGGCTACCCGCCTTCCCATTTAATGTCCCCAGTGACACACCTGACCCAGGAGACCTGGCGTCTAACGCACAGCACGCTGTCCATTTTACTGTCTATGCACCGCTAAAGACCCAAAGACCAATGTCGTGGGGAGCTGCGTTTGGGCTGTTTAGATTCTCGATGTGTACGTATCGTTTTTTGATAATTATTTTCCCATGCTGGGATTACCAGAGCCATCAAAACTGACCGTCAACTTTGAAGGTGGGGGATTCGAGCTGAAATGGGGGCGAATTTTCCAGGTGCGCGCATTCCGTCTTCGGAGGCAAAAAAGATGTTAATTATCATGCGCGTTCTGCCGAGAAGTGTGTCTGGGGAAATTGATAAACCCCAATGCTGATTCACCAACCACCCACCCACCCACTCGCGCGTATACACACACACACACACACATAGACATCTACAAGTTTATAATGCACAATCATCTCCCCGTTTCCGCATTTTGTGGGGGGGGGAGGTGGGCTTTGATGTATTTGATTCAATCACCCGCCTTAAATCGGCGGGGGCTGCTACCGCCCTTTCGATAAACGTAGGATCACCTTAGGGCTCAAACGAAGCGATTAGAGAACGCGAAAGGTGCTATCGAGGCTGCTACATCAGGAACAACACCGTAATCGACTACGGTATGGCGCCTACCTTTGCGCGGTACTGGGGATACCGGGGTCAACCTTTGCGAGTCGACCAGCCCATGAAAGTCTCTAATCAGAGCCCACAACCACGCCATTAAGGTCGCTCTCCACCGTGGCACATGAAATTACAATACTGACCTTAAAGTGATTCGTCGTCTGTCTCCCATGTGCCCTCGCATTAGTCAGCCAAATGGATGATTCGTTCATGTGTGACCTCGGCACCAATCAGAGCTTTCCAAATGGACAAGCTAACACGCACGCAAAACGTGTTTTCTTTGTGGAAAAGAACTAGAACATGGGCCGTACATTCGACGGGATTTTTTTTATGAAGACGCACCATTGCAGGCACTGGCTTCGCGCTCAAGCGTCCTGTCGGCGTGTTCAGTTATTGTCCAGCTCGAACCACTATTAAAGTAGCCGTAAATGTTATTCATAACTAAAATGTAGTCTTTGGTCATCTTGTCAGTAAAAATGTTCACGTTTGCTCGGCTATCTCTTACTAGAGGACACACCGGCTACATGGGGTTTGGCCAGACGATTTTAGGGAATATTTTAAAAGGCGGAGTCCGCAGTGCCCCTCATAGTGGTCTGACATGATAATCGAACCCAGGTCCCCCACCATCAGAGCGAAAAAGCTGTCCGCTACATCATCGTGTCATTCTTAGATTTCAATCGGCTGCTGCTGCTCTGTAAGATGGTAAAAGGTCTTCTTTCATTGGGTCTTGTTTGTTTTACCCGTTGAGAGAAGGGGTTTTTGCCTAATCGCGGAATTCCACCAAGACTACCCCGGTGTGGGGGTATTTCTCATAACTACACCACCTCCTCTCCTTTTAATAGAGCATTGCGCCCTAATGTGTGTGGGTGCTGCACGATTTTTCAATGTTCAAGCCTTCTAGACTCCAACGAACCACGGAACTCTGGTCGCCGTTTGTCGGGCATTGCGACCGGTGTTTGGGGGCAGGGGGTTGTCAATAGGACAGTCACAGTTCTTCGGTCCATTGTGCACCAGGTCGGCAACTGATGCGGGAATAGCGGCGGTGACACTATCGGGAATGCTTGATGATGACGCTGCGGACGCCGCTCCCACCGCTTCTTCGGGTGGTCCTGGGGCACCGTCAAGCGCGCAATCATCACGAGAATCCTTATGGCAACCTCCACGAAGCCGCTTCATCCTCTAGTATGAGGAGAAAACAAGTTTATCTCAAATTTTCTTCTCTTTTCACCAACGCCCGTGTCTAGTGGTCCAGTCATTCATGGGCGACCGGACGGCGAAACTGAGCAAACCCGACCTCGCCTCCATCATTGTCCAGAGGGCGCTCTCCACTCCGGGAGTTCGAGACGAACTCTATGCCCAGTTATGCAAACAGACCACGGGGAACTACAACGCGTGAGTTTCTCCCCACCCCATCGTTCAATCGATACCCCCCAGACTCCTATTTGATCCCTTAAAGGGATTTACTGCATAATTCAACTTCGCCAAGCACATCGATCGATGCTGTTATATTGGTTTAAAATATGCTGCTTTACTCTCACCGTGGGTTCTCACGAGCTATTAATTTCGTTGTCGTCGTCTTCGTCTTCAGCAGTCCTCTTCGAGAGTAGCGGTAAGGCAAGAGGATTGATTTCCTCGCCTCTGGGTGATTTTTATTCCCCAGTATTATGCGTGCTGATTGGCGCAGCCTTCCTAACCGCGAGTCTGTGGTCACCCCCCTATGTCCTCCTCCAACGCGGATTTCATCTGTTCCACTCCTGTCGATCGGTCGGTCCATCGACCCTTTTGTGGTTTTATTCTTGAACTCGGCAATTGCTGTGAGTGCACCAAATCTTTCGGCGTGGATACACGTCTAGGTGGTGAAGTGGTTGGTCGGTCGGTCGGGACACTGAATTCATTATTTACAAGTGAACGCTCAGGTGTCTCGCGCATGTCCCACAAAATATACTTTGCAACAATGGGTGCTCATCTGCAGTGTACAAACATCCTGGAAATTCAATAAAACCAAAAAATGTCAAAACACGTTCTTGGCGGTTGCCGTACCTAACTTCTCTCCTGTTCTCTCCCATTACGGATGCATTGATGTAGCACCACTTTATGAGTTTATCTAACAACCTCTCTCTCTACCTGCCCACTTCAAATCGCCTAGAAAGCGCAGTGCCTAATAAAATTCCTGCGTCTATGCGTATAGATCACAGGTCGGTCATTTATTGTCTCTCCAGATCAGTGGATATTATATTGGAGTAGTTAAAAACGATATCTCAACAACAGCGACAAACCCTCTGATATTTCTCCTCGTGTGGTGCACTTGGATTATTCTGGCCTCCATCTTCACGAAAGGATAAAACTATCGAAGATTGTTCGATAAAGCGGGGTTCTTGAGTGGTGGTAATTCAATTAGTACCATTTGGATGTACTAAAACGCACCGCGACCGAATAGTGCACATCCTGGGAATCCAAGCAAACACAACTTAGTTCATTGGACGTTACAACAGTGTTGCTTCGTAACGGGATTAGCCCTCGTTCTCTTCATATTCTGACGCACTGTTATTGTAACACTTTACAGGAAGATATATATATACTTCGCTCTTGGGTGTTTTGCTGTCCATGTTTCGCCTCTAGGATTGGACACGCCGAATAGAGGAGAACAGGGAAGAAGAGAGAGAGAAGTCATCGTGTTTTGATGGAGGGGGGGGGGTCTGGACGCATCTTTTTCTCTTCAACTACCCAACGCTGCTCCCCCCTCACCACCCCCACAGTTCTAAGCAGCTGATTAATCGGTCGTGTAGGTAGCCCCTCTACGCTGAAATCAGAATACAAGTACAAAACCGTTTGTTTGTGTCTGCGTGTGTGTGTGTGTGTGTGTGTGTGTGTGTGTGTGTGGTCGATTGTTTCCGGTTCAGTTCTAATGTTTACATTCGATTGCAAATAAAAAGAATTTTCACCGACGCTTCGAGGTTTTGATCGCGGAGAACTTCCCGTCTCTCTCTCGCTCTCGCAGTTTCCTTGGTTCACCCTGGCGTGCTCCTTCCAGAGCATTTATGGGCCGATTTCCAAATACCCAACTATCCCTCGAACAAGACACAGCAGTGGTACTTGTGTGGTTGTGGGTGAGGAGTCGATGGTTTGGCGCTTTTTCGTGGAATCTTCAAGAGTCAAAAATCCCTGCTAAACCAATTTCGTATCTACCCTGTCAGTAATGCCAGCACGTTCAACAGTCCCGTGAATGCTTATAAAACACCCTGCTTCCTATTTTCACCCCGTTGTGTTTGGTGGTTCAATTATGGGATCATTACGTTGTAAATTTCACCATACGTATCCACCTTGTGCGGCCATCTCCTGGTGGAGGTTGAATACCTCGAGGCTCTATACGATCGATGCGCCTTGCAAGGCAGCGTCGAGCTTCCTACCCGTTGCATCCCGGTTAGATCCCGCCGGAATGCCCCACCTGTCGGGATTCATCTACACAAGGTAACTGAGAAGTCGGCTTCCCGCCTACTGAACGCACCTGGTTTGGCCCCCCCCTCCACCTGCCAAGCGGTTTACTGGGGCGTTGCCGCTGCCGCAGGTGCAGCCACAGATGCAAGTTGACTGCCGACCAGCGATTTGAGAGCGGGACGTTTGTCACGAGTGACAGTACAGACCCCACGCCCAGAGCTACTTCTCCTACCGGGCAGCACTCAACACCCCCTTCTTGCCGCAGCGGCCGCACCCATTTAGCAAACCGCTTGACGGGCTAAACTTGCAGCTGGGAACTCTGACACCCATCGAGGCTCTCGCTACTGCCCCCAGCAGGACAGATTGTGCGGCGGAGGTTTGCATCTACCGGGGACGCTGCTTGTAATAATATTCCCGAGAGCATTCATGGCAAACCTCCGTGAAGCCGGTTTATCCTCTAGAAGAAGACAGCTGCTCGAGTCTCGGCGGACCGACATGCATGAAGCCGCCGGCTCACCCTCTAAATTGATGCACTGGTTGTCCAAATGAAGGCCTAACTGCCTCGAATCCACCTTTTTTTGGTCTTCCCCGAGTTTTGCGACTGAGTCACGGATTGTTTTCATCAAACGGAGCATCCCAACGCCTCTGATACCGCGGCCACCCTTGCTTGCGACCTGCTTTGGTAGCGCTGTGCTCCCCACCCACTGCTTACTTCCAGGATTCTGCATGAACATTTCGCAAACATTCGTGATGCCGACTGCTCATCCTCTAGTGGAGGTCGTAGTTGCACAAAAACGAGTTTTCTGGTTTGCTTTGCCGCTTTGTAGGTACGCACGGTCGGTTAGGATGCAGATAGATTATAATAACAATAATGGCTTTCGATTTATTGGAGGTTACGAGGCGCGAAACATGCATTTGCAATCGATTCATCCTTTGGTCCTTTCTGATCTCTTCTTTTTCATTTTCAACTTTGCGAAATATTTGGGCATATGAAGATTCAGAAGATGTTAAGCAAAAAATATGAATTGCCTACAGAAAAAGCAAATAATCTCCCCTTCCCCCCCCGGTTCATAAAGTTGTCCAAACGCATTGAAAGGCCCATCTATAACAAGCCTCACCTAGTTGACCGACGTCAATGGTCAAAGAAGAAGGTCAGGAAAAAATGTGTCCGATGACGCTCTCTCGGTGTGACCTCTCCGATGAATTTGTGTCCACGTTTGCTACTGCCTCTCCAGATTATACCGGTCCAGTTGCATCCCGAGTGGCAATGCATGTGAATGCGCGGGTGTGTTGAAGCAGCTCTAGGGCAAGGCCCAACGACACTGACGCATAATGGAGTGGCTCGTACACACCTCACAATGCTGCGTCGTGCCCCGGTCTCATGAGTGTCGCGTCTGAAGACGATTTCATGAAGGTTCTTGGGAATTTGGGCTACTGGTAGCGTCTCCAGCGCCTCCCATTCAAGGGCCGACTCTAGTCCTTTTCGCTCTCGAGTGCCTCCACAAGGCTACAGGGATCTCGGTTTGTGTGTCTTTAAGTGGCCCGTCGGTTGAGCGTTCGGCACCAGATTCTGCTGCGTCCTCGTACGGGAAAGTTGCATTTCTCGGCAAGTGCCCTTAAAAGCGATACCGCTGCCAGAAAGGCTCCAAATGAGAAGCTAAATCGGACCATTGGCAAATCAGAACCACCTACACCACGCACAATAGGTGTCAATGGGACGGCATGCTCAATCAGTTATTGCCTCCTGTCATGGCAAAGGAGTGCTTATTAATTGCACGAGATGTATCAACCGGCTGGAAATTTAATTCCACGTGTGGCCCCTGTGTGTTGTTCATGTTGTGGTTGATGATGCAGCCGCGTCAACCTCGACCTCCTCTTCGGGACGCCGTCATTAAGAAACTTCATGAAACTGGTTTATCCTCTAGTAGGGCAACTCTACACTGAACGACGACGCCACCTTCTCGTGTTTATAATGCGCGTTACTTTAGGAGCATTTTAGTGAACGTGTGAAAATCGGTGTTCCAGCCCTTAGTTCAAATGCACTGCCCTTTCAGCATTTTATTTTATTTCCTTTTTTTCATTGGCCTTGACATTTTACTGCCGCCCGACCCTTTCCGTCTGTTACTCCCGAACAATAACATCCTGCTGTGCCATTATTTTCTGTAATTTCAGTTGAGAAAAACAATTGCCGTTTCCAGAATTCTAACAGATCCATCTTTTCCCAATTCGCCGATTACCGAAAAACATATGCCGGTAGCGATAACTGAACTGTTGGTCATTTTTCCATTTTATTTTTACATTCTTAGTTCTTATTCATAGTACAAATCAAAATAATGCTATCAGTAACACGAGGACCAAACCACAATGCAGTAAACTACGGATAAACGAAACAATGACTGTTGGCAACACACCGCCGAGAGACAATATTTCCTTTCCTTGATCATTTTTCCAACAAAGTGATTACATATTCAGAAGAATTGTGCTGCGGAATGTTCGCTCCACTGCGCGCGCTAAAATAAACACGGAATCCCAATTTAAAAAAGGACTGCCGAACTATTTGGTTTAGCGAACCCGTATGATGGCGGTAATCCAGAGCGTGTGATCCACGGTGGCCAAAGACGTGGGTCGCGAATGATTAATACGCTTTCTAACAACGTCTAATACTAGTTATAGCGCAACCAGAGTCAAGCCCGGCGACAAGGCACTTAGGGAAGACGGCTGCTTCTGTCGCCGTGTGTCCTCGCCCAACCAACTTGCGCGTCTAATTAACGGGCTTGCCTGGGCGGCCATTTACCACAGTATTGACTTGAAATGAATGCCCAATGCCAGCGTCACTGGAGTCATCCGTGACCGATTTCCTCTCCTCATCTCCCCCGTCATGTTCTCTGTACAGCGATAGCCTGATGCGTGGCTGGGAGCTCCTCTGCATCTGCCTCTTCTATTTCCCTCCGAACAAAGTCTTCCGCGATCCACTGGACGCCTATCTGAGCGTGCGCTGCGAGGCCCTCACCATCTCCTCCGCCGCCCCCTGCGGAGTCTCCAACCTCTCCTCCTTAACGGTGCCAGCTGCTCCGCCCGCCTGCCCGTCCGACTCTTCCACCGCCCGCCCCGGCCCCAGCCTCGCCGCGGCAGCCGCGCTTGCCGCCGGGAGCGACCCCAGCACCTTCATATCGACCCCGGTGACGCCCGCCTTCGGGGTTCTCCTCTCCAATGGCGGCAGCCACTTACAGCCTCCCGTTGTGGAGGGAGACGGAGTACTCCTGGACTCTGCGTCGACGTCTGGAGGGATTGACCAGGTGGTGGCGGGAGGTGGAGGCGGAGCACCAAGCGAGTTCCCCTACGGGCCCTGGGTCAAACTGTCGGCGCTGCATTTCACGAGAGCGGCTCCGCGCTGGTTTATGAGATCGGTTGCTGTGGGTCCGAGTCGGTTGCCGATGCCTCTTGCCAAGGAGGACCTCTTACACGTCAAGGTGAGTTCTGACGGAGTGTTGCAGTTTCTCGGATGTTTATATGGGCTGGAGGAGCCTTTGATCTGGGATTTTACTTGAACGGAGTTTCATGCCGGCGGCCACATTTAAACGTTTATGCGGTCATTGGGTCGTGGGAAATTTTTAATTTTCCACTTCGCATCCCGTTAATCGGGTTGATCATCCTCTTGGGGCCTACATATTAACAGGTTCTTTGTTTACTCCTTTGAAAGTGAAGCTCTCCTTCGCTCTTTGATTTTTTATGTGCAACAATATGACTAGGGGATTGTAAAACTATTCTTGCATAACTGTAAACAAACCCGAAGGGTATCCCTTGTAAAAAGGCCATGGAAATACATGTGCGCTTCGGCATTTGAACATTCCTCAAACTTGCCTCGTTCACCAATCACCGCACCATGCATGTGCGTGCTACCCCTCGTGACTCTATTCGTTGACTCTTCCCTCAGTGGTTGAGCGTGATACTCAGTACTCCGGCGAGGAGGCAGGGGTAGAAGTTGCTCCACATTTTCTGGGTAGCTCATTTCATGGTCTTTTCCTGCGAAGGTCAAATCCAGAATCTCCAGTGACGCGATATATGAGCATCTAATGTACGAGCAGCGAGGGGTGTTCACGTGGTGAAATGACCTTGAGTGGTCTCTTGGGTGTAGAGCATTGGTAGGCCACTGGAAAAATAGATTATTTAAAAGAGGGTGAAAAAAATAAAGAAAAAGCGACAGTAGTTTCGACTTTATCAAAAAGGGCGAGGCATCGGGGAGGACGTTTAATAAGGGTCAAAGGGTAGACATGCATGAATAAAGACAGTTGACGTGTCAGAGTCTGAACTCCTACGGAGACTGTCTTTGTTACGCTTCTCAAATGTTTCCTTTATCCGACATCACTGTTGGAAATAAGCTAGTTGAATTTCACTTTTTCTGACATAATTTGAATAGAATTCGCCAACGAAAATGGATCTCTGCAGCCAAATTCGATCTAGTCCTTATTCTGGATCCGATTGGTTTAATCGTTCTACACACATGCAAAATGACCCTTGGACGAGGCATAATTTATGCAGATATGTATCGCCGCAGCGGTTTATGTTCCATTATTCATTAAACTCTGGATGTGGTGGAGGGGCGTGCTGTATCGCCAACCACCGATAACCTAATCGAGCGGCAATGTTGCGGCAACATGCATTGCGTCACATTGTCCTTCATTTCGTCGCCACAATATCGATCACCTGTGTCCACGTCAGATCTGTTCATTCTGTCCCTTTGTCACCCAACACGGTGTATAAACCGTGAAAAAAACCCATTTTGCAAATAGTTAGCATTGTTTCTTTTTACTAAAAAATCACTTTCACGCTGTCCGGATTACGTGTTATTGTTACATTCGGCGTATTGTAAATGCTTCGTTTCTTGGACAACGGGTGCCATGAAAATAAATTAAAAAACTATCGTATTAGGAGGAGGAGGAGGAGGAGGCAATCGGATGTGTGACTTCTCTCAGTAGCCGTTCGGCTACGGGTGAACGAACCGGCTACTTACTTTATGTGGCGAAGTTTATTACATTTGCTTGAATTGCATTTGGACTAGGGCCGCCACCCAGCTTTTAATCATCACAAGCATCTGTAGTCGTTGCACAATCGAACGTTTCGAGCAAGATCGGGCACGATCGGATCAAGATGATGGTTGACCAGAACCGTCTCCTCTCTGGTGGTTTAACCTCGGAGTAGACCGCCTGCCTAGGAAAGTCTGCCGCGATCCACATACAGACGCCATGGGGAACGGAGACTGTTTGAACGTTTACTTGGGTGTTGTGGCCGCTGATGCATGCTGGAGCCACAGTCGTCAGCTGACTGCCAGGTGGCGATGATCCTAGTTATTCTTAATAGGAGATTGTTCAATGGAACTCTCTAAAAGGCGGCCATTGACATTGCTGTCGTTGTTACCGTCTCTGTTTTGCTCAGTTCGTAGACTCGTTCCACGAAGGGTGTCTCCACGAGCTTGAATTCATACCGAACGGAGTCAGTGGGTTTACACTGGTTTCCAGTTGTAATGTTGTACAGGTGTGTTATGCCAAATGGCTGAGGACTTCTTGAACACGGCGGAGCAATCGGGTTTTCGGTATGCCAGACCAGACCAGACCACAACTATTGGCCGACTGGAGCTTAGATAGACGGCTTTGATGCATCTGTGGCTCTCTAATCACCTGTTCATCTGATGGGTATCGTTCGAGGTCGCGAATGAGTAATAACCCTGGATCCCACAACGCACAACTATTCTCTCCAGGGTCTCAAACAGCCTGTTTTTTCATAGAAAACGCGTTAAATGACCCAGCATAACTCGGCTACTTGTTGCCCCATTAATTGCACAACCTGACCTTGCTAGCTTAACCCCGCCACGTATCTTGTGGCGCTCGCTTCCTTTTAATGAAGACGTTGTCCTGGTTGCTATGGGGTTAATCTACCCCCCCACCCCTACACGACCCACTGGTCTTAATGGCCCATTCCAGATGTGCTTGAGAGGCATGTGTGCGTAAAGCAGATCCGTTGAGCTGGGCCCGCAACCCAGCGGCTTGAAGGCTGTCGGCTAAAACCGGCGGCTTCAACATCATCATCAAGAAAATAACCAACCCAAAATGCCATCAATGACGCCGGCTCATTCGCCAGCACGAGAGTTAGACACACAAAGACAAATAGCAGAGCGTGAGGACAATCGACAAGTCGCGCCGCATCGGCTTCATCAAAGTTAAAACAAATATGGAATACCAATGTTCAATTGCTAGAAAGACAAATGCAGTTTGGAATGCTCATGATGACGCGGCAAATTGTAGGCATCGAGCATCGAGTTTGGATCATCCAAAATGACAGCGTTCACAATGCCCCTTCATCCCCCTCCCTCACCCCCCTACAGGACTTCCTCCTGAAGCCGGGCATTTTCGGCAGCAGCCTGGAGGAGATGATGAAAATCCAGACTTGTCGATTTCCGTCATTGCGTCTTCCGTGGATTCAGGTCTTTCTCACCGAAGAGCTCCTGCGTCTCAACGGTGCCAAGGCGGAGGGCATTTTCCGGTGAATTAAACGGCCATTGTTATGATTTATGCAACAGCCCTTTTGGCGTCCTACTTTTGTTGGGGCTTCAGTAGTCTTTTATGGTGAGAGGGTATGTTGTAAACTGAATTCTATGCACTGCCTGGGCCCAACCTTCCTATGACAGGCTCGCGAAAAGAGCAATTCCGCGTAGCCCATGGATTGCAACTGGCGTTACCAGCTCTCCAACGACGCAATAGGATGGCGTAGAAGTCGTCAACCCTTTGCATCGCCGTCGGCTGTAGTGTTTCGTCCACGCTCTGCGCCTGCCTGGCACAGACCTTTCAATCCGTCACGTTGCCAAGGTTGGCGCTGCCAGTGTGGAGACCAAGTAAACCCGTGGTCGGGTACGATCACAGGCGACGTAGAACGGAGCTCGCAGCTGGAGCCAGATCTCGACAGTTATCTCCTCTTATCACCGCGCATTGGCGGCCGTGTTTCGCCACATTCACGGAGTAGCCGGTTCATCCCCCCGCAGGAGATGGCAGCGATAAAGAAGAAGAAGAGATTCCAATTGGTCCTGACGATCGTGAACTCGTCCAGTGAGGGATTAGCCCAACTGTCTCAGAAATACTTGAAATATCTTGAACTTTCCCCCACACGTTCTTAGTTGACCAACCTTAGGCAGAGCAACGTGTTGACCCCTTCGCCTGCTGGCACAACAGCCGCATGCACCCTCTTATTGAGCACGCAGTGCCGACCATCAAGCAGGTGGTGAAGGCGCCTTCGCAGATTTGTCACGCCTGCCTTTGGGGCTCGTGATATCGGCATACACGCACGCCTGTAGGACAAGTGACGCAAACACGGCAGGGTGCTTGTGCGATTGGAACTTTGGCATAGACCAACCGCAGCATATCCCTTATAGTTGTAGAAGCACCCATTCACATCACTTATTGGAACGCGTTGTTTTGTGTCTGACCCACTTTACAGTGTCTCCGCGGATCAGGATATTCTAACCTCAAGTCGCTTCCAGCTTGAGAAGCTGTTTGAAGTCTTCCGTGTCGTAGAGGTGATTGGTGGTTCCCGTGATGCCTCTGCGTTCACCATTGTTCGACCCCCGCCCCGTGGCTGGTCCCACTCCCAACTCTCCTTCTGCCCCGAGACCCCACCCAACCCACTCCCAGAGGCGGCCCAGTCTCCCCAAATCGATTGCGTGGCTCTCACCGGCCCCTTCGACCTGCCCCTCAAACCCTCCCCCATCCCCCACCGGCCAGCCGAGTACATGCTCCTGACACCGCGCTCCATGTGGCCGGCAAGTTTGGTGGGATTCGACGAGGCGACGTCACATGACGCCACCACCACCGCGACCACAGCCCCATCCGGCCAAGTCAGCACCTTTTCGGATCCGCATTTGGCCGCGGCGCTGCTCAAACTCTGGCTCCGCGAGATGGCGGTACCCCTGATTCCGCCCACGCTGGCTCCCGAGGTTTTCGCGGCGGCCATGCAGGCGGACGCCGACGAGAAGGCGGGAGGTGGAGACGGCAGGCAGATTGGCAAGTGCTGTGCCATGGCCCGACGTCTACCGAGGACCCACCGGCGGGTTCTCCTCTATCTCATCAAGCTGTGCCAGGTAAGAAGACCAACCGAGGGATCGGACACTTTTTTGGTGGTCTAAAATTACATCCAATTCGAATTGCGATTGTTATATCGGTTGCACGTCGTTTTTTGCGAGGGACTGATCTTGATTTCGTCTATTTTCCCCCGTTATTTGTAGCGCTAGACGCTCCGAAACGTAGATCTCTTTTCGCTCGTCGATATCCCCGATTGCCACACAATGGTGGTCTTATTTTTCACGCGTTATTTGTAGCACCTGGCACGGCCCGAAAACGCCTCCACCTCGTTGATGGATTCACGCAACCTCGCGACAGTCATTGCGCCCAACCTCTTCCGTTCCACGACAAATAACCCGAGTGAAATGCTCAACTCGGTGCAATCACAGACGGCCTTTGTTCGTCTTCTCATAACCCACCTCGACGTTGCCGAGGAAGCGGAGATCTTGAACGGCGAGGAATCGTCGTTCAACACCACCAACACCTCCGCCGTCCACCACCACCACCACCACCACCCCACCTCCTCCCTGTCCTCCTCCCACTCCCGATGACGACCAAGTGTGCATGTATAAATGGTACCGCTAATATTTCTTCCTCACTTTCCCCCCCCCCCACCTCTCCCTCGCCTGCATTCCCTGTTAGACACCTTTTCTCACCCCCTGCAATCATTAAGTTATTCCCATTAAGTTACCTATTCTCGCCACCGTCTTCCCCCCACTTGTTTCCTTAACGTGTACATAGAGATGACCTTAAAACCGACCAATCGGGCAATCATGTCGTACCCACCCAATCAAGCTCCCACTGTGACTTTCAATCTACAATTAAAATTTGTGCCTATGTGGGCGACCTCGTGGAGGAATATGAATTCTCAGTTGCTCGAAACGCCTTCCCTTTTGCAGGCCTTGCTTTGCGTTGTGCCATCGTATTATTTTATTGGAGGGAGGGTGGGAATATGGGGTTCAATGAACCCATGAAACCTTGCGGTGAGTATTTTGGCTGGGACAGATTGCCAGTCATGTTATTGCCCCACTCATGGTCACTTCCTCACGAGGACTTCGTGAACAATTGGCTTTTGTCTTTACAGATTGAAGTAACACCCGCTTGAAGTCAGCTTCGTTATTTCAGGCGACTGATTTCCCAAACGAGCCTCCAGCTGTAAAATCAGTGGTGGTGGTGGTGGTGGTGGTGGTGGTGGTGGTCGTCTCTCCTCTCTAAACACACACCGCTTATTGGGGATCCTTTGATCTCCACGCTTAGCGATCACCCTATTTGGGGTGCCCATTATCGTAGGTAATTGCCAAATCATTTAAGGAGCTCCGGTGAACTCACTAACACGAGGACAAAAAACGTGTCTTTTAAGCATTCACGCCACGATCACGTGTTTGCGATTCCTGGCGTTCGGTGACTCGCTAATCCGTTTAATTTTTCCGGATACAATGAACCCCCCAAGAGAGTCTGCTTTTCTTTCGTGGTCATGAAACTTTTCCAACTGTCGGTTTTTCGCCCCTCTTCCTAACTGGCAATGAGTCACCTTATATGAGATGGTCAATATTGACAAAACAGCCATGTTGGTCAAACGATGCCCAGTCTTCGTAATAATAATTGTAGTGGCTTTATTGAGGTCACGAGGACCAAAACTTTCAGCAGTAAAAATAGTCAATATGTCAAGTATTAGATGTGAAAATTGTCTTTTAGTTCCTGTTTCACCTGCTCTTCGTATCCGATAATTACATTTATCGATTCGATGTAAGCTAGTCTCGCATGGTAACCATTAAAGTATATACTACACATTGTTCACATTCATGCTCATCTCGAACCCGAATTTAATTAGTTGAATGGTGATTTTCATCTATATTTTCAACTGGTCAAGGCTCACGTCGAGTTAATAATAATTATGTAATTCGTTTTATTAAGATCACTAAGACCAAAACGGTCAGCATTAAAATTTACAACCGACAAATTGATACCAAAATTGGCGGTTGTTATTCATAGAAGATTAAGAAAAAGTAAACAAGAATAAACGCGTGGTAAATTTGGAAGAAAGGCAAGTTGAACCCTCTGTGTATACACCAGTTTGGCAAATGCGTAAAGGCAGCCATGTTGCGTAGTTTTTCACGGTAAAGCATTAATAATCACTTTGGTTTTCAAGCCCAGCGCATACTTGGCTGTGTGCTATGGCATCTGGACGACCAAGCGCACGCGATCCTCCCCCGTCTGGTGAATCAGCGCCCGTTTGTGTGTCTTTTCGCGTCTTTGCAACCATGGTTTCATGCCGCGCAATATTCGAATTTCGCGCGAGCCCGCTCCTTTCATTGGCTGATCGAAATTCGCCCACAACTCTTGCCCATACCTGAGCATTTTGGTGATAATTAAAATTCTAAAAATCATGGGAGGCAGTTCCACAGAAGTGCCCAGATTATAATTGGCCCAATAAATCAGAGTGTTTAGGCGAATGGGACCCTTTGTTTACCTTACAAATGGCCAGCATTCTCTTGTTGTTTAACCTGCCACTCGTTCCGTGATCTGAGGCGAATGGAGTTTCATTTATTCGGGATGTTTCTTTTTCTAGTAAACACCACCTCGTTGTGTTTACGCCTGAATGGTGTCAATGATTGATTCACGGCCTGAAGTGGTTGGCGTAATTTCCCCAAAATTTACTTTTTTGATATTTCGTTTTGCCAGTTGCACACCCCAAATCACTGTTCGGAATTTCCCCCCCCTCGTTAGAGGATCTACCGGCTTCATGGAAACATCCTCGAAGTTTCCTGGGAGTATTGGGATGCAGGTGGCGGCGTTTCCAGCACATGACAAACACAGACCGCAAGTGGAACTCACGGATGATGATGAAGTCGGTTCCCACGGCCACCCAGTCTCAATGCTGCTGGATTACAGACACCCGCCTCTACCCCCAACGCATCTTTGTTAGCCCCTCCTGGTAGTCGAACCCAGAGTGAATCACAAACGGAGTGAGTGTGCTGACCGCCACAACATCGGAGCTGAGCGATGGGCAAACTATGACGTCCCCACTGCCCGAATCTGGTTGAACCCGCGCGTCGTGCGTTTTACCAACGGGGTGTGGGATATAGTCCGATGGTGCAGCGGTTTAGGAATATAAGAGATCCACTGGTCGATATTGTGAAATTTCCTGTCACTGCCTGTCTATGTATCCCTCCACCGATGTTCCGTCGAGTTTATATACGTAAAGAGGTCCGTGGTCTTTTTCTATGCCATTAATGTTGCATGTTTGGTTTGCGGTTTGACATTTAAACGCGATGGGAAGGAATTCGGTTTTCCAGGGTGAAAATAGCAGCGCTCGGTGATTGATGGGTGTGTGTGTGTGCGTGTCTTCATGGGGGCATCCAGAGGGCTTGGAGGCTGGTAAGCGGCTTCCAATGGGCATTGCAATTTCTAATTTATTACAGTTGATTTATTGGGTCCTCTTGTGAAATGTCTTTTGTAAGTGATTTCCTCATGCCTTCTGTCGACTTCCTTACATTTCTGCACTCTTTTCAACCATTAATTGGGCGCCATTCATAACTTCTGAACTGCTCAATATATCGCTCGCAGACGACAGACGCATCGCTCATTGGAATGACTATTTCGGGCCAATCCTTTTCTACTTGCTGCGTATTCAACCCGCGAATCCAATGGACCACCGCAGGCTGCGATGTGCGAACCGCGTAACCCCAGTTTGGTCGCGTAACCGCGCCTACCCGAACTTATTTGGTCAATTTTTCGATGCATCTAGACTACAACAGTAGGGGGGGGGGCTTATTAAGTGCGCTGCCGCTTCCAGCTGTTCTATGTCGAGGCTGATCGAACCACGTATTGTGTGGGCCTTCGCCTGCCCGCATTTCTCCCATGTATAATCAATTTTGGGCCATTGGCCCGTTTCAACCAGCGTCCTCGAGTCTAAGCGACCCTGGTTCCCTCCATCTTGCCGTCGTAAAGGTATTCCTACCACGGTTCACTGTCAGGTGTTGTCAGTGACCATTCATCGTTGGTTCGTCCGGCGAATTTAGACTCTAGGATGCTCCAGTACCTCAACGAAGCGGAAGAACGAATGCCAGAGTTGTTGTTTGTGGTGGAGTTTTTGGACGTAGTCTCATTCGTTGACGATTGAATCCAGGATCCTCAGTACCACGTAGAGTTAAGCGCAATCACGAGGTGGCGTTGAATAGTCGTCCGATGACTTTGGGCCTCTCCTTTCATGGTCTCTTCCCGAGAATGTTTGGACTGAATTGTTAAAACTGACCGCTGGAGCTTCTCGCTGGCGCAGGGATTTTGGAGTCTGACTCATCGCAACCGTGGGTATAATATTTAGCACATTCATCGTCCCATTTTTGTAGTTCAATCTCCTTATTTGCCCTCCACTTGATTCGTCTCATACCCAATCCGCCAATCTTCTTGCTGTTTCATTCAAGTAATGACTCACCATTCGCTATTCGCCTTCGGCCGATAAACTCATCCAAGCAACCAAAGTATACATAGAAGTGAAGACCTCTACTGAACCGTTTAGTTCAATGCTTCCACACGCCTAGAAATCAAATGAGTGGTTTAACTCTGTCCATGGCTCGGAATTACCACTACCGACGTCGAATATCAAGTGAAGCAGCTGTTTTACCGACTTAAATTTTCTTCGACACAAAACCTATTTATCAATGTCCCGCAATCGCTTATTATACTGCACTAAAGCGCCCAATGGCGAGTGTTTTTTGACATTGGGTGATGCTGAGTAGGTGAACTTTGAACCTGGTGCGCTCTAAACGGAGTCTATTTTTTAAAAAAAATTGTCCTCTTCGCTGTTCATTTCGCCCGTCCAAGCTGTCCATACGCTTAACGATTATTTGTTATGTTTGAGTGTAAAAATAACACTACTTATGCTCTGATAGTAGACGTGTATTTACTATTTTAGCTGAGATGAGAGTTCTTCACTGGTTTCGAAAGGGCCTTCGATTGCACGACAACCCGTCTCTGCTGGCAACTCTAACGCCACCCTGTAAAACAACCCAGGACACCATTGAACCCTACTTCCTCTATGTATTCGACACCACGGGCAAGCAGTATGGCCTCCAGGGGTACTACCAGGCCCAGTTCCTTCTTGAATGTCTCATCAACCTCGACAACTCACTTTCCGCGCTGCATAGGAACTTCCGACTGATTGTTCTCGTGGGAGATCCCCTGGAGGCATGTCTTTCAATTTTTTGAAGTTTTCAATCGTTGTTTTCTTCCTAAAAACCAATAATCAACCTAGCAATGCATTTTCATGGTTTATCAACGAAAATGCTTTGCCTCCTAGGAAACGTCCCGGATAGTTTTATGGCGGCTTTCGGAAACAACGTATACTGTCGTAAATGCAAAGCCACTTCATTCGGCTATCGACCATACCTCTCTGGGGTACATTATTTCGGCTGCTATCGACTGCTATATGATTTGCATCTGGTGAATATTTTATTGGATGCGTCCTTCGTGACAGATCGAAGAGGCCGCAGCATCATCCTACAAAATTTAACCAAACCACACGTGGAAATCCGACTGGCCATTTAATTTCGAATGATGCAACTGGTTTCGGTCACTACCGGCCACCAAGTTGCCTGAGAATGTTCATGTCAAACCCTCTTTATTTGGAGATAAAAAAGCGAATTTTTGCACGCCGCCGGTAGCAACAACCAAAAGATCTAGAATAACGTTTTTTTCTTATCTGAAAGGTGGTTCCGAAGTTGTGCAAGAGCCTCTCCATAACCTGCGTCACCTTTGAGAGGGACACGGAGCCGTACTCCAGACACCGCGACACCGAGGTGACCCGCATGCTCAAGGCTGACGGCGTGAATGTTGTCACGCACGCTGGTCACACCCTCTGGGACCCCGAGTGGCTGCGGGCACAGTATCGACCCGGCGCGGGTGTTTCGAGAGAACTCGGTGGGTTTAAGGAACACCAGAGTTTTCTCATTTTTAAATTCCTCGGTGCTGCCACTGCTCCTGCCACTTCACGAGTCGGCTGCTTCGTATATCGGAGGCCAGATTGTCGGAACAGATTGCTAATTTGTTTTGTTCTCAGCCACGCTTCCTGTAAACAGTCCTCAGTCCAGGCACTTCAAGTCAGAGTTTCGCCAGCTCGGTCTCTGGCCGGCGGAGAACGTGGCCAAATCACTTATCTCTCGTTTGTTTCGTCTTAACATCTGCGCTTGATTAGGCCCCCGATAGACGTCTTGCTCATTGAATTAAAGAAAAGTTTTCTTTTTCCAGGGGTACCGCTTACCTACCAGGGTTTCTGTTCCCTCGTGGACAAAGCTTCCCCACAGGGACCCCCAAAACCCCTTCCATCCATCAGAGAGTACGCAGAATCCCTATCGCCACCGCCGGACTTCGGGACTCTCGACCTCAAAGACCTCGAAGTATTCATTGGTCCACCTGCCTGTTTGGACCAGTTGAATGTCAAAATCGATGCCAGACCCACCGCTGGTGAACACATATCCGACACCGTGGCCCAAGAGGTCGGGATGCTTTTTCCTGGAGGGGAGTCTGAAGCCCTTGTGCGACTGAAGAAAACGGTAAGAGGCCATGATCGTTTTCTTTACCCAACCTTTGGATTTCGTTTTAGGCATTAATTGTCCCCCAAAATTGCATCAGGTAAGAAATTTGCTTGAACTCGATTGGGTGATTTAACGCGAGCTAGTCGCATCTGCTCTAGTTTACACGCCAGTCTGCGCGATCATTAGTCGATCGGTCAATTTTTCCACGCCTCTGTCCTTTCAAATGACACAAATCGGTCGTTGAGCTAGCATTCCCGAACAGTGCGTTCTGATTTTACGTGTTCAAACGTAATACTCTTCCCCCAATCGAACCAAAATACATTTTCCAAGATATTTTTGATATTTAAATTGTGGCGACGCATCTTGAGGTTTCTTTGATAATAATTATAAAGCTTAACATTTTATTCAGGTCACGAGGACCAAAACCTTTGGTTTTAAAAAGGTTAAAATACTGCAGATAAAAAAGGTCACTCATTTCCCATTTCACCAAAACAGGTGAAATGGGAAATGAGTGACATAAGGAATTTGCAATGTGCGGAAGTTCTTGTGGGAATTAAACGATATAGCATTTCCATCGATCGTAGATGTCGAAATTGAAACCTTTTATTATAGAGAAGGGAGTGTAGGGTGTGTATACATAAAAATCATTGGTCACAATAGATACTAATCAATAATACTAAGCGCTTCATTGGGGTTACGATTGGGCTATCGATAGCAATTGTATTCTCGCTACCTTGAGTAGACTTCGAGACAGATATTTACACGTGAAAACTGTCTCAAATAGATTTACGTCAACGAATAACCCTTAGTGGTCTAGAAGAAGGTCATTCAGGAAATAAATTCGTCTAGGGCCATATATTTGCTTTTCCTGGCTATTTTTTAAAATAATTTATCAAAAAACGCGACTCATTTGAACGCATTACTCGGATCCAGGTTGACGAGCGTCCGTCCTGGGTTCGTGGTTTCTCGAAGCCTCAGACCTGCCCCAACGGTCTGCCGATCTCCACGACCGGTCTGTCCGCCTACCTCCGCTTGGGGTGCCTGTCGGCGCGCACCTTCTGGTGGAGCGTTGACGAGGCTGTGCGCTCCACCAAGACTCCCTCGGTGCCCAGCCGGCCACCCGTCTCGCTGCATGGCCAGCTGCTCTGGCGGGAATTCTTTTATCTTGTGTCGAGTGTCACGCCCAACTACGACCAAATAAGTGTGAGTTAAGCAGTTTCACGAATAAATAACTCGTACTACTTATAATGCGTAAGTAGCAGGGTTTATTCTTTAGTTTTCCCGATTGTTAGCAACAGATTTTGGTGAAAATTTATCCAAAATGTAGAGCTCTGCTTTAAAGTGGGATTTTGGTCGTCTTTTTATCGGGATGGCTTCGTTCGTTTGCTTATGCCGCTTAGATTGAGTGCCGGATTTCCGTACCTCGAAGTCCAGGATTCCTATTTGGTTTTAAAGAAAAACGATTCGGCAGCCAATACGCCAACCCGTCCCTAGCGCTGGTTTATCTCGTTTTTTTTGGAATTGCACGCAGCACAGAGAACGATGCATCCAGTATTGCTCCCCAAAAACCTGGAGGTTTCTCTGTTGCTGTTTACGCGCAATGATGGTGAATGAAGGCGGTGAAAAGGCGTTTTCTCGAATATTTCTATATTTTTATGCCAAAATAGCCTTACGAGTCAAATTAAAATTGTTTTGACCGTTATCATTTACCGTGATCAAATCTAAGTTAGTTGGAAGCTCGTGTGCTTTACAAACAGGAGGTATCGTGTATTCTTAACTCAGGCTTTAAAAGCGAAATGCCAGTTACTGTTCTCTCAACGAACAAGGATCGACAAGGGCCGTACTGCTAAACATATGAGAGTCGCATAATCAAACATGCCGGGCTTTTGCCGCGGCTGTGACTTTAAACACGTCGACGTCGATAGTCCAGTGACCTGTAGTCCGAGTAGTGGAAACCGATATTTAAGTTTTGGATGTCTATGTATCGGTCACTTCCCCAACTCTTCGGGTGGCACTGTGGACGCCACCTATTCAATGTGGGAGCACCTTTGGCACCCCTGTTACCGGCTCATCCGGTGGCAGAGGATCTCTCAATCCCCCAGGAAAACGTGGTGTAGGCCTAATATCCCGAATCAATAAAGGGGACACCCATCCTCCCTGATAGGGCAACCCCATTTGCCGCCAAATACCTTGGGATGACACCGCTGACCATTTGACGGCTTGGAGCGAGGCGCGCACCGGGTTTCCCTTCATCGACGCCTCCCTGGTGCAGCTTCAGCGGCACGGATGGATGCACCACCTCGCCAGGCATTCCGTCGCCTGCTTCCTCACGCGCGGCCAACTCTGGCAGTCGTGGACCGCTGGTGCCTCACTATTTGAACGCCTGCTCCTGGACGCCGATTGGGCATTGAACCAGTCCAATTGGATGTGGCTGTCAGCCAGTGCCTTCTTTCACCAATACTTCCGCGTCTACTGTCCGGTTGGATTCGGCAAGAAGACGGATCCCGAGGGAAAGTAAGTCATTCCTGGAAGCCAAAATAATTTACTGCCTTCCCCTTGAAGATATTTAAACTTGTTCAATTGGCTATTGGTGTCAGGAGTGCCTTCTTGGACCGGTATTCCCTGACGGCAAGCAATACCTCCCATCGAAGCTATGTTTGCCGAAGCAGGTGGGCGATCGGCTTAATAAGAGCTGAGTATTTTGGACGGAAGCTTTAAGCCAATGAAAACATATATGAATAGCTCTTAAATTGTTGTCCATATCATTAGCGCTCTATCGTACTGGTGTCCCAAATAATACCAATCAACCTAGATTTTAATCATTGACGGTTACCCAGGTGAACCCAGTGAATGTATGTGGCTCCTAATTGTAGATTCATCCGCCACTTCCTCCCGACTCTCAAACATATGCCCAAAGAGTACATATACGCGCCTTGGACGGCCCCGCTATCGGTTCAGAAGGCAGCCGGGTGTATTGTCGGCATCGACTACCCGCGACCAATCGTGAACCACCAGGAGGCGCGTAGCAGAAATCTGTCTCGAATGAAGGCGGCTTACGCCCTTCAGATTACTTCGCAGATCCAGCACATTCCAAGTCACTCAGAACCCGAAGGTGAACCTGCTGCCAAGAAAAAGAAAAAGAAACCCCATTAGTGGTTTCGAAGGACACCTCACTCCTCCTCCTCCTCCTCCTCCTCCTCCTCCTCCTCCTCCTCCTCCTCCTCCTCCTCCTCCTCCTCCTCCTCCTCCTCACCCCCCTCTTTTTCCTCCTACTCTCAAAAAGCCTCATGGAATGCTACTTTATCAGCAATTTCAAAAAAGAGCACGACTTGTAGTTGTTTAAGACCTCACCTCCTCAAAGTTCCTGTTTCTCCCAATCCCCAGATCGTCTATAGTTTTAAGTGTTTTCCATTGCTCAGGAAATACGCATTCTTGGCCTCTTTGCGCGCAACATATCCTTCTATTGTCTCAGGGATTGTGTATATTGTGCGGTCTATTTATGAAAGAAATGACAGGTTTAGACGCTGCAATGAGACGACAAGTGGATTCAAACAATTTGACGTGTCTCGTCTCTGAGAAATTGTGCATTTATTGACGTTTTTATGATTGTTTTAAAAACCAATAAATGTTGGAGTAAAATTCTTTCTTGTGAACGGAATTTCGTCTGTGCACTTCGTAGTTGACGCGACGTCAATTATAAAAAGTCGTGACAAGTAGACGATTAACTGATCATTTTAACGACCCGTGCTGCAGTGAATGGCTAAATTTCTGTCTATTCGATCGACAAACCAATGGAAGTTGACTTCAACCAATCTGCAGTTAGGTTCACGAATAGGTTCGGCTACGCTATTTAAGCACAATTCATCGCAAGCCTGGCCAATAGAAATGATTCAATGGAATGGACCAATAAGAACCTAGCATGCGGTTAACAGGGTTACTAAACGTGGGATTTTACGAGGGCCAGGCAAATGGTGAAAATACACGCAATGCTCTCGAAGACAAATAAAAGCGTGGGAAATAAACCAAATGATTAAGCACACATAAAGTTGAGATGTTGGGAGCTACTACGCAAATCAATGTTCTTGTTACAGTCTTTCCTACTAAATTTAGCATGGTGGAAGATTGCGTCTTCGTGACCATAATAAAACGATTACTAGCATTAATACATACCTGAATAGCAATATGATGCCGTTTTTGTGAGCATTGCACTTACATTGCGACTGAAATAAGTTGGCTCGCAGTTGGAACTTGAAAACTGCGGCAAAGGAAACTTTTGTTAATTTAGTAAAGAGTCTGTGGTAGTTGTTGCTGCAAAATCACTTCTCGCTCCTTTTGTGATACCGCCCCGATAACGTTGATACCTGTACCTCCTGATGCAGGCGCGCCACCAGGGAGAAATTGCAGTAACAGTACTTCAACAGGGCACATAATTTGTTGGGTCTAGAACACCGCACAGAAAAACATCTGACGAGGTGTACTGACCACGCCGACTGAAACCAAATAACCAAACGGCTGATATTTATGTGTGCCTACCAATCTTATCCTTTGTCATAGTCCAGGCTCTCTGTCATGAAAGATGAAGTAGTTCTGCTAACATCTACCTCCATATCTTACAACACAGATGCAATCTATTTCCACGTCAAGATGCACGGTGGATTATCCAATAAGCCGATCGCGAACCACGGGGATTGACTAGTGCTCGGATAAAAATCAAACAAGTGTCGACTATAGAGCAAAACCTCGTCGTTAGAACAATATCAATTGGGCGTGAGTTCATTCGCTCTGGTTACACTGAAATCGTCAACAATTTATTAAAACCGTCAATTTGATGGTGAACAATTTGTGCGCGTAGTTTCGTTTATGAAAATGCCAATTTGGGCTTTTGAAGTGGGTGGGTATGTGAGGAATGGACAAATGAGCACGTGCCCTTCACACACACATATCGAATTTGCGTGTACGGTTTTTAATGTGTTTTTGTGACTTCATTCGTAAATGTATATCCGTGTGCATGCAACCTACCGTGTACTGGCGTATGTTACGCCTTCTTTTCCCCTTGCTTTTGCTAGTTTATACAGATAATTTAAATCTTTTACAATTTCATATTATTGAAATGCTTCTGATTGCATATTAATGCTGTATCATTCTTTAAAAAAATGTCATTAACAATATGGGTTAACGTTATGCGCCCGAGGGCTTTCGAATGCACAATATAGGGATGCACGAAACGTGTGTTTTTACCGATCATTTTACACCATATTATTAAGATAAAAACTGCTACTATGCAAAGAGATCGAGAACATGCAGAGGAACGGGCCCGCAATATTTTTGAGTCGTGTGCCAAAGCCAAATCTCCAGACACACCTGCGAAAACCCTCACAATCAATGATCTGCCAACACTGCTGGAACAAGTAGATCCGGAGCTCTCAAAGTCACTTGACGCTGGAAAACTGGACGCCCTTTTCCGGGTGCTCGATGCCAACAAAGATGGCGAAGTGAGCTTAGAAGAGTTCACTTCAGCATTTGGTGAGTTTTTCGCATCTTAAATATGTGTTTGTTCTTGACCAGTCAAGAGGTCTATCACATGATATAAGAATGGCATTTGCGATGCATCCCTTAGTTGATTCTGTCGTCTACTTTTCATTTTTGAATTTGTTAAATTTGGGTAAGATTCAAAATAAGCTAACTCGGATTGAGAACGAGTTAAAGTAGCAAGAACGGCAAATTAAACCCCCAAAGTATAGCAAGTTTGGCAAACGCGTAATGGCATCCATTGAAAAGTCTCATTTAAAAAAGCTCGCCAATAAAAGCAGCCCCCCGGTTAACAATACTAGCGCAATTTTAAATGATTATTATGTAAGCAATAAGGCTATCTGAAGAACAACCCTCTTACTGCATCTGAACAAAATTCAAATGCTAATAACCTGTCAAAAAGTAATTGATGCTAATTTAATGCCGACTTCATCCGGTTATATTGATGAACAGTTTACTGAACTGCTGTTTACTTACATCAACTTCAAGACAGTTCTATCGAAATAAGAAATCTAAGCACACTCGAATAAATCCAAACCAAGCTTCAAGTGAGCACGTCTATTTGTTAGTTTCAATTAAAAAATCCCGCAATCCCTAGTCCTTTTTGGTCATGTAACCATTGCGTTTTATTAATTTCTTAAAATCGATAACGTGACCTCAAAGTACGGGCACAAATAGCTAATTTAAGACCAGATTTATATCTTCTGATGGTGTCCTTAGAGAAATTGTAATGTTTACCCGAAATCTCCAGCGCGCAATATTCATGCATTTAAAAATGACCTGGTGTTTCCACGCAAACAATAAGTTTGTATTTTGCCATACCTTTTGAATGCCGGAGAATTAAGAAGCGGAATAAGCTCTTCTTGAAACAGGTAGCAATTTGACGTTGATGGAATTTTTCTGCTCCGGTTTACCCCAACCTATCGCCCAGAAACATCACAACTTTCTAGAAAAAACGGTGGGTTTCTCCAATCCATTTGCATCATTTGATCGTAAATCATAATGATGACGTTCACTTGATTAAAGTCACGATAACTAAAAATTCAGCATTACAGTCGGTGACAGACATAATGCATGCAGGAGGTGCTGGTTATACTGGGATTCAGTTTATTAAGGTCACGAAGACCACATTTTTAGGCATTCAACTTTACAATATGCAAACACGAAAACTGAAAATACTATCGAGGTAAATAAGGATGAAATCAAGGTATACATTCACAGTTTTTCAAAGGCATTATGTCGGCCATGGAGAGGTCCTTTCCAAACGCGCGCCCATAGCGCAGAGGGAGATAGGATTGGTCAGAAGGATTTGAAACGATGCGTGAATTTGGTTTGGATGTGGCGTGTGCTGGTGTAATTAGGACATACATCCCAGCGGCGGTCTGCCTCCAATAAATGCAGATCTCGTCATGCACTGGGGCAAAGTTGCATTAATAACGCTGTTGCCATTGTTCAATAACTTGAAAGACGTCGCGCGGAGCAGATGAACAATCAGCCGGCGAAGAAAAAGGGCTTCATCGTTTATGGTATTTAAAGGTGCAGCATGTATAATTCCAGGCTGAATAGCACGTGAATGTAACGAAGGTGTCTGTGTCTCGCGTAGTGACGAGCAAACGTAATAACATCTTGATCTCACACTTGCCTATTGGAATTATGGACATTGACAACTTCATCTCGCAGTGAACGTATTACTGCTGTCAAAGCGCGGATTGATTTGAAACGGAGGAATATCAAACACTGTTTTTGGATTTTCGCATACGACGGATTGGTGAATCAAGTGGCGGCATTTAACAATGTGGTTGCGTTTCTGTCGAATCGTTAATAGGCCCGAGTACCAATTAAGGGCACTGCATTGCATATTGGTTTCCTCGCCACTGACTGGATTTATCATCTGAACGTTGAAGTGATATCCATCGGCAACATATCCCGAAATGATAGTATATTGCAGAGCATCTTTTTCTCGGAATATTTCCTTCTTAATTAGTCGGTTCTCCGATTAAAAACTACATCTCTAGGTTGGAATTGATCTCCGATTATGGAAATTAACACCTCGTCAATACTTGGAGCATTGAAACCTTCGCATAAGTTCTTCATTCGGATTTTTGTCAGCACGAACAACAACCTGGTGTGATTAAGAGGGCAAAATAGCAATTGCCGTTTTAAACATGTGCGATAAATTGAGTCCAATGATATTTGGAATTGCAGTCGCCTAAACCGAAATGGCATATCTAGTGAAATTATAGGAGTCTGAGGAATGATGAAGGTCCGGTCAATCATTGGCACTTCCTAAGCGTTTTTTATACTGCTTTGGCTGGTTTTTATTTCGCAACGAGGCTTTCAATTTGAGTACTTGCGGTTGCATACCTTTCAGGTTGAATGAATTAAACCGTGTATGTACACCAGCATCTGCTAAATTCTGTCTAAATGGACCTACCTATTACAGACGTGAGGTAGACAGCCGAACGATATGTTGTGTCCACATTTCAAGGCAATCAGTCAAGCTCTTTCAGCTACATCGAACGCACGTTTTTATTCCCAATCTCAGTCTAAGCTGCTTTCATTTCAGGGTCCTTTTTGATGTCTCGACCTCAACATGTTGAAACCCGCGAACTAAATCGACCCACCAAAATAATGGGAGATTCCACACTCGAATCTTCCCAGTCAATGAGTGAATCGTAAGTTTAAGTTTTCTGCACAATTTTGATTGACAGTATGAGATTGACAGCTGTACTATAAAACCTTATTTCAATCAGCACATTTCATACCAGATGAATGATCTAGTATTAATAATTTTATTGTAATGTCTCTGGAAATCAGTGGCCCAAAAAAAGAGGTCATTAAGTGAGAACCTGTATCCTATTAGAGCCTGTCTCAAAGCGGCTATTATATCTCGACATAAAAGACGGATTTTCGTCCTGATGACCTCAATAAGGCGCTTAAAACGATGATGATGATTATTATTAATGAGACGAGGGTTCCTAAATGACGAATAAAGATAGACAGAATAATGAAGGAGACAGAAGAAAAAGTCGAAAAACAGGAAGAGCTTTTGGTGAAAACGGGGCACGCCCCTAATACGGGAAGACCCTCGAATGATGGGGTTTGGAAGCCTCATAGACTATTGAGTGGTGGAGACTTTGCTGCCGTGGTTGACGTGTCGGGTTCGGACAGTGAAGAGGGTGTGAGGGGCTTCGCTTTAAATCACTCGGAGGGTCGTGCAAGTCGTCATAAGGAAATCATTGCATCGAACGAGAAAAGGAAAGATGGTCGCATTCCATTGGCCAATCCTGTGTTGTATATTGTATTTTCGCCGATAACGGTCATTGGCTTCTCCTTCCTTTCTAGTGATTTCATTTTGAAAATAAAAGAAGGAAATCCAGCTTTACACAAAGATGTTTCCAAGGTGCTCTTGGAGTTGGAAAGTCTCCTTCAGACTAAACAGGAAGAGAATCGTGCTCTTGAACAATATCTGAACGCGTAAGTACCAGTTTTAAAGCGTTCTGCCGCAAGACTGTTTTTTCCCACACACAGAGCTGAAAATGGGCATTTATACCGAAGTTAACGTTTTCTAGTTTCGTTATGTGTTGTTTTCGTTACAATGTCTCACTTTAAAGGCGTTCCAAGACAAGACTTTATGCCCCCAAATAAACCAAACGTTTTCAATTTGAGTTTTAAATCTCATTTTCGTTATAGAAAACGCGAAACTCAAGAGCAGGAGTTAAAAAAAATTTACGAGGAAATGGAGCGGAAGATAAAGCATGAATGCGACGCCGCCGTTGTCAAGGTATTATCGCTGTTGCGTTCGTTAGTTACGCGTGCAAATCTCTCCCAACCCACCCGAATGTCGATGTCAGTATTTTGCAAATATTCCTTGCATGGGATTGCTCGAGATTGGACCTTAATCACACTGCCACACAAACTATTCTATCGTTCCTGGCGATCGTTTCTGTTTGGCTTACTATTTAAGAAGTCACTTTGGTGAATCGTATTCGGTTTATTAAGGTCAGGCCGCCAATTTGCCTTAATTACCGCATTGTTAGACATCCAGACAGACGTTGGTTTCTATTTGCCATCATGGTAATCCCCTCAGGATTCGCTTCATTCACTAATCCCGCAGTTAATGGACCTCGGTTTATAAAAGAATCCGTTATCATCACCCAGTTTCGTGGTTCTTGATTTGGTTCAAATAAATGTATGAATGCGTGAAACAAAAATGATTAAATTGTGTATGTGCGGAGTGAACAAATACTTATTTTTTGATCATGACACCACCCAATCTTTTCACAAGAATGACCTCATAATAATCGCACCATATTTTACTCTTGCTTAAACGTACCTCCATTTTTATTTTTAAAAAATAACCACACACCTGCACGCGAGACCACCGGAAGCGAGTGGTTGTTGATTTAAAGTTCAGGCGCTCGTCTTCGCCACTAATTTCGTCCTTGGACATAAAATCAATCCACACCCATGCTCGTGGTCGCCTCCTAAACGAAGTCCCGTTAATCTGCCCCCAAGGTTAAATCCGCAGACCAGAGCATCCTTAAACACCTGCGTTGCAGCATTGACGAAAAGGAGGCCCATTTGGAGGAAATTAACAACAAGCAGACATTGGTGAGAATGACATTGACGGTATTTTAACACTCACGAAAGCTCTTAGAGAGAACATCTTTCATTTCCGCTGCATTGGCAGAGACACACAAAGCGGTGTCTGACATTTCTGCGTCGCAAGAAGAGTTGGAGGAAGCGTTTTTCAAGGTCGATGTAAGTCCATCGGTTCATATTTTAAGTTTCCATTTACCAGTCAATTGTATTTAACATTAATAGCGCAAACTTAGTATTGGTTTTCGCACCTAGTGACCATTATGAATGCAAGTTGCAGAATATTCTTTTTTTTAAATGAGAAGAGCTGGGTTTGGTTATGTTGACAGGAATCTCAGTCAACATTTACTAATAGAATTCACCGCAGAAGTCAATTCGGTCATTCTTATCAGAAGTCGTGTTTCATATCGTCTTGAACTAATGTTTTGTGTCAAATCAGTGCTCTACAGGTTAATCTAATTTCGGACCGAAAGTGAGCTCCAAGCATTGCTTTTAACACGTAGCTCCTTCTGGAGGAAAGTCGTGATAAGATGGAGCAGCTACAAAAGAATATGAAGGAGGAGAAAACGACTCGTGCAGCAGCCACAAGCTCGCTTCATCAGCAGGTGGAGCTGGAATACGAGAACCTGCTTGAAGAGGTCGTTGCCCTAAGGTAAATCGCTCAAAATATTCCTCTTTAATTTGCCTCCTTTAGTCTAGGCAAAACTGGTCAATTTCATTCCATCAGTTGTGCTACGTAAATGAAATCTTATTCGAAATTTTTGTTGTTTTTTCAACAAACACATACGGCATGCATTTACATAAATGATACCATTGATAATATACCGCCACTTTTGAAGCACTACTGACCTCAGACTTCTCGAGGTAATAGGCGTATAGTTCCCAACCCATCCCGACAAAGAATAACCGACATTAAATAACAATACCAATACAACTAGTACGACTGCCACTCCTAATATTATAAACAATATTCCAACACTCCAACACTCCCATAACAACTACTACCATATTAAAGTTAAGAACGGCTGCCAAAAGAATTTCAAAAGAAGGGCTGCATAAGAATGGGCTTCTAAAGGATACAACAAATATAATTGCAAATTCAATATTTATTTCTCTACAGCAACGACTAATATTCTTGCCTGTATCATGCCTCTTGACATGTTATTGTGGACCCAGTATTAGTGGCGGAAATCTGTGTTTCTATTGGGGACGTAAACGACGGTTGGCATTTCTGCGCCCGTTTTAAGCGGGTCCTTTCAATTTTCGCCATAACGCGTTTGCCAAACATTTTATACGACCAGGGTTTTATTTGCCTTCCTTGTAAGTATACCTCGCCAGCCCGTTTAGACGTGTTAACGTATTCAGAATCTTCAATGTTTAATCGTCACCCCTTATATAATTTTTCTTTGCTGTGAATTCAAATGCCGAATCTTCTGCACCTCGTGACCTTAAATGAGCTAATACGAATTTTTGAATCCACCGTCCGGACTTTTAGAAGAAAACGGGTAGCGTTTTGTCGTTTATTACTAAAAGATGATGCAGCAGAGGAGGCAACATACTTTAAGAGTGAACTTACAGGATTGGGTTAAATATAATTCAACTATTTGACCCCGAGTTATAGCCGGGTTCCAAAAAAACCCAAGTTATTGTCGGTTTGCTAAACGAGATTATGCACGTGGTTACTTGACAGAAATTGTACACCAATCGCGAGAAGGAATTAGCTCATTAAAACAAGGAACTAAAATTTACAAATGAAGGGGATATGTAAAGGAAACAAAAATGTTTATATCAAAAAATGGTATAGTCGAAATTATCTTAAATGATTCAAACAGAATCAACACCATTGCTATAATAATTATCACTACTAAGTATTTTGTGAAAAAGTAACGAATCGCGATGGTTTATCTCCCAAGACAACTCACGGTTAACGATTGGCCCAATTATAGAGCGGAGAACCGTAGACTTCAAGACGAAAGGGACGAGGAGCTGTGCACGCCACATTATGGTCTGGACAGCATTTCGGAAGACAAAACCTTACCCTCGGACCAGGCTTCCTTCGACGAAGCACCACTCCAGACTCGGTATGATTTGCTTAATCATCCAGTGGCCACTGAGTCGGGAAAAAATAATAATTTGGCGGCCTTCGCCTATTGAGGATAGGCCGGCTTCATGGGAGCTCGCCATGAAGTTTCTCGAGAACATGTTTATGGGTGACGTCCCCAGTGCCACCTGCAGTAGCCTGACCTAGAAGAAGCGGCGTGGCTGTTGCCCGTGTCGGTGGGTGTTGTGTTGGGTGGTGCCATGCCTGCAAGACGAATGGTGGTTCTTGGCAGCTCGGGCAGGCAGCCACCGACGTTCTCGAGTGGTCTTCGGAGAATGGCCATCTGCTGAACGCACCAAAATGCAGCCCCGTTACATATTGCCCAGAGAGCGGATGTTGACACTCCTGAAATCGCTTCGCTCCATAATTTCGCCTCGAGCTCAAAATCGAAATTCTTCGGCGTTATTTTTAACAGTCGGTTTTCATGGCGTGATCATGTGGATGCCATCTTCGGTAAATGTCGTCGCCCCTGACTCTTAGTTCACCGGTTCAGGAGGCTTGGTTTGAGCTCTATCCGTATAAAATAATTTGTCCACGCTTATATAATTGTAGTTTTTAGCGGCCAGTCTATGCTCTCTATCCAAGAGATTATCGTTCAACGCCACTTCACATACGCATTACCCCACGGTGTTGTAATAAGCATAACACAATCCAATCAGGCCAAATGAAATCGAATGAGATGCCATATTGGATTGAGGCATATTTATTTTACAGAGATTCTTCTATTTCACGCCCGAATTTACACGGCTTCCAAGGGAAATCTTTCTCCGTGGGACTCCAGGATCAGACAATGCGAATGAAACTGCTTCGCAATCGCAGTCTTGAAAACCACGTCGGACTATCGAGCCCACGGTATGTTCGCCGAGGTAGCATTGAAGGCTGCCCATCTGTTAATGTTATCGGAATCCCTTTATTAAGGTAATGTGAAACAAAACGTTAGACATTAAAAATGTGTAAAAAAAGAGAGAAAAAAGTGAAACTCGTCTATCCGTTGCAACTTAACATTTTCTGAGCCCCTCAAAGCCCTTGATACAGTTTGTTTTATTGCATGTTACGTTACCTAAACGTTGATGATGCGTTTTGATGAGTTAAGATGAAACAGATTATGAGACGGAAATTGGCAAGCGATGACTCACTTGATCCTTTATTTCAACTGTTATAATCTGTTGCTCAATCAACTTTCGATGCTACCCTTGAACCACACAGACTCAAAAACAACACCAAAAAATAATTAACACGAATTCAAACTCAAATTGTAACAAAACGGACAACCAGAGATGATATATTTATGATAATGGCAATTTAATTATTTTTATATTTTCATTCCATTAAATTTATTTAAATTATAGAGCGAGTATTTTCTCTGGCGATGCAACCACGTCTCAGCCAACATCAGTATGTTTCAAAATTAGCAATTTAATTTCAGCCGACAATCCTTCAATTTCCATTTAGCAATTGTTTTAATACGAGGCATTCTTTTGATTAAGATTTCGAAGATAATCGAAATTGAATATATTTCCATTTAGCCTCGAGGTGGTCACACCTCCGTTTTCAAACTACTCGTAATCGGAAGTAGTGCTGTGGGAAAAACCAGCATTGTCCAGCGTCTCTGCAACTCTCAGTTCATCGCTGACATCTACAGGGAAACTGTTGGCATGGAATTTCTAGTGAAAACCATCCTTCTTGATTCAAAGCCGCATCTGCTACAGATCTGGGATTCGGCAGGACAGGAACGGTGAGCATTAAGATGACCTAATTTAAATCTTCATGCATTTACAAAAAAAACCAAATTCCTTCATTTTAAGCAAATCTCAATAAGTAGCTTATTTTAACAAATCGCACAGCTAGTTTTACCGACCGGGTCAACGCACACGCTCTATTTAACTGTTTGCTTTTCAGGTTTCGCTCATTGATAATCCAATGCGGAATGCAAATGGATGGCCAAGTCTTTATTTATGACCTTGAACGTGAAGACACCCTATTGGACTTTCATATCTGGATGTCGTTGATGAATCAGGCCGATCGATATGGGGAGAATTCAACACACACCCCTGCTATGATTCTTGGGAACAAAGCTGACGCTTTCATCGAGGAAAGCAATTACGCGGTTGAAGACAGCTTAAAGAATATGAATTCCTACATCCGCGGCATGAAGCTCGCAGAGGTGTGTACTTAAATAAAATAAGTAGTCGTGCTATCAACCATTTACCCAATCAAATTTACCCAATAGTTTAGTTACATTGTTTGATACCGTGAACCGAGGCATTTCGATCAACGATATAATACCAATCAATTTGTATTGATTTTAGGAGTCCCAATCCCTCTTTTTTCCAGTAAGCGCAAAAACAGGACTCAATGTTATGACAGCTTTCAAAGAATTTACCAGGTGGGTTATTTTAGTCTGTGAGGTAAAAAACGGTTTCTGTAATCTATAGATAATTATTTCATTGGTTTATTAAATTTAAAATCACTCTGATTTTCAAGAATGCACTAAGCTACATATATATGGCATGAAGGCCTGTTTATAAGATAACAGCCAAAAATAATTGGCATTTATGAAGTCTCTGTAAATTTGCATTTCTTCAATATTTTGTCAACGAATATTTTCACGATTAAGAAACTTTATAAAATCTTCCCTTATTACTTAATCTTACTGATTGCAGGCGGCTTAAGGAAATTGAGGAAACTCGGTTGCAACAAACAATGGAACCGCCGCCGTTGAAGTCCAAACGCACCTCCAACAATTGCTGTTTTTGTTGCTAGCGGCATTCCCTGAAATGATCGGACCAGGAACCGTGATTTCACCATCTCGTTCATACCATTGGTTTGGGTTACCGCCCAGTACTTTTTCTTAATAATAAAATGCCACAAGAAAATGAAATACGCCGACTTTGCACACCCGCAATACATCGCACACATTTTAGTGTGCAGACGTCATACGCGGGCTTACCCGCTGATTTTGTGTTCCTGAGGTCAAAAAAGCCATGCATTATTTACGGAAATCGCTTGCGTGCATTTCAGTTGAAATAACGAGATAGTAGATTCGATTTAAAACACAAGCCCTGGCAACTGTTTAATCTCCATTTTTTGGTACTGTTCTTAGAGACACGCTTTAACCTTATTGTGTTATGTAGTTTCGTAATGTGCAACATTCCATTTTATTTGTCGACTACGGATAAGTTCTTTAGATATTGACTTGTAATTTGTATTCTTTAACTAAGGAAATACATTTTGAGAAGTAATTTAATTAGCAAAGAAGATAATACATCAATCGGCGTCAGATAAAGTTTCTACCAACAATCAATGAATTTAAATCTACATGTGCTAAAAGAGCAATACCAACCTTTTCGGAATCTGTGTTTATAAACTTGCGTGACATCAGTTCAAAACAGCGTAACATTGTGTACCATTGACCCCTTCGTCCACCGAGGGGTCAATGCCAGAACCTTTGTAAACAAGAATATAACCGACCTCAGTGTGAAATAAACGGAAGTTTAATCAAAAAATCTGCGTGTCAAAATATTGATACAAGAGGTATATTTAATGTAAAGTCACCGAGTCGAAATTGTGTACAAATCTCGGAAGTGTATTGAAAAATCTGGACAAGGTCTACAAATTATTATAAATGGTATAAAACATAGCAGAAAAAAATTTGAATTAAAAATGAAATAAAAAAATAAATGGTGTTTGACTAAAGGGCCGCGTGATACTTAACCGTGTCCATTCGACACGAACAAAAACCACGCGCCACATTGTCCTTCCCATTATTAGTCAACACAGACATTGACGCAAGAAAGAGGAAAATAAAACGAGATCGGCGGTCGAGGAAGGACCATAGGGCCGCTTGATACTTAACCGTGTCCATTCGACACGATCAAAAACCAAGCGCCACATTGTCCTTCCCATTATTAATCAACACAGACATTGACGCAAGAAAGAGGTAAATAAAACGAGATCGGCGGTCGAGGAAGGACCATAGGGCCGCTTGATACTTAACCGTGTCCATTCGACACGATCAAAAACCAAGCGCCACATTGTCCTTCCCATTATTAATCAACACAGACATTGACGCAAGAAAGAGGTAAATAAAACGAGATCGGTGGTCGAGGAAGGACCATAGGGCCGCTTGATACTTAACCGTGTCCATTCGACACGATCAAAAACCAAGCGCCACATTGTCCTTCCCATTATTAATCAACACAGACATTGACGCAAGAAAGAGGTAAATAAAACGAGATCGGCGGTCGAGGAAGGACCATAGGGCCGCTTGATACTTAACCGTGTCCATTCGACACGATCAAAAACCAAGCGCCACATTGTCCTTCCCATTATTAATCAACACAGACATTGACGCAAGAAAGAGGTAAATAAAACGAGATCGGTGGTCGAGGAAGGACCATAGGGCCGCTTGATACTTAACCGTGTCCATTCGACACGATCAAAAACCAAGCGCCACATTGTCCTTCCCATTATTAATCAACACAGACATTGACGCAAGAAAGAGGTAAATAAAACGAGATCGGCGGTCGAGGAAGGACCATAGGGCCGCTTGATACTTAACCGTGTCCATTCGACACGATCAAAAACCAAGCGCCACATTGTCCTTCCCATTATTAATCAACACAGACATTGACGCAAGAAAGAGGTAAATAAAACGAGATCGGCGGTCGAGGAAGGACCATAGGGCCGCTTGATACTTAACCGTGTCCATTCGACACGATCAAAAACCAAGCGCCACATTGTCCTTCCCATTATTAATCAACACAGACATTGACGCAAGAAAGAGGTAAATAAAACGAGATCGGTGGTCGAGGAAGGACCATAGGGCCGCTTGATACTTAACCGTGTCCATTCGACACGATCAAAAACCAAGCGCCACATTGTCCTTCCCATTATTAATCAACACAGACATTGACGCAAGAAAGAGGTAAATAAAACGAGATCGGTGGTCGAGGAAGGACCATAGGGCCGCTTGATACTTAACCGTGTCCATTCGACACGATCAAAAACCAAGCGCCACATTGTCCTTCCCATTATTAATCAACACAGACATTGACGCAAGAAAGAGGTAAATAAAACGAGATCGGCGGTCGAGGAAGGACCATAGGGCCGCTTGATACTTAACCGTGTCCATTCGACACGATCAAAAACCAAGCGCCACATTGTCCTTCCCATTATTAATCAACACAGACATTGACGCAAGAAAGAGGTAAATAAAACGAGATCGGCGGTCGAGGAAGGACCATAGGGCCGCTTGATACTTAACCGTGTCCATTCGACACGATCAAAAACCAAGCGCCACATTGTCCTTCCCATTATTAATCAACACAGACATTGACGCAAGAAAGAGGTAAATAAAACGAGATCGGTGGTCGAGGAAGGACCATAGGGCCGCTTGATACTTAACCGTGTCCATTCGACACGATCAAAAACCAAGCGCCACATTGTCCTTCCCATTATTAATCAACACAGACATTGACGCAAGAAAGAGGTAAATAAAACGAGATCGGCGGTCGAGGAAGGACCATAGGGCCGCTTGATACTTAACCGTGTCCATTCGACACGATCAAAAACCAAGCGCCACATTGTCCTTCCCATTATTAATCAACACAGACATTGACGCAAGAAAGAGGTAAATAAAACGAGATCGGTGGTCGAGGAAGGACCATAGGGCCGCTTGATACTTAACCGTGTCCATTCGACACGATCAAAAACCAAGCGCCACATTGTCCTTCCCATTATTAATCAACACAGACATTGACGCAAGAAAGAGGTAAATAAAACGAGATCGGCGGTCGAGGAAGGACCATAGGGCCGCTTGATACTTAACCGTGTCCATTCGACACGATCAAAAACCAAGCGCCACATTGTCCTTCCCATTATTAATCAACACAGACATTGACGCAAGAAAGAGGTAAATAAAACGAGATCGGCGGTCGAGGAAGGACCATAGGGCCGCTTGATACTTAACCGTGTCCATTCGACACGATCAAAAACCAAGCGCCACATTGTCCTTCCCATTATTAATCAACACAGACATTGACGCAAGAAAGAGGTAAATAAAACGAGATCGGCGGTCGAGGAAGCGACCATAGGGGCCGCTTGATACTTAACCGTGTCCATTCGATCAGATCAAAACCAAGCGCCACATTGTCCTTCCCATTTTAATCAACACAGACATTGACGCAAGAAAGAGGTAAATAAAACGAGATCGGTGGTCGAGGAAGGACCATAGGGCCGCTTGATACTTAACCGTGTCCATTCGACACGATCAAAAACCAAGCGCCACATTGTCCTTCCCATTATTAATCAACACAGACATTGACGCAAGAAAGAGGTAAATAAAACGAGATCGGTGGTCGAGGAAGGACCATAGGGCCGCTTGATACTTAACCGTGTCCATTCGACACGATCAAAAACCAAGCGCCACATTGTCCTTCCCATTATTAATCAACACAGACATTGACGCAAGAAAGAGGTAAATAAAACGAGATCGGCGGTCGAGGAAGGACCATAGGGCCGCTTGATACTTAACCGTGTCCATTCGACACGATCAAAAACCAAGCGCCACATTGTCCTTCCCATTATTAATCAACACAGACATTGACGCAAGAAAGAGGTAAATAAAACGAGATCGGCGGTCGAGGAAGGACCATAGGGCCGCTTGATACTTAACCGTGTCCATTCGACACGATCAAAAACCAAGCGCCACATTGTCCTTCCCATTATTAATCAACACAGACATTGACGCAAGAAAGAGGTAAATAAAACGAGATCGGTGGTCGAGGAAGGACCATAGGGCCGCTTGATACTTAACCGTGTCCATTCGACACGATCAAAAACCAAGCGCCACATTGTCCTTCCCATTATTAATCAACACAGACATTGACGCAAGAAAGAGGTAAATAAAACGAGATCGGCGGTCGAGGAAGGACCATAGGGCCGCTTGATACTTAACCGTGTCCATTCGACACGATCAAAAACCAAGCGCCACATTGTCCTTCCCATTATTAATCAACACAGACATTGACGCAAGAAAGAGGTAAATAAAACGAGATCGGTGGTCGAGGAAGGACCATAGGGCCGCTTGATACTTAACCGTGTCCATTCGACACGATCAAAAACCAAGCGCCACATTGTCCTTCCCATTATTAATCAACACAGACATTGACGCAAGAAAGAGGTAAATAAAACGAGATCGAACGAGGAAGTAACTGTTACAGCCGCACCGATACGTGGCCACCGTGTCCATTCTCGACGCGATCAAACCAGCTGCCATGGCTGAGGTTCTTTCTCGCATTATTAACGCCAAAGACATTACGCAAGAAAGAGGCAAATAAAACGAGACAGCATGAGAAGTAACTATAGGCCGCTTTACTGTAATCAAACTATTCGACGATTGTTCAGCCACATTGTCCTTCCCATTATTAATCAACACAGACATTGACGCAAGAAAGAGGTAAATAAAACGAGATCGGCGGTCGAGGAAGGACCATAGGGCCGCTTGATACTTAACCGTGTCCATTCGACACGATCAAAAACCAAGCGCCACATTGTCCTTCCCATTATTAATCAACACAGACATTGACGCAAGAAAGAGGTAAATAAAACGAGATCGGCGGTCGAGGAAGGACCATAGGGCCGCTTGATACTTAACCGTGTCCATTCGACACGATCAAAAACCAAGCGCCACATTGTCCTTCCCATTATTAATCAACACAGACATTGACGCAAGAAAGAGGTAAATAAAACGAGATCGGCGGTCGAGGAAGGACCATAGGGCCGCTTGATACTTAACCGTGTCCATTCGACACGATCAAAAACCAAGCGCCACATTGTCCTTCCCATTATTAATCAACACAGACATTGACGCAAGAAAGAGGTAAATAAAACGAGATCGGCGGTCGAGGAAGGACCATAGGGCCGCTTGATACTTAACCGTGTCCATTCGACACGATCAAAAACCAAGCGCCACATTGTCCTTCCCATTATTAATCAACACAGACATTGACGCAAGAAAAGAGGTAAACAAAACGAGATCGCGGGTCGAGGGGATTCATAGGGCCGCTTGATACTTAACCGTGTCCATTCGACACGATCAAAAACCAAGCGCCACATTGTCCTTCCCATTATTAATCAACACAGACATTGACGCAAGAAAGAGGTAACAAACGAGATCGGTGGTCGAGGAAGGACCATAGGGCCGCTTGATACTTAACCGTGTCCATTCGACACGATCGAAAACCAAGCGCCACATTGTCCTTCCCATTATTAATCAACACAGACATTGACGCAAGAAAGAGGTAACAAAACGAGATTTATCGAGGAAGGAACTAGGAAAGCCGCTTGATACTAACCGCACCATTCGATTAAAACCAAGCGCCACATTGTCCTTCCCATTATTAATCAACACAGACATTATCGCAAGAAAGAGGAAATAAATGAGATCGGGAGTGGTCGAGGAGATTTATAGGGGCCGCTTGATACTTAACCGTGTCCATTCGACACATCAAAACCAAGCGCCACATTGTCCTTCCCATTTTAATCAACACAGACATTGACGCAAGAAAGAGGTAAATAAAACGAGATCGGTGGTCGAGGAAGGACCATAGGGCCGCTTGATACTTAACCGTGTCCATTCGACACGATCAAAAACCAAGCGCCACATTGTCCTTCCCATTATTAATCAACACAGACATTGACGCAAGAAAGAGGTAAATAAAACGAGATCGGTGGTCGAGGAAGGACCATAGGGCCGCTTGATACTTAACCGTGTCCATTCGACACGATCAAAAACCAAGCGCCACATTGTCCTTCCCATTATTAATCAACACAGACATTGACGCAAGAAAGAGGTAAATAAAACGAGATCGGTGGTCGAGGAAGGACCATAGGGCCGCTTGATACTTAACCGTGTCCATTCGACACGATCAAAAACCAAGCGCCACATTGTCCTTCCCATTATTAATCAACACAGACATTGACGCAAGAAAGAGGTAAATAAAACGAGATCGGTGGTCGAGGAAGGACCATAGGGCCGCTTGATACTTAACCGTGTCCATTCGACACGATCAAAAACCAAGCGCCACATTGTCCTTCCCATTATTAATCAACACAGACATTGACGCAAGAAAGAGGTAAATAAAACGAGATCGGCGGTCGAGGAAGGACCATAGGGCCGCTTGATACTTAACCGTGTCCATTCGACACGATCAAAAACCAAGCGCCACATTGTCCTTCCCATTATTAATCAACACAGACATTGACGCAAGAAAGAGGTAAATAAAACGAGATCGGCGGTCGAGGAAGGACCATAGGGCCGCTTGATACTTAACCGTGTCCATTCGACACGATCCAAAACCAAGCGCCACATTGTCCTTCCCATTATTAATCAACACAGACATTGACGCAAGAAAGAGGTAAATTAAACGAGATCGGCGGTCGAGGAAGGACCATAGGGCCGCTTGATACTTAACCGTGTCCATTCGACACGATACAAGTCCAAGCGCCACATTGTCCTTCCCATTATTAATCAACACAGACATTGACGCAAGAAAGAGGTAAATAAAACGAGATCGGCGGTCGAGGAAGGACCATAGGGTCAGCGCTTGATACTTAACCG
>JAPUBX010001553.1:0-12371 GCA_028672205.1 Proteocephalus fallax | reverse complement strand
GGGAGGGCGTTGGAGCCAGGAAAGGAGGTAGCTGAGTATTGGGGACAAATGAGATTACGTTGATACACGCGCTTGCGTCGCCACATTCCACGCGTCACATTATCTGTACACGCACGCTCGGCGGCAGAAAGACATTGGCTGGGTGTAGAGAGACAACGAGGTCTCCCGGGGGTGTCTAGTCGACTAGTGGCGATGGTGGCTGGGGTTGCGAGGCGTTGTTGCTTTTCATGGTGGAGACGGCAGCTGCTACGAAGACGGGTGGTGTAGAGGATGGGGTAAAGAGGGGACTCGAAGAGGAACCACCTCCTCCTCCTCCGCCCCTCTGTGTCGGCCGATACTTCCTACGCCGAGCTGCCATCGCTCCTCGGCCTGCGGGGGACACGGGAAATTCCGGTGGACGCGGCGACAACACGCCTGCATTGTTACTACTCGCCAGGGAACAGCGTCGAAGTCGTCCGGTGGCCTCGTCGAGATTCTCGTCCAAATTTGTCGTCACCTTATCGCCTTCCACCCCAACGACAACGGCTGCAGAGGGGAAAAAGATGCGCGCGCAGCGCAGGTTGTGTGCGGGCGGCCTCTTTGACGACGACTGCGACGATGACCTTGGCCGGGGGTGCGAAAGTCCTGCGGCGGTGGCTGGCGCTGGCGGAGAGTCCGCGTCGCTTGACTGGCAGTGCTGATTGTGATTGCACCAGGAGCAGTAGGGCGACTCGGGTTTTGCGATAAATGCGGGCGTAGCGTAATTGCTGTTGTTACTGCCGCCGCTACAGCAAATGCTTCCACCGTGAAGGCCCAAGCAGAGGACGTCGTTGATCCTCGTGTGGCTGACGGAGCGCCGAAAACTCCCGCCATTACTGGCGTACCTTCGCAGACTCTCTACCCCACTGAAGGGTACCGAGGCGGAGTTGCTGGTGTTTGTATTGTTTGTATTTATATTGTTGTTGGTCCAGTGGGCGGGGGAATCGCATCTTCGTCGGCGAACTGAGTTGGAAACAGAGTTGTTGTTATTGTTGTTTGACTGAGGAGGCGTTGATATTCGACTGAGGCCGTTGCAACGAGAAGCGGGTCGAGGGAATCGCGAAACGGCTGGATCCGCGAGGGAGGAGGAGAAAGACGATGGCTGCTGCTGTTGCTGAGGAACACGAAGCTGTTGTTTGAGAGGCTGTGAAATTGACTTGGGTGTCAGCGGAGGCTCCGTACTGCCGTTCAGGGGATCCTCGGACACTCCGCCGCCTCCACCCAAGTCGTCGCCAACGAAGGATGGAATGTCCTGAGAGGATAGACCCAAGCCGGCCATCTGGGTCATCGAGCCGCTGTTAAGTCGACACAGCCGCGATGGGTACTTGGAGTTATTCTGAGCGATGCTCAAGGCCATAGCATGTGTTGCTCCCGCCACCGACTCGACGCTGACATCGGCTGCACTCCGGTCCACACCGAGGGGGTCACACGGGGTCACGCCCAGGAGACAGGAGGGAATCCTGCGCTGATTGGTGCCGGCGGAGCGGTAGCGCGAGGAAGGCGGTCCCGAGAGTGGCAGCGAGGTGGCTCGCGGGAAGTCTTCGACCTGGCGGTGGTGGTTGTTTGTGTATCGCACCTCCCCGCCTGCGTGGTGGTCCCGACTCTTGCGCATCGCCAAGGGGGGTATTGAACCCCAACCTCTTCCTCCTACTCCCCCTCCAGCCACCACCTCCGACATGGATAGCTTCGGTTTCTGCGATCGCTGTCTTCCACTCGAGGTCACCATGTTGTGCTTGTGGACGGCGGAGCTTCGACTCGTCACCATGGAGGGACGCGTGTCGCCGTGTTTGGTGGTGTTGTAGTTGGCGCGCGTGTTACTGCTGGGTTGACGCGCTCGCGATGGTGAAGTGGGCGCATTGGAGCCTCCGCCCGCATTCTTCTGCTGTTTCTGCTGCTGTGCGTACAAAAGTGCCGTCCCACCCTCGCCAATGCCCGACTCGGCGTAGGGGTCGGAGGTGCGGGTTGCCAGGCGGCCCCTGGTCCAGCAGAGCGGGTCGTTGGCGGTGGCTGTCACCGCCATCGTACCGCCACCGTCGTAGTTGCCGCCCGCGTGGGTCGTCACAGCGGCGGCTAGGGCGCCTCCGGCCGTCTCAACGTAGCTCGCAGCGCCGGTGTTTGGCGCCAGGCCGCTGTCAACCTGCTGCGTCTGCTGCTGTTTGTAGGCTCGCTGCTGGGCCGAGTTCTTCAGCTGCTGGGCGGCATCCTTGTTGTTGGTGGTGGAAGATGAGCAGCCGACTTTCTGGGTTTCGGCGTTCTCGGGCGTTTCCCAATCGAATGGGTCGGAGTCGCGGATGTCGCGGCGCAGCATGGCCTGCTGGATGAGTGAGCGGATCATGGCGTAGTCGGGCCGATCGGGGTACGCGCAGGTCTCGATGTGGTCCAGGAAGCCTCAGTACTCGCTGGGTAGGCATGGGTCAAGATTAAAATTGTTGTAGCTCTGTTTGAGGTTTCCGATCTAGAAAGAGAGAGAGAGAAACTTTATACATAACACAGGCACACACACACTTGTAGCAGCTAGATAACTAATGAATGGGAAGTGTCTGTGGCGAATTGTGAAAGTGGACGAACGTGTCCACTTCTACAACAAGTAAAAAAGGCCTCGATGCCAGACGACAAGCGACGTTAACGGGGAAAAACGGTTGCCAGGGACTACGGATGTCAACAACCCCCGCGAGGCAGAGGTGGCGTTGAGCCGCGAAGTGGAGATTATTGGCTGTTGGGAAGATGTTAACTCTCTCTTCTATCGACACTTTGTGAATAAAAGCCACCGCTTAGTTTGATTTAAAGGAGTATTTGGCGGGAGGAATTCGAAAACAAACCCAAATAAAAACCTCCATCCCCGACACGAGAGGTGGGCTTCCCAACCAATAGGAATTTGGCTTCGGCTGCTCGCTTGCCACATTCTCTTGTCTCGTTGCAAAAAAAACACCAAAAGAACAATCCATTGCAACACACAGGAAGCGTGCGCGGATATGCGGCAATCTGTTATAGTTGGTAGGACTAAAATGCTGTCATGACAACACAGTACCCATCACACGAGGTCCTCTAAACGGCGCAGATTGGCCAAGGTCACAGCGGCAATCAATAATGACCGGCCTCGACGACGGCAATAAAAAGCTGTAAAACCTCGAAATACAAACATCCACCTAATCCATGACCTCACATGAGGGGCAGCGTTTAAAATGATGACTCCGCCAAACCTTCTATCACGCCGTAGACTGCTGCAGTGGTTCGGTCATGTTCTATTCTGATAAAGAGACAGGTTCGTCGCAGACAGATATGGATCACAAGCTCTTCTGACCTCACCTTTGATAGGCGCTCGTTGTGTTCATTTCATTAGAGTTGCTGCTTTCGTAGATTATTCCCAAGAAATCCTCAGGCAAGCAGGTTTCGTATACGGCACGCGAAAATCCTGCTAAACCACCTCCGTGGTAAACCGCATGTCTGAGACTCACTGCAGTTGCGGAACCTTCGAATCGACCTAATCTTTAAATTCCGGTAACACGACGTCGATGGTAAACTATGTCAGCTCGATGATAGAATAAAGTCTACCGCAAAAAGGCATGCTATGCGGACATGGTAAAACTGGCTTTCAGTGTCGTATTGCTAACGCAGACAGTAGTGCAGTTATACTATATATTCGCAAAGCCGAACAAAATTGAAGTTTTTTTTAATATTTATGTTGATTGGTACTTGTAACAACCACACACATACTATCTGAAATTTCGAAATACCATAAAAAATGTGGTCAACAGTTGCAGACCTTGGTATTCACACAAATGCTACTCTTCCAATCACACAAACATCGACGTGAATCATCAGCTGGCCAAAGCGAGCAAAAGTCATCAGCTGATAAGGTAGTCGCGTGGACAAAAATCGATATGAAACAGCAGATTGGTGGCACACTAAACTGAGCCCAACTCACTTGTTCGTCGTCTCCAGGGCGAGAAATAATGGGTGCTTCGGTTTTTACGCGGACCCGCAACATCGCTATTTTTTGTTTTTTTTTCCTTTTTTTCTATTTTTCTGACAAATAGCGATAGAAGGATAACTAAAAACAACTAAATGAATGCCCGAAAGTAGACTTCTGAGAGTCGCTGTAAGATATGATCCCGAAGAATTTTAAATGGCCGTTATAATCAACCATTTTGGAAAGGGCGTTGCTGCCTTCGTGGTCAAGTTTTCGAAAGCAGGAAAAAGGCCGCGTGGCCTTCGTCTGGCTTGCCCTGGCTTGCAGGCAGGTCATTGGTTTACCTGTGTTACCTCAATAAGCACGCGAGGGATGTGCTTTTCTGTTCTAGGGTTTTATAAAAAAAACTGGAAGCAGTTCTATAAAAACTCCTCCGGCAGCAATTCCATAAATTCACATAGCTGATTCCGAATCACAATGGCTGAAAATTAGCGGAGTATTCTGCAGAGATCAGACGAAGAGCGAATAAACGCCGATTAGTTGATAAGTATAGCAGTTGAAGGCTTGCAGAGAATGTAACAAGCGCATGGAAAAAACTTTGAACCAAGCAGACCGTTAAAATATATGGAGCGCTTCTAAATTGGCTTACAAACATCTAACTGCGGGTTTGCCAACCTGTGTTCGTTCGTTTTGCTTATCATTGGTGCCGGTTAAAGCGTAAGGTGAATGTTGCTTCGCTGGAAAGTTAACTGCCCACTCTTCAAGCGCCTCTCTTGCAAATGCACTGGCGGAAGTTACTTCGGTGACGGGTGCGACCTTGCCAACCTGTCTAGCTGCTCACCAACACTGTACCAATTTCTGAAACAAGGACTCCGACTGCCTCAGTCGACGATAAGGGCGTTATCCTTTTCGTTCAAGAAAAATTCCGACAACGGGACGTTATTGCAACATTAGCTGGGTCAGAGAGGAAAAGATATGTATTACTATTGTTATTATTTCTTATACTACTAATAATAATACTACAACTACTTCTACTACTACTACGACTTCTATTTCTACTATTTCTACTACTAAAAATAAAAAGACCAGTTTTTATTTCTTCTTATACTTATACATCTTGGTTTTATACTACAAATGCTACAACTATTACTATCATTTCATTTATTCTTCTTCTCGTATTTTTGCTAATCACCGGACTGGTTCTTCTCAGTTGTCGATTGCCCAATCGCTTGACGTTCAACTTCAGTCGATCCGTAAGTTCATTCAACCGAAATCCTTGTAACCTGGCCATTGATATACGTGAATATCTATATTTTAACACCCACGATCTTTCACTGTCTCACACTCGTGAAAGTCGATAGTGTTAAGGCATTCTGCAATGACCCTACTAAGCATCGGATCCACGATCAAAACTGATCTGCGAAGTAGCCCAGCCGAACTGGTATTCAGGACAACGTCAAGATAACCTAGAGAGTTTTTCGCCGCCGATTCCCCCGCAAATGAGCACGCCGTTTGCGATTTCTTGACGCGCATAAGACTTTTCGTCAGATATCTGCGCCCAATCGCTTCACGACCACAAACACAACCTTCACATTTAGATCCGGCGATAGAGAAGTGCTCAAACTGCTATCGTTTATGACAGACTCGCCAGCCTCCCTACGATGGCCATTTTGAGTTCACGAAACGTTCAGCCAAAGTTGTTACAGTGCTTATTTACAGCGTAGAGGACACGGTCAGCGTCGATCGTCTCAAAGCAGCTTTAGTAGAGGAAACGCCGGTGGGTTACAATTTTACCATTTTTCGTGCTCTTTCGAGTGACTTGGTCGCGACAACAAATTTTGACCAAACGTGTAAACTAAACTCGGACAATCGTTTTCCACATTGCCGACCCAAAGAAAACCCACCTGTAGATCTCTTTAAAAAAACCCTTGCGCATCCTCATTCTTTCGACAACTCGTTCGGGACGCCGAGAACATTTCCCTACCCACGTACCAACGTATATCTGTTAAGCCATTCCGTCGGTTCACGACTTCATTTAGGAGGACGCCCTGTAGTGTACTGATAAATTTACGGTTTTTTTAAACGATAAATAGACACACCTCTAAATTCGAACCAAATAAGTTGTCGTCTTGATTCCTTATATTCGGTGGGCCTGTTTCGATATGAACCTGTCTATTATAAACCCATCACGCTCTTAAATGGAGATTACAGGCAGGCCACTAGAAAACGAGATAATTTAAAAAAAACTTACTGAGGGTAAAAAAGTCATTAACATTTAAAGCCGGGGGATACTAGATATGAACATTGTCTTCAAGTGCCTGCTCTGGTTAAACTAAAAATCCGACAAAAATTAGGAATGACCGAATTGCGACATGTAACCTTTCTTGTAAGCATTGAAAAGTATAGCCTATGCATTGGTCGAAGAGATCTGCACTTAGATTTACTTGAAATAAAGGCATTAAAGGGTCATTTAAAATACGAGAAGCCATTTTTGAACAACTATTAAAGTGGTGTTTATACGATGATCTATTGAATGGAGAACATAGACAGGCAACTAGATTATTTAAAAAAAACCCACAGTGGGTTTAAAAGTCCGAAAATTTAAAGCCGGGGAAAAAAGTAAAATATATGTGTCTTTAATCTAATAATTGTCACAAACATTTTTTTATAGTAAAATTGTATAAGAAAGTAGGCGCGATACATTATATCGTATATTAAATACCAGATAAATAAATTTCGAAATCTCAGAACTAATTTTAAAGTACTTAAACTATTTTTTCCAAATATATAAAACGAATTTAACCATGAAAATTTCATTTGCTTTGATGTGATTGCGAAACAAGACGCTTTTTTGTTTTCTTTCTAAAAGGGTGGCGAATCTAAAGGAGTAATATATAGAATCAAAAAGGTAACTGTTTACTGCACCGCATACGTTAAATTAAAGGCAGCATTTGAATGAAAATTTGTTATTGGTTTTAATTTCACAGGTTATAACTGCGCTACTCAATTTCATATTTCTTTTCGTTGGTTTCGAATTGAATTATTTCGAAAGCGAAAAAGTTTATTAAAAGTTTTTTCATGTTTATATTGTTGCTTATACTTAACACAACTTAAAGTATCTTGGCGTTTTTTGTCTTTCCGCAGTTCTCGTAACAGATGGAGAGTAATGATGTTGCAACCCTTCAGCAAGGTCATGTGCGTCGACTGGTTTCGAGATGGACGTATTTTAATTCTGGATGGTGCACCCGTGTTATCAGGGAGCGGTCGTTTCCGCGTTTGACAGAGCTGTGGTCTATTCCGACACAGCAGAGGAGCGGAAAACCGATAAAACTATTTTTCGAGTTTACGAATCTTTGTAGAATTATATTTATTTTCGCAAAAGACTCGTTGTCTCCATCGGCTAGTGAGATTTCGGTCAGTTTTTCGCCGTGAGATGACCTTAATGGCCGCCGCTTCGGATTCCGCCGTTTTTCCTTTACCAGGGTTTTTACTCCTTGCATTATTCCACTCCGGTATTTTCATTTTAGCTTCATTAATTGGGTTATCTGGAAGTAAATTAATCAACCCTAACAGTTTTCAGAAAGAGTATGACAATAATTGCTCTCATACAAACGGCTGTCTGAATACATTCTTCATGGGTTTACCCCACTTCTAGACATAACGCACATACGGTTGAGTTTATTTCAGAATATAGAGGAACAACATGAGTGGCAGAGGATCGAATAGTTACTGGATCGATAGGGTAAGGTCGAGGGGAATTATCAGGGGCATAAGACGTCGACTCTTGCTAAAAAGCAGGGGTACAGAGGATCGGCTCTCTTTCCATAGCCGAGGTAGGGATAACTGATGACTGGGGCTTATTTGGTATCGTGGTCTGAAGCGCAGACATAGACATCGCCAGTTGGGAACGCCTTCGCAGAGTAGGTCAATCTTCGACGGGGTTTTGTGGTCGTCCTTAATAACGGTCGGGGAGGGAGACGGTCGACAATCACTATTCCACTTTCTGGATGAGACGGCCCTTCTTGGAAAGATCTGCTTGACACTTCAAGCCTGAGGTTGTCGACATAATTTCGAGGGAAAATACAGAAAACTTGGCAGATACCAGTTCGCGGCACGAGGGTAGAAAAAGTCCCAGTTTCGCTATCACTCTGGTATCATTAAAACAAAACCCCATTTTTCGAGACAAACGATTGGAATTTTATTGGAAGTATAAACAAAACGTTATTTATTAAAATAAAATTTTTCGTCTACAATGTCACGTTCAAAATGTTTAACTGCATGAAAATACACTAACAAAGTGTCAATTTCGGATCATCGCAACGTCTCAGAATCAACTTTTATACGTTTCTGATAGACTCAATAGATCTTCAGAAGAATTTTGTAAAAAAAGCGACATAACAAAAATCCGCCAACGTGGTACACCTGGTCTCAATACAAAAGCATTTAACCTCAATAACAATTATTTTTACCTGGATATTTTTATAGAATTATTTTTAGTCGCATGCATTTATTCATCAAATTTTGAATGTCAAATTCCGACCTACCAGAATCAGTCAAACTTAATAATATTCATAAAAAGAAGCGATTTGTTTTCCTATTCTATTTCCGTATTTCCCCTTCCTACGAAAGCTTTTGTGGCCGCCTAATAAGTTTTAAATACGCTTTAATAATATTCATTAATATAATAATCCTTTTGTTTCTTTAAACGCTAGATAAAAATCTGTAAATAAACGCATCAAGCCTTCTTAAACAATTGATTAACAGTGAATGCTTTTCAACAATGTATTTATAACAATAATTCGGGGTTTTTTGGAGGGTCCGTTCCGATGTCAACGACAACAGCGTCGTCGATCACCTGGAGAGAACTCGGACAATGGCCAATGCGGCGCCACTTGAATCGCTTCAAATCGATCTGCAAAAAAGCACAAAAGAACAATAAATAGAGAATCTTTGTATGCGCTGTGATAGAAATATAAGCAGAAACGCAGTCATTCAGAAATGCGCGGTTGCCACGGCAACGCCAATTCGTCAGTCGCCCAACAACATGGAAGTGCATGAAAGGCGAGTGTAACATAAAAAAAACGTAACCTCCACATCGAATTTTTGTCCGGTTTTGTCGGCGAACAATTCTTCTTTTTGAGATTTGTAAGGTTTTTTGCGACGGAAAAAGCGTGAACTAAAACTGAAAACAGAATCACCGTCTTCTTTGTTAATAATTGCAGTTGCTTCTTCAACCGCATTGTTTCTTTCTACAATGCTCCAAAGCAGTTGTGGTTTGAAGATCATAAATATAATAACTGGTTAAATCGGGTTAATTTTCGACTTTCTTCATGAAATTCTTAAAGAAAACTGGTACAAGAAAGTCTCTCAGTAAACACTCGTCTTAAAAAAAATTAACATTATTATACAGAAATTTTATTTTAATCCAATGCTGTATTTTAAAGTTATTGATATTTCATCGCCAGGTTACCTAATAAACCGCAATTCTGTGATGCACAACAGGTTGGGCGTTATCATTTAATCAAACAATAAGGATCAAAGTTGATGTTAGGGACTATGCGTCCATAAAGATCGATCGATCAGAAAATGGTCGTCGGCGATGCTGCGCCCCGATAGATACGGGAAACAAACGTCCATTTGCCCGTCTTGCTCGAACTGCGGCAAAGTCGTTAGAAATGCGATGCCGTCGTCGGTTGCGGTTTGAAGGTCGTTTGTTCAATAATTGGTTTAATTCGGTAAATTTACCACTTAAAATATTGGACTTTCTTCATGAAATCCTTAAAGGAAACTTGAACAGGGAGAGTCTCAATGGTGTCTTAAAAAAATGAACGTCATTATACATAACCTTTCTTTTACTCCAATGCTGTATTTTCAAGTTATAGATATTTCATCGCAACGTTATAGCCAATATTTACCTACTGAACCCAAATTCAGTGAAGCAGAGCAGGTTGGGCGTAATCATTTAATCAAAAAATAAAGATCAAAGTTGATGTTTGGGACTAGGCAGCCATAAAGTTTGATCGATAAGAAAATGGTCGTCGCTTGTGAGGAAGATAAAATAACATAGAGCCGACACTATCAAAAAACATAAACCCTCTTTCTGCTAGAGCATTACCTATTTATTGCGCGACATATCTTTTGTAAAAAACAATAATGTACGTTTCTTTGGATCTTTCTTCTTATATCTATGAAAATATTTTCCCCATTACGCCCAATATTTTCATAACCTTGTAGCATGGTTTGCATAAGTCTTTCTGGCAGTCACCGCTGCGTTACATGAATTCAATGGTATTGCCGCAAACTATCAATCATTGATTCAGGAATGCTTGGTTAATCTCGGCCTCTAAGTCACAGAATTGAAGTTACTGAAACTTCGCTACAAATAACAAGCAAGCCTAATCGTCTTCTCTGCAGCTTACGGGTTAATGTCCAAGTGTAGTGGATAGAGTCGCGTCTCGAACAAAGGCTGTTGCCGCCAACAAATAATTTAACTGAAATATGTCTTGGTTTCTTTACGCAAAGAGTTCGACGGAAAACCTGGGAAGCGACGATCGTTGAGAACATAAGTAACAATCCACTAAAAGGACGACCCCAAGGACACACAACCAACTCCCTTCTCTTATAGAAATGAACACGTTTGCTGATTGAACGTGAAAACACTTATCGCAACAGTACGCGAATGCTATTTCGGATGCAAACTACACGACTGGCGCATCCACGACACCTGCCTCTCTGAAGTCCGGCTACCTTATTCGACAAACGAACAAGTCAATTTAAAAACACACTGAAGCAACCTTAAAATAGTCCCATTATTTGGTTCAGCATATGAATACTTTTATGTTGTTAGTAGTGCGATATAAAATGCCCCGATGCAAGCGAGTTCGCAGTTTGAGAGATAACTAAACAACCGTCTGCGTCGACCTTGACTCTGATCCCTACGCATGGGCGCCCATGGTTCGCGACATAAATACAGTTGCTTTATCCTCTCGCTATAGAGATAGCCACCACAAAGTAAATGTCAGGACTGCAGAATTCTAAGGTATGGGCTCAGATGGTATTGCATTTATAAGCCCTGCGGAAACTTTTATCTACCATTCTATGCTTCATTTGCGCGAAATGTTGTGTAAGCAAATAAAATATACCAAATAGGGGAACTTCGGCATTTCGCACAATCGCCTACCTCATCACAACTCATGGGTTACATTTATTGAAAATGTACAACGCGGTCATCAGGTTTTCGTTGACACGAATTCTCGCATTCTTCAAAACAAGGGCTTGCTAATTAAAAACAACGTTATTCCTAAAACCCTTATTCTACCGTTCAACTTATTACGGCACACTGAATCAATTTAGAATTTCCTCAAAATAGTTGCATTTGCCGCAGAGTAGAGCGACAACACGCCTTATTTTGTATCCTTTAATGCTTCATGAGTTCAATAAATCAGCTTACTGAGAGCTATACGCTGCAAAGTCATTTCGCAACAAAAAGACATTGACGCCCGTATTTTAACACCATTATCGACGATAAGTCGTTTGGTGACAACCACTAGTGTTTAAATGATTATTTGACATGAGTTTCAAAGCCAGTCGTGGGTTTGTCACAACGCTGGCACAACACCTATAGTCAACATCCTCAGGATCTGTCAACTTCTTGGCGATCGAGCTAGCTCGAATGATTCCGTGTCGATTATGTTTTTGGGCTCGTTATCGCTTGCAGAAACTCTTTCTAATCCTTCTCAGAGAGTCTTGTCAGCTGGCAATGCGAAAACGTCCAAAACAAGAATTTGTTACAGCGTAAAGGCCTCGAAAACGATACTTTTCGGAGTATAATGTATAAGTGTCGTTTTTTTCTAAATATGTATATAAGGGGTTATTTTGTTGTTTTAAACAACACCATTTACTAGATCAGAAAACGTTTTCACCAATTCCCGTCTTATCGATAAATAAATTCGTAATTTGGTTCAATTTTTAACCTCATCACGACTCCTAATACAAAATCAGCGTTAATTTCAAGTTGGTTGCATAACCAACGGTTAAATCAGGCAAAAATAATTATTTTTAATCCGCTTTCTTTCAGATTTGTAAGGGTTCGGTTTATTCTTGATGCGTTATTACAATTGTTAACCAACAGCAATTGAGATAGCTGTAAACGCTGCGTCACATGCCACAAAATATGAATCATGGTTTAGACATGTGTGTGTTATCTTCACCTGAAAACACTAAGAAAAAGCGAATTCATTTCCGGATGCACACTACACGACTTGCGCAACTATTAAACCTGTCTCTTGGAAGTCTGTCTCCCTTATTCGAAAGAAAAGCATTTTAAGGTCCCAACTCTTGGCACCGAATGAATGAGTTTATTGAAAAAAACACATTATCGCAACTTAAAAATTGTCCCGGTATATGTTTTCCAATATAAGGGAAGTCGTCAACCCTAATATTT
>JAPUBX010001551.1:0-81844 GCA_028672205.1 Proteocephalus fallax | reverse complement strand
AGGCGAAACATCCAACTGAGATGAAAGTCTGCAAGGCCAAACAATAAACTGCTTAGGAACACAAGAAGGCCAAATTTCAGACTTAGAAGAGTGACTGGAAGGCAAAACATCGGACTAAGAAGAGAGACTGGAAGGCCAAACGTCAAACTGAGTATGGAGACTGGAAGGCGAAACATCAAACTGAGAAACAAAAGTTGAATGCGAAACATCTCAATGAGTAAAAAGACTAAAAGGACAAACTTCTAACTGAGTAAAGTGACTGAAAGGCAAAACATTCAACTAAGAAAAGAGACTTGAAGGCCAAACATCACCCTGAGTAGAAAGTCGGAAGGCCAAACTTCAAACTGAGAAAAAAGACTGGAAGGCCAAACTTCGAACTAAGTAGACTGACTGGAAGGCAACAAATTGAACTAAAAAGAGAGACTGGAAGGCGAAACATGAAACTGAGTAAAAAGACTAGAAGGCGAAACATCTTATTAAATAAAATGACAAAAAGGACAAACTTTTTACTGAGAAGAGTGACTGGAAGGCAAAACATTCAACTGTATGAAAGAGACTTGAAGGCCAAACATCACCCTGAGTAGAAAGTCGGAAGGCCAAACTTCAAACTGAGAAAAAAGACTGGAAGGCCAAACTTCGAACTAAGTAGACTGACTGGAAGGCAACAAATTAAACTAAAAAGAGAGACTGGAAGGCGAAACATGAAACTGAGTAAAAAGACTAGAAGGCGAAACATCTTATTAAATAAAATGACAAAAAGGACAAACTTTTTACTGAGAAGAGTGACTGGAAGGAAAATAAATCCAACATAAAATAGAGACTTCAAGGCAAAACATCACACTAGGTAGAAAGACTAGAAGGCCAAACTTCCAACTGAGTAGAGAGACTGGAAGGCGAAACATCCAACTGAGATGAAAGTCTGCAAGGCCAAACAATAAACTGCTTAGGAACACAAGAAGGCCAAATTTCAGACTTAGAAGAGTGACTGGAAGGCAAAACATCGGACTAAGAAGAGAGACTGGAAGGCCAAACGTCAAACTGAGTATGGAGACTGGAAGGCGAAACATCAAACTGAGAAACAAAACTTGAATGCGAAACATCTCAATAAGTAAAAAGACTAAAAGGACAAACTTCTAACTGAGTAAAGTGACTGAAAGGCAAAACATTTAACTAAGAAAAGAGACTTGAAGGCCAAACATCACCCTGAGTAGAAAGTCGGAAGGCCAAACTTCAAACTGAGAAGATTAGACTGGAAGGCCAAACTTCGAACTAAGTAGACTGACTGGAAGGCAACAAATTGAACTAAAAAGAGAGACTGGAAGGCGAAACATCTTACTTAGTTAAATGACAAAAAGGACAAACTTTCAACTGAGAAAAGTGACTGGAAGGAAAATAAATCCAACTAAATATAGAGACTTCAAGGCCAAACATCAAACTGGGTATAAAGACTAGAAGGCCAAACTTTCAACGAAGTAGAGAGACTGGAAGCCGAAACATCCAACTGAAAAGAGAGGCTAGAAGGCCAATCTTAGAACTGAGTAGTAACACAAGAAGGCTAAACTTCAAATTGAGTAAATAGACTGGAAGGCGAAACATCGAACTAAGAAAAAAAACTTAAATGCGATGCCTCTAACTAAGTTATAAGACTAAAAGGACAAAATTTCAACTCAGTAGAGTTACTGGAAGGCAAAAAATCGAACTAAGAAGAAAGACTGGAAGGCCACACATCAAACTGAGAAAAAAAACTTGAATGCGAAACATCTCATTAAGTAAAAAGACTAAAATGACAAACTTCTAACTGAAAAGAGTTACTAGAAGGCAAAACATCGAACTAAGAACAGAGACTTGAAAGCAAAAAATCACCCTGAGTAGAAAGACTTGAAGGCAAAACTTCGAACTGAGTAGACTGACTGGAAGGCAACATATTGAACTAAGAAGAGAGACTGAAAAGCGAAACATCAAACTGAGTAAAGAGACTGGAAGGCGAAACATTTTACTAGCTAATCATTGGTTTCTGCGACTTTTAATAAAGGAAGTCAGCGTTTCGTTTCCCGCCATCTATCCAGGATTTTCGTTGCAAACATGTCAGGGTTCGTTTACACGTGGGGTTAATGTGTATTTTAGCCATTAAAATGCAAATATAAGGGATGTTGTTACGTCGCGTTTTGCGATTGACCGCGCGTTAATTGTAAAGATAAACAGGATAAACTGCTAAATATAATACATAATACTTAAAAGCTTACTTGGGGGTTTCAAATTGTTTCCTAGAGAAAGGTGTATTTTCGGATATGAAAGATAGCACCAAGAGGACATGGAACAATAATATCACCTCGTCTTTACAATGTATCTTGATGTATGCCTTTAAATATGATCCGTTTTAGGGTAACCTTAAACAATGCGGTGTAAATTCGCGATGTTATGCCGAATTTCGAAGGTCGTGGTAGACTTCGATACCAAATTTGCAACAGTCACGCCATCTTTTGGGTTGAAGAGACTCGCACCACTAGTGTTTAATTTTTGGGATTGTTTAAACGTAAGTGGCGGCGACTTTGAGCTTGATCGCATACGACTTCCAGCAACTATGCAACACGGCCCCTATCAAACGTGGCGAAATTTAATGTTCCATTGGGAGTTTAAAGCAATCTCGTTTTCTGGGGACAATTTATGAAATCCTATTTAACACTATTATTTAACGACTTTCGACTATTTGTCTATTTCCTTACCACATTTACATTTCATAAGACTTACGCTGTGCCTCCCAAGAATTAAAAGAAGCTGCAAGCCACAGAGCAGACACGACCGTCGGCCTTAACGCACAACACCCACTCGAACTACTGTTTCAGTGATAGACTTTCTGGCCAGTGCCAGCAATGGCAGTCCGAGAGTGCCCGCCTCGGGGCATTTGTGGAGCAGGATGGTGTGATTATGGTAAAATAGACGGTATGCATCCGTGTATCAATTAATGCCCAAATGGTTATGTCGATTATGCAGTTGAACCGGACTTTAAGTAAAGAGTCACTTCGACATCCTGTAAGAAATGGCCGGCGCAGTTAGACGACAATCGCGATATCCGACTTATTTTATATGAACCCTTATTTTACTTATTGCCAAAAATTGTTTGAGGCATAACGTAGCCATGCTACTCAGCGAGGACGACGGCCGAAAAATTTGAAAAGTTTAAATCTCATATGGGCATTTATCTAGAGTAAGAAAATGATAAAATTGGTATGCTTTCATATAAGACGATTAAATAATATATATGCATCATTTAAGAAATGCAATAAAATGCTTGAAAATATTGTTTATAAAGAATTCCGTAGAGAAAGGTTTTGTCCAAATGTGAATACAATCTGTGGTTTAACAATAGCATCAGATAAATATATTCTTCTGCAAGAAATGATCAAGAAATTGTATACTAAATGGAATTATTAAAAAAAACGGTTGCATGCGAAAAGCGCGAAGTTATGTCTTTGGGTACACCTACCTAAAATTGAATGGTCTTAGCGATTTGGAACCCAATAGGTTATAATAGCTTAAACCCACCGAGTTCGTCTTCCCCAGTAACCTCTGGACCGCGTTATTTATGAAATTATGACATTCGCCTTCTGAAAAATCGACAAGGCCCCGCCTGTTCTACTGCGGTTTGAAAAAAATGCTTTTAAACTTGTATATTTCTTGTGACGGGCCATGGAGAAATAAATAGCTCAATTTTCGTTACTTAAAATAAAGAGATTAATTTGTTTTCGAAATTGTATCGAAGTGATTGTAGTACAGTCGACTGAGTTATGTGGCTCCATCGCCTCGCGCATCTCATTTCGCATTCAGAGGGATAGGACGAAAGCTAGGGCGGCGGCGTTAATCTGAGGGGGCAGGTAGGGTTATAGAAATCGCATTAGTATTAATAAGTAAGAAAACATATAGTAAATTTGATTTAGTAAATATATATTAAACATGCTTATAACTACAGGACAAGTGAACGTCGTGAAGCTTAAGACTTGGGAGATCAAGATTACCCTTACGAGGAATACTCCGAAGAAAAATGATCGTTGAATAAAATGAAAAGTCTTGTCTTAATGGAAAGTGGTGTGGAAGAAAAAGATTAAATTTTATTTTAATTAACGTCTTTCTTAAGCTTCCAGATAAATTCTTATAGTTTTTTGTTTGTTTTTGAAGTGTTTTTTACGGGATCGGCCCGATTTTAACCCCGTACTTTTGTGATCGTCGATTATGCAAACGTGATTTTTTTTTATATTGAGAAAATGATGATGCCAATAATGCCAAAGATACAACAACGCCTGGGTTAACAAATGCCGTTTCGAAAGAAACGTCTACGGACAAACGTCGATCGACTTCTATGAGTATTTACGTAGGAGAAACTGAAGCCAAGTCAATTGCTGCGCAAATTTAGCGATTTAGCCACCGGAATAAGCATTTCGATTTTCCTGGTAAACCGTCAAAACAGGACACCTAAGAAGGACCAGTCGCCGCTCATCCTCGACCCTGTTCTTGAACTCGAGCCGATATCCGACATGCCCGTACTTCCCACTCCCTCTGTTAACCGCAGCGTTTTTTTAATTTTCACACATAAATGCACATCTCAGCTAGCAAAGATGAGAAGACGGATTGAACAACAAGACGAAGGCTTCTTGAAGCAAAATAGATGTAGTGATTGCTAACTCTTATTATCAATTGTGTTGTACTATATTAACGTATATCGTACGTTACAGTTTTGAATACGAATTATCGTTGCTGCACGTCTTCTATTCGTCAAGTGTCTCGGTTTGCTTTAAGAGTTACACCGGTATTACAGACTATTCGTCTTTTGTCCATTCAGGGTTTATTCTACCCTATATACAATACTATCACATTTGGCGTCGCAACAATGTCAAAAATGAACCTACAATTCTTATCAGTTAATGCAATTTCAAGAGAAGTGTCAGACTATATTGAACGTCTCGAAATTTGGGCTTTTACCCAAGATAATCTCGCTGAAGAAAAGAAAACTGCTTATTTTCTGAATGCAATCGAAAAAGATGCGTATGCTCTTGTTAAAAACTTGCTTTATCCGGATATTTCTATAAAAATGCCACTTGCCAAGATCCAGGAAGCTATTATTCAGCATGTTCAGCCTATAGCTTTTGAGGCTGCTGAACGGAGCATATTTCATACTATTATGCGAAAATCCGACCAAAAAATTCGAGATTTCATACTTCTACTTCAGACCCAGGCAGAAAAAAGCAACTTTGAAGCTCAGTTAGACACGCAATTGCGCGACCGTTTAATTGCAGGCATCAATGATACAAATCTCCAAAGACAATAACTATTGCTAAAAATTCCTACATTCCAAAGTGCTCGTGCTATATGCGAACAATTCGAAGATGTCTCGAATATTATCAATATTTCTCATATTCCAGATCCAGTGTTTCACTCCATAAATATCCCAAGGAGACCAAACACGCCGACATTCAAAATCGCAAAAACTAAAACTGATTATTCATTGCATACTTGTCATTCGTGTGGCAAAATGCATTCACGGGAGCAATGTAAATTCCGTGATGCGAAATGCTATAATTGTGGCAACAAAGGCCGCATCAAGTCGGTCTGCATATCAAAGGTTTGTGCGATTACAAACGATTTCGAGGACAATATATCTGATATGGCTCTGATGAGTTCTAACAATAAAAGCGCTGGCCATATTTCTAAGGAACTAACGAATTCACATGGAAAACAGATGTTTTTGTAGCGTTGATACTGGGAGTGTGAATCACTCATTCCTATGCAGGCATTAAAGAAGTTCTGTCCAAGGCCATGTCTACATAAGACAGACCAGTTGATTATTGGTATCACCGGTCATTCCCTGAAAATCCTTGGCTTCTGTATGATCAATATTATACGAGACGGCACCAAATTCCTATGCAAATTCTTGGTGTCGGCGACGGGTCCAGCTATTATTGGTTTGACCGTCATGAAGCAGTTCAAGTTTCAACTGAATTTCAATTCATCACCGGCAGTTGATTCCGAGTTCAAAGATCTGGTCAAAAAGTGCACCAGAGTGACTGGTGGACTGATAATTCCCAAAGTCAAATTGATGGAGCGTAATATACTGACTCCAGTGAGCTGTTCACAATGGACCACTCCCATTGTGACACCAATACAATCTGACGGTTGTACACCCATAATATGTGGTGATTATAACGGGTCGAGTGTCTTCTCCAAAATTGATACAACAGATGGCTACTTACAGAGTCAACTGGATGACGAATCTAGTTTGCTGACAGTTATTAATACACACTTTGAGTTATTCAGGTACAACTTTCTACCTTCTGGGATAAATATCGCCCCGGCTATTTTCCAGGATTGCATTAATGGCATATTGGATGGCCTTAATGATATTGAAATTTACCAAGATGACATTTTTGTAATTTGTGTCAGCAGGCATTGTCATGACAAGAGACTCCTCCAGCTATTCCGACGCTTTGTCAATTATAATGTCGCGGTTAATCCGCTTATCAAGCAACTACTGGTGAATATCCGGTTGTGTAATTCAAGGGGCGCCAATTCGTTCCAATTCTTTGGTTCGGGAGAAGTTACCTTTTTCAAAGGGAATGATTTTCGACCATCTCGAGGTCTTATTCTTGGAAGAAGTGGGAATCGTATGGTTACCATCCTCGACGTCACTGATTTATCAAGTCATCGTCGGCATGTCGATCAAATCCGATTCGATGAACCAGCTATGCCCGTCATCGATTCCCATCCTTCTGAACCAGACGTGCCCGCTACGGATTTCCATTCGTCTGAACCAGCTGATTCGGCTTATACGACTCCATCCGTTCCAGACCAAAGCTCGCAAGTTCTACCTCGGCGCTCGGAGCGTTTGGGTTTGAAAACCTCTACCGCATGCCATCGAAGCTGCTGCACCCAGGTGGATGTGGTGATTGCTCACTCTTATTATTAATTGTGTTTTACTATATTAACGTATATCGTACGTGACACTTTTGAATACGAATTATCGTTGCTGCACGTGTTCTATTCGTCAAGGGTTTTGGTTGGCTTTTAGAGTTACACCGGTATTACAGACTATTCGTCTATTCTCCATTCAGGGTTTATTCTACCTTTTATACAACACTATCACAATAGACCTTATTGGGATTATAAGAGGCGTTGCTGGGCGATGGATTGTTTGTAAGAATAGGCTCGACAAATGGATTGTTTTTGTAGGTCCGTCGTGCCTTAAGAAAATCTTTTGTCGTTAACATGATGCTCTGGAGTAATGGGGCTGTTAACGCCCCATCGGATGTCCAAAATTTGATATATAAATTTTAAATAAGAAAAAACGAAGCCAAGCTTTATTATAACGTTGCGGAATACATTTGTCAGACATCGCCAACAAAAATTTATTAACGAAGCTTGTTTCAATTGTATTGAACAGGGTTCCTTTACTAATTACTACTGTGTATACGTCACACTGGACCTACATGGGATGGTAATCTTCGATATGCATTGAACATTCTGCAAAGTCGGCAAGTAGAAGCATTAAGTTTGTAGTAATTGTTAAGAAACACCACAATAGGTTTCGCATTATAATTGGTTGAATCCACGATAACAATAGTATTTACTTCACTCACTTGATCTGATTCCAAGATAAAGCCGGCACTTATCGTGTGCAGATTCAACCGAAGACCCGCATTCTACTATTCGTCACACAAACACACTTAAATGTCGACAGTAAGGAAGACAGATAGGCAGGTTGGTTAAAGCTTAGACTAGAAAGGGTCAGCAGGTTAGTAACGAGGAGACAGAAAAAGGGTTGGCAGGTTGGTAAGTAGGAGACAGATAGAGGGTTGGCAGGTTAAGGAAAATGAAGCAGAGAGCTTGTTGACAAGTTGGTGAAGACGAAGCAGAAGGAGGGTTGGCAGATTCGTTAAGGCGAAGCAGAGAAAGGTTTGGGATTTTGGTGAAGGCAAAGCAGAGAGTTGGTTGGCAGTTTGGTGAAGGTTAAAAAGTGATTTCGTTTGCAAGTTGGTCAAGAGCAGACAGAGATGTAGGGTACGGAATTGTAAAAAAACGAAACAGAAGGTAAGTCGGCAGGTTGCTGAAGGCGAGGGCAGAAAGAGAGTTATCAGCTTTGTGCAGATGAAGCAAAAAGAGGGTAAACGGGTTGGTAAAGGCGAAGCAGAGAGAGAATTTGCATGTTTGTGAAGAGGAGGCATTAATGGAAGTCGCTCATGAATTATCAAAAGTTGCAATATCAACATTGATAGAAGCAGAATTCGTTATATCAGTACGTTGGGATGACGTACAGTGCGTTTAGGCTGCGATTTTAGTAAAATTAGTAGAAAACGTTGTTTATGTCGTTAAAGTAGTATTATCAGGGACATATGTCAGTATTAATAATATTTCTAGACGATAAAGCGGTAAAAGTTCTTCAGTGGTTTGAGTAGTATTTGTTGTAAAGGATGTTGTTGAAGTCCACTAAAAGCAGCGATTTAATAAGCATAATCATTTGCGGTTTACGTCGTCGTCGTATACTGATAAGTAGTTTTTTTAATATACTGCGTTTTATCTGCAGAAATAGAAACAGTATAATGAGTATGCGTAATTTTTAAAGTCGTCTAAGTAGTATTTGCATTGATAAACATAGTTGTAAAAGTAGTATAAGCAGTTGCCGAACACAGATTTATAATATCATTAGTTCTGGATCACCTTAAAGTCGTTTAGTCAGTAATCTTAGTAAAATCTGTTGTATATGAAGGTTTTAAAGTCCACTAAGAAGTAAAGCCGTGATTAACTAAGTGTAATCATCAGTAGTTGGCGTTTTCAGGCCTGTATAATTTCCCTTATTTAATATTGTTCCCAAGTCATTTAAGATGGCCTTAATGTTTCTCAGTGTCTAACTGATGGTAGGCTATTTAAAAATATCTCGTGTTCTAGTAGTCTGCATATTCTTTCTATTCAAGAAATGATCGACGCCAGTTTAATAGTTATTCACATATCGATGCTCGAATTATAAGTGACTCGTCATATCTACTTACTCCAACACTATGCTTGTGTAACTTTATTCACAAGAAGCGGTTTAGCAGGAAATCAAAAAAACTATTTTTATATCTAGTACTTCTTGTTTTATGCTGACAGTTTTGGACCTCGTGACGTCAATAAAGCTACTGCTATTATTCTTATTATTATCATTATTATCAGTACGTTTTTCGAATCGTCTGAGTAGAATCAGCAGTTATTAAATTCTTCTTAGTTGTATCAACAATAATAGAAGTAGTTTAAGAAGTATCATCAGTTGTGGAAAACGGCTAATTCTTCTCAATAGTGATCGAAATCGTCCTAGAAGGTTCAGCAGTGATGGAAGTCAACTAGGTCCAATTGTAAAAATATATTTTTTTTTGTTTTTCTAGTATATTAAATCAAAAGAATTTATAAAAAAACCTCAAAGTTGATTTAATGCGATGACAGCAGTCTTATTTAGCAGTCAGAAAACTCGTGCATACAGCTTTTTGTAGAAGCCATGGATTGGAAACAGTTTTTATTCGAAAACAAATTTCTCTTCATAATTTCATTTATTCAAAGATACCCAATTTCTCCGGCATTATGAAAGTTAATAAGAAAAATATTAGGTTTGCTTATAATTTAATATAATACTGGATCCAAATATTCATAAACAATAATGACACATTTATTTTATATAAATTTGACGGATTGAAATGTTTAAATGGCATTATTTAAACGTAATTACAATGTTTTATGAATGTTGTTTTTGAAATAAAGATTGTTTATGTTTCCAATTGGAACTATATTAGCGCTTTAAAGCTCTTTCTGATGACTCTTTTTTATATAATTTTTGTTATGGTCTATAAATATATAACTAAAGTCGCATGTATCATAAATATAAAGATGCGGTCGATGAAAATATCAGTGCAATTATAACATTTCTTGTTTTTCAATTTGTTTATCAATCCCCAAAAAATAATTTAAACAAATAAATGAGGCTGTATTTCGAATCTTTTCGTTCCCAAAACACGACAATGAGTCTGCTGGTTTCTAACTAGTCGTTCGTCTCGAAAATTGACAGCGCATTAAATAAACGTCTGTGTATTGCAAAAAAAGGATTTAATCTACCGGCCACGAAAATTACCACCCCTTTTTAGTTTTGCCAGAATAACGCATTTGCTTAATCTCTGCTTAACTGTCAGGCGCCAGTAAATGATTTGAACAACGCAAACGAAGAAAGCGAGTCGACGGACAACTCGTTCTATTCAAGGAAAATACAATATGTCGCTTTTACACTGTTCCTGCCAATCAAGATGGCTGTTTCTTTCTCCGCATTCCGCATTCCGAGTCGACCAAAGCTGAGATGCATGTGATCAACTGCAATTGACATCTTCAACAAACAAATGGGGACATATATATATCAGCAATCACCAACAACATTTGCCGGTGATTTTCCTTCGACAATACAAATGGAACAACGGACATAGCGGACCAATAATACGATAGATAGGACTAGCCTCGGCCCTTTTAAATAAACCCGAGCGACGCCCATTACTTGCATCGAAAGTATCGAATTACGCTTACAGAGACACTCTTTATCAGACGAATTCTTCGAAGATATCCCTACGGCGATAGAAGCCCTTTACTAGCAATTATGTGCTACCCTCAATAACTTTTTGTAAATCCAAACGCCAAAATGCTACGACGTTTACGCTAAAAAGAATTTGCAATATGCGTTCGGATTGGCATTGACTTTCCGACCAAATCAAACACAAAGGCGCAATTAAAATGTAATTTTACCCCCAAAAGAGCGGTTACAAGCATTATTATCTGAACATTTCATAAAAAAAATGTTTAATTATTCAGTAGCATGTTTATATATTACTTTTTAATTCGACTGTCCGAAAGCATTCAAATACCTTTTTTTGGAAAAACTATTCCCTCTTCCCAAGGACACGTTTGTGAACGCGTAATTCGTTTAAGATCACTATAGTCATAAATGTGGCAACCTTGGATTCCCTAAAAATCCATAAATGAAAACAAGACCAACTATTCCGACTATTCCAAATTTAAGAAAACAAATGATTCACAATTAATGTGTTTAAGCAATATATTCAAATCATGCAAGGTAATTTCGGAGTTCCTCACCGATGTCAACGACAACGGCAAAATAAATGTATTTAAGAGCATTCGGACAACCGACAGTTCAGCGCCACGTGTACCGCGTCAAATCAACTGTCAAAGAAGCACAACTATTAACGGAGAATCTTTGTCGGCGTGTTGATAAAATGTTTGTAGTAACGAAGTGAGAAAAAAGACCGAGTTTTCCACGGAAACGCTTATGGGTTAGCTGTCGAACAACATAGAAGCGCATAAATGCCGAATAAAACATGAACAAATCGCATCGTCGACGAATAACTTTGTTGTGTTCATTAATTTGGTATTCTTCATTGCCAAATATTTGTTTATGCGAAACAAAATAGATTTTGTCTCTTAGATGATAAAAACAAGAAAAATTTCTACCACAACAAGGCATACGTAATGTAATCAGACGATTATGGTTGACAACGAGACGAACACACATTAAGGAAGCTCTACCAATTGGCAAGAGGTCACTCAACTTGCCGGGGTCGCCGACACATCGCGGGGGCGTCAGCATCTCCACCGTTTTGCAGCGTCAACCGAAAATATCGAGAATGCGCCCAGCGAAGATAGCAATTCTGTGGTCGTTGCAAACGTAGTGCATTGTCGCCAATTCGACACGTCAGACACCCAGCCATCATCAAACACCCAGTCAAGAAGAGATGCGGTGCGTTGGCTATAATGGCGTCGGACAACAACAAGAACAAAACGCTGGAAATAACTCACCTCGACAGACTTCAAAACCCGTTTCTTCCCTATCTGCAACAGACAAACAGTACGTTTGCAGACGCGGCAACAGCTGCTTCTTCGCAAGGGGTCTCGAGTGGTGGCGCTTGCGTCACGCGTTCACTCGGTTTATCGATTACCGTGACTGTCGGCAACGCATTCAATTGGCCAGGCGTTAATCCACCAATGCAGTAAACGTTGCCTGAAAGACCAATTGCACGGCGATGTGGCCTTGTTTACTTGCGAGACAAACCGAACAGGTATTGTCAGGCAATTCACCGTTGAGACTGGCAACGACGGGATTTTGTAACCGCTTTTCGCGGGACCAAAGACAAGGAAGCGTTTTCATTTCGCGTTTCTTACTGCCATAGCAAAGTGTGTTCTGAACGACAAAAAAAGATTCCAACGTAAACGTGATGGCAACTGGAAATACTGAAGACTGGCAATCAAAGGTTTGTCCAAAATAAGAAAATCCTGCCTAAAACTCATTGACTGCGTTTTGAGACAAATTCGCTAATTCGATGCAACCAATCAGACGAGTCAAGGCAGCAACCGGTTCCGCATTTGCATCCAATTCTTTTTTTTTATTGTCCCCCCAGTAGCGGATGAGACAATGCAGTTCGTCCGCTTTCGAAGTTGACGCGTTCACGAAACCAACGACATCCTCAAAGTCGCACCGTCTACGAAGAAAATCTCGATTGGGAAGACTGCGCTACACGAAAGGGTAAGCAAGTTTTATTTTTGTTGATCGGGCAATTTTCAGGTGCATTGGTCGCTTTTCTTGTTCGTTCATCAAAAAGAAAGCGATCAACAATCGACAAACATCCCTTACCTAGAAAAAATGTAATCGATACACGTCCTTCGGAGATCGCCACAGTCCACCAAGAACGCAAACAAGAAAAGCCGTTCGACTGTTTTTTCGGGATCCTTAACCTCGCCCAAGTAGGTGTAGTATAGCACGAGATCAACGATTCTATCGAGATTAAACAAACACGTAAAGTCTACCTCCTCGGGAACCGATTCGAGGACAACAAGAGCTGTCCGCCTGTAATGATTGCGTGCTTTTCGATTTACTTACCCAGTATCGGCAATCGCGTATCGTTCACCGTGCAGTCGTTATGGTCCTATGGGAGATAAAAGACATTATACCGTTCACCCATTTGCTTACCTCGATCGTGAGGTCGCAGTGGCGCCCGCTTTTTCTGAGTGTGTTTAAGTCGCGGTAGGGGACCAATGAAGTTGCAGCTTCCTTAGTTCGTGCAGTTGTCTTGTCAAGTGTTCTTGAAGCGTTTCGAGGGTTTGGGAGTCGTGCTTGTGCAGTTTTCGGGTACACGTCTGCGAAACGAATGAGCTGCACAAATAGCTGCATTGCCCACTGTTACAATTGCAAAGTTGATTGAATCGGTTTTCGTAACATGCAGTTGGCAAAACCGGTCTATCCGACAAGTTCGTATACTGTGCATTTATAATTGGAAATGCCGCTTGAAATACATTCAGCTGGTCAGATGAGAATATATGCTAAGGCAGCCTGATCCCAATTATTTTCGTTCCGGAATATTATAAATCTTTTTTGATAAATAAAAAAAATTAAATTCTTCTATTATATAGAATTCGATTTTTCCAATCGATATGAATAAATTAACACGGATTTGCTGCTAGTAAAATTCGTAAATAAAAGTGACAATGCGTGAGATCAATAGAAAATGTTTATCCAACGTCAGATCTATTAATCCTAGCGCTTTGCTGCCCGCTCACGAATCCTGTATCTCCCAAATTTTGGCTGGCATCACGAGCTCCACAGCGGCTAGTACCAAAAAAGTTCCCCCAAGGCGATTCTAAAAATTTGTCACCGAAAAAAATGCTCCTTTACTTCGGAATGGAAATTTTTCGCAATTACCGAAACCGGCCAATGCTTTCTCGAAAACAATGAAGTACAACCCTATCGCAAACTCATCCGTGTTGTTAAAAGTGATTGAGAAGCACCTCTTCTCTAAATTAGATGACAAAATTGAAGCTGCAGCTAACCCTGTTCAGTTTGCTTATAAATCAAATCGAAGCACTCTGGACGCCGCGGCTACGTTATCGCACACCCTCAACTCTTCACTTAATGCCGGAGCGAAAGCTGTCAAGGGAGTTTTCTTAGACTTCTCCTCTGCTTTCAACACTTTCTCACGCTCAGGCATTCTTTCTCAAATATGTGAAGATGGCGTTGAAAAATGGTTGATAGATTGGACTCAAACATATTTTTTCTAATCGACGTCAACATGTAAGAGTCAAAAATAAAGCCTTCACTTCCTTGCCAAATAACTGCCGTATACTTTAAAGCGCTGTGCTCTCTTCCTTCCTTTTCAACTATTACATGTCGAGCGTTCGATTCCCTAACGACGTGACATGTATGCAAGACGGATGGTGATTCTCAACAGCTCGGGCAGGCAGTCACTTAGATATTCGAGTGGTCTTTAGAGAGTGGTCTTTAACTAAATGCATCAAAATTCATCTATATTACATTTTACTCGACAGCCAATGTTTACACTCCCGAAATCCTTAACTCCATAATTTCGCTTCGAGCTCATAATCTAAATTCCTCGGCGTCATTGTTAACAGTCGCTTATCATAGAGTGATCATGTAGATGCCGTTTTTGCTTCCTAGTTCGTCGGTTAATGAGACTTGGGTAAAGCTCTTGCCACATCAAACTTTTGTTCATGCCTTCATTTATCCCTTTATTGTATACTGTTTGGCTGTATTATTTTTCGGCTTTAAATGTTCTCACTTTAACCCTTCATATACTTTTAAAAATAAACTCGTTGTTTAGTGGTCTTTCTTATCTTTCTATTCAAAAAATCATCTTTCAACGCCACTTTAATAGCTGTTTACTTTTTGCTGCTCGTATTGTTAGTGAATCTTCTCTATCCCTTATATTCCAGTTTTTCTGAATGGAAATCTTTTCACAACAAATGTGTTGGCTATACCGTTCAATACCAACAAAAACGGACGCATATTGCAATTCGGTCATTTATTATTTCTCCCGATTTGTATTTACATAGGTAAAACAGAAACAAAAAGCAAATTATCACATATATCGCTTGTGATACTTTATTTTGACTGCTGAACAATTTTGTTATCGTAACATCAAAAAGCTACTACAACTAGTATTAGTATGTTTAAGGTGTCAGATAAAGTCGCAAGTTTATTATGATAACGAAAATATTTTCCATGACAAAAGAACAAGGCGCGGTTAACGATAAGTAACACAATAATTCGTTAACAAAGCAAGCAGTATGGTTGAAATAGAAGAAAAAGGGAGAATTTTTTTTCCAGAAGGAAGGACGTCGTTGTACACTGTCTGCTTAGGCAGTCTGCCGACTATAAGACTTTTGAGAAAAAGAAAAATTCCGATAAAAATGTAATTTTGTTTAAGGCTGTTTTTTTAAATAAAAAAATGAATGATTATTGTTATGATTAATTTGAAAGTAAAATGAAAAAAACCAAAAGGTTCAAGTGTAAGTAGTTATACAAATTTATGAGGAAGAAGCAGCAACATAAAATGGAAGAGGAGAAAGGTAGTATTTATTTTCGAAAATTTAGATAAAATAAATATAAAATTATGTCAGAGTCGACTAAATTCTGCGAAAGAATCTGTCCTTTTCCTGGAGTGGTTACAGATCACGTAAAATAACTTGTAAGACAATAATTAGGTTCTATGCTGATTTTGCAACTTTGCTTGCAATAGTCCAAAAACAACTAATGTACTGCTTGAAACAAAATAAAGAAATGGCGTTTTTTTAAGCGAGTTTAATGTTTTTGCCTTTTGTCTCGCTACGTTTTGTAATTGTTTGGCTCGAGTAACTCTTATTAGTTTTTTTTTTATTCCAACCTCTGAAATCAGTGCAATGTGTGAGCTTGCAGTCCTTGTTCTGAGTCTGATGTTTCGCTTTCAAGTCTTTTAACTCAGTTAGATGTTTGGCTTGCATTTTTTCTTCTCAGTTTAATGTTTTGCTTCTCAGATACTGTACTCAGTCGTACGTTTCGCCTTTTAGTCTCTCTATTCAGTTTCATGTGTGTGTTTGCAATCTCTTTACTCAGTTTAATGTTAAGCATTCAAGTGTCTCTACGCTGTTTAATATTTCGGCTTGTAGTCTCTCTACTCAGTTTTCTGTCTAAATGTCAAGTCCTTTTTCTAAGTTAAATGTTTTGGCCGGCAGTCCGTTTTCTAAGTTTGATGTTCTGCCTGCCATTCTCTTTACTCAGTTGTATGTTTGGGCGTTTAGTCTCTCTACTCAGTTGGATAATTGGCTTGCAGTTTTTTTCTACTTAGTTTAATGTTCTGCATTCTAGTCTCTCTACTCAGTTTCATGCTTGGCGTTCTCGACTCTCTTTTTATTTTGATTATTAGGATTTAAGTCTATCCATTCAGTTTTTATGTGAAAGCTCTTAATAAGAGTAAATAAAACAATAGTGCAGGAATAAGTAATTTTATAGCACCCGTTTGATTTATTTGAAATACATTCTAGTAAGTTGTCGTGAGTCTACTAATCGCACCTTTGTTTGTTCTTTTTTTAGGTTTTTCAAAAAAATCTTAGCAAACGGACATTCCAAAATAACTAACATGTTTAATTATACTTTTTAATCATCTTCAAATAATAGAAAAGTATAATTTAATAACTCGCACCAAAAACTCTGGTTTCCGAATTCACTTGACGCTTGCATGATCTGAACAGTTTTTTTTTATTTAACAATTTCAGTAAACACCATTAAAAAACGTCAACAAGTCAACTCAAATCAAGATGATTCGTTTTCACTTTAAATAAGCTTACTTATTATTTTATTTTACTTATTTTAACCTGCAATTTAATTATTTTATTTTTAGAAAGACTAAAACCTCATATCGTTCTAAAAGTTCTTTAGAGGCTATGAATAATTGATTCAATCGGGGTAGAAATAAAAAGAGGCATTATTTTTTTCATAATTTCGGCACCAAAAAAAATCACGCTGAATAACTGTTATCTGCTGATTAAAGATTTGAGATTTTAATGTTTATATGGGTTTGCAGGGGTCTATGGTGATTAAAATTTGCATTAAAGCTTTATTAATCTCACACATTTTTCGGAACTCTAGAAGGTATTTCCTCATCAGACTTGACCTCTGAGACTGGACCTACTCATGCCTCCTTGCTGATTAGAAATGATGGGATCTGCAAATTCCACTCAATCTTTGACGATCCGATTTGCGAAATAAAAAGATATTGGGGCGCTTATTTATTTTTATACAGCGTGGTAAAAGCGTGCGTTGCCAGATGTCGATTCTTATTGTGTGCAATCGTCCTTCGCATGTCATCGCGCTTTGTAGGCGTTATTGACTAACGTTGTTCGCATATTATAAAAAAATCGAAGATTTTTTGTTCCACGTGATCAGTTTAATGTAAGTTTGTAATAGTGATGTTAAGTCATACAAATGTTGTGTCATAACATTCGAAAGTAATTAATTAAAACAAGGCAAAACCAGGAAAACAGAAACTTCCTTTTTTTCAAGCTAATGGACTATCATTGTTCTCATTATTGACATAATCTTCTAGTAATTGTGGCTGCTAGGAGGTGACTCTGTTTTCTATGATTGTCGTTGCATAACCCACAAATATATTTTTCAGAATCCCTACTCAAAAAAAGTGTCCCAAATATTAGAACAACCCATTTTAAAGTAAATATTGAAAATAGAAAAACTAATGTCTTTAAAAAAGTGCAACGGCTCTGTTTGAGATAAAAAAACGGAAGAAAATAGCATTCTTTTTAAATTATATAAACGGTTGCGATTGGTTGCCGATATTTTTTAGATTACGGAATATAGCCAACCAGTTATTGGCACTGTTGATATGTGTCAGTGCTAAAAATGTTTCCGAGTGGTGGTTTAATTAAATGAGTATTATTCCATGACAAAACGTGAGAACTATTGTGAAATTGTAAGACTAAGGGAACTGGTTTAAAGGGGCACGGTTTAGTGGGAAGTTCTTGGATTAAAGATATCTTCTTTTGTTCAAGTTGCATGCGTTTCGACCTTTCCTTATTCTGCGTTCCGTTTTGACGGTTTTCACAATAGTCTAGGTTGGAAAAAATGTATGTTTAAAATGAGTAGGGCACCGTCTGGGGTATTTGAGTCTTTGTATCTGTTTTTGTAACAGCAAGGGCAACTGTATTGGTATTTTTGAATTTTCTTCTTTCATATCATATCGTTGATTTATTTTAGAAAAATGCCGAGTAATTCAAGTTACGATTTTTGAGGCTGGGCGTTGTGCGTTAGTGCTTTTCTTGAAAACTTATCATCAGTGAGAATAATTGCCGGTAATTTTCTGCAGTTGGCTTGATATAGAAACACAGGTTTCGATCACAAACCACTATTTCTAGGATACAATTTACAATTTGACACATCATTATACGTTATGAAACCAGAATGTTTCACTAATAATCTTGTAGTTGTTCTACATCGGATAATTTTGGCATACTTTTGGAATACTTGAACTATCTTTTTTATCAAGGTTTGCGGTTGTAAGAGGTTTACGAAATCTGGTCGAATATAACTAGTTTGCGACTTCCAACAAAAAAGCGCAACAAATGAATTTCTAATTTAATCGGTTAATTGTAACAAAAAAATAAACCAACCAGTTCAATTTCAGTATATTTGATATCCGAAACGACAGCAGCAATGCCAGCTTTGGGCACGCGATGAAAACAGAATTCGTGCATGTTCACTCAAGCCGCCGAACACAACAAATTAGGTTGAGTTCAGTTACATTTAATAGCAGACACGAGAGTGCACACTAGTCAGAGCTAGTTTAACAAAAATAAAGTGATCTTTAAATTGGTATGCTTTAATACAAGTAAAATATTAAAACAAAAAAATACACGTAACATTTCAATAATTTGAATAAATGTAAACTCAAGTTACTAATGTTTTTACGTCGAAATAAAAAAGTTAAACGCTACGCTTACAATAAGATCCGACGGGTGAATTGTAATTATTTAATCCAGATCATTGAGACTTTATTGTGGTCTCCGTTGTTATAAAAGCTAATCGAAAACATTTGAGGGTTTAAGAATCAGAAGTTATTGAATTCGTCTAAGTAGTATTCGTAGCTGCAGAAATTCGTCCTTGTTGAACCAGAAGTCGTAGAGATCTTCTTAGTAGTAGTTTTGGCAGTAGTTAAAAGGATATGATGTAGTTCTACGAGTCGTTTTTATTATTGAAGAAGTAAGTTTAGAAGGATTTGTTCGATAAATTGTGATTGTTGAAGTCGTCTTGGTTGTATAAGCAGTGGTGGAATTAGTATGAGTACTATGAAAAGTTTAAAAAGTCGTCTTGTTCGTATACAAATTGACGAAAGTAGTATAATTATTACAGGGTATTGTAAAAGTTGTATCAGCAGTTTTCAAAATGGTATTAATAAAACATATCAGTCGTTAAATCTTTATTTGTTAAATCGTCTTCGTTTCTAGTATAAGTAGAACACGTTGTTGAAGAAACTACTTCATACTTATCAGTTGGTTTGGTTATCATAATGTTATGGAAGTCCATGGAAAAAGTATCTGAAGTCATGGTAGTAGTCTTTAAAGTATAAACGGCTGTTTAAGTCGTCATAAAAACGTTAAGTATTTTAGGAAATAATTCTTTAAGAATTTGTAGAAAAAGTCGTATTTGCAATGATAGATGGTCTTTAATTGTTTGTCGTCAAAGCAGTCATTGGTGTATCATAAGTTTAACATTAAGTAGTTTGAAGTCATGCTTGTATTATAACAATCGATGGAAGTCGTATTAAGCGTCGGGATGGGAAAGCGAAAGGCAGGGAGAAATTGAGTTGCATTTCTTTGTGTTAACAAAGCTTCGTAAAGATCATCGAATCGCACTCCTTACCATTGTCAAACAGCAAGGCAAGATTGCCGCCTCATATCGAGCCATATCGTGCATTAAATATGCAACGAGGTTTACCAAATCATTTCTCTGGTGTTTTTTTGCAGTCCCTTTGTCAATATCCTTCGCGTTTGTTTTCTATTATTTTGATCGTCGGCATGTTTTTCGACGTTATTCACGCAGAGTATAGCTCAATTTATATTATGGGTATTTTAGTTCAACGAGACAACACGTCAGAAAATAATTCAATTGATGAGGTCTATGCTACCAAAAAAAAAATCGCGATTTTGCTAACGAATGCTCAACATTACCAACAAACCCTTGCTTAGGTGTTTACCTGCTCGAATCAGTTGAGGTACTTTGTCTAAACATCGTTTTCGGGACAATCCAGTTTGCGTTTTACGTCGAAACAATTCAGTTGCTTAAATCCGTCAACAACCGAATTCGAGTAGAGCGCTTTCAATCGATCAAAATCATCCCTCTTGTTCTTTTTCGTAACGTGTCGAAGCAAGTTATCAGAAACCTGTGCATTCTCGCCAAGCCAAAGCAACATAAGAGGTTAGACCTACTTGGAAATAAACGTTTTCTCGTCTTTAAAATTTATGATCTATAGCATATACCCTTTACTTCTGGACTGTAATACATTTGTAATAAAATTGAAAATTAAATTTAAAGTGGTTTAGTTATCCAATCATAAAGCCAACTTCATGGAATATACTTTGTAGACAAAAACCTTTCTTTTAAATTATAAATAATGTTTAGTTAATACTTCCTATAAAATTTCAATCGTTTTGTTTTAAATGGTACTTATATCGAAACAATGACTTTTTATACCCTCGTACCACAAAAAGGGATCGTCCACGCTATCTATATTTTTCCTCGAGATTTATCCGCAACCTTAGGCTCGAAGTGACAAAGCGTTCCTGGCAAGAATTGCCGTCTCATCAAAAATATTGACTAGTGAATGTCGAACGTCTTACTTTCCGACCGCCATAAAAGACGACGACAAAACCGCGTCGTAGATAGACCAACTAAACAAAGTCTATTGTTAACTGGCAACTTCTGTGTCAGCACGTCGGACCGAGATACAGAAAAAGGACCAGCCGTCAGTTATTCCTACCTCGGCTAAGGAAAGAGAGCCGATGCCCTTTTCCTATGCTTTTGAACAAGAGCCGACGCCTTACACTTCTTTTTATTACACTCGACCTAACGATTTTTGATCCAGTAACTATTCGATCCTCTGCCACTCATGTCGTTTATCTATCTTCCGCAATAAACTCTACTGCCAACAAACTTAAACGAGATTTATGTTAAGATAAACTGGGAAAAAGAGAGTTGAAAGGGTCACTTAAAATACGAGCAGCGATAAGTGAACAATTATTGACGTTGCTTTGAACGATGATTTTTTTCGATAGAGAGAATAAGCAAACCACTAGAAAACGAGATTATTTTAAAAAGTCTACCCAGTTGGATATGTATTTTTTCAGTCGCTCTACTAAGTTTGATGTTTCGGCTTGCAGTATGTCTACACAGTAAAATGTTTTGGCTTTCCGTCTGTTCACTCTGTTTTAAATAATGCTTTCTCTTCTATTAACTCATTATGATCTTTCGGCTTCCAGTCTCTCTTATCACTTTGATATTTTTCTTTAAAGTAACTCTCCTCAGTGTGATCTTTTGCTTTCATGTCTCTCTTATCAGTTGAATGTTTCGCCTTTATGTACCTCTACTCAGTTTAATTTTGGATTTTTTCAAGTGAAACGCTAACCATAGTGAAAAAAGCTCTTATTCTCTTAATGCCGGACGCATCACACAACAATTAAAAACGAACCGAGCAGCCTTATAAACTTTTCCCAGACTCGTTGTTTTTTCTGTTATAAAAACCGATTCAATGTTTACCCAAAGGCTCCATTGATATCAGTTTCTTTATACTGGATTATTTTCATTGTACCTCTTTCTTTTTATTCAATCCATTTTATAATTTTGATTCCTGGTACGTGCATTTATGTTCTACAATAACCCAGTAAAAATCTAACATTTCTTAGGCCAGAATCTCTCAACTTGCAAGCGTCACATAGATTCTTTATGTAAGGACTATTTATTATGGTCGTATAATTTTATTTTCGGATAAATATCCACTGACAATTGAGATTATTGGTTATATTGACTGTTTCGCTTTTAATAGGCGAACGTGTTCTCATATTTCATTGCATTTCTAAAAATAAAAAAACGAAAAATTACTACTTCGGTGTGATTAAAAAAATGGGCTCATTGTTTTTCTGCTATAGCGTACACGCGTTTCTAAAGCATGCCTTCTTGTTATCCTATTAGAAAATGAATACAATTTACTGTTTACACGTGGTAGATAGACGGTCAGTAATAAGAGGTTTTCTCACACCGCAAGGTTCAATACATGTCAAAAAAATATCTTTCTGGTGTTTTTCTCACAAAAAAACAACCCGTCCCTCAACATAAGTAGACTGACTGCTCTTCCGACACGTCCATGTGATCGCTTGGAAGACAATCTATCAGCAGTATCGTTTTTTCATGAAAATTAACTGAAAGCAAACGTACGGCTCTTCTGTAAATTTATGGCGAAACCCAAAATTCCTTATTCGTAACATAAGGCACAGTTGGCAAAATAATGTGGCGGTTCAAAGGCGTTTATTGCTGCCCTAGTACCGTCCCATACATTATAAAAAATTTTTAATGTAATGCTGCAAAAGCCTGCTTTACCTTCTTTATTCCCTTATTAGGTTGATAAAGGCCTGCTTCCCAAGTAATGATACAAATAAACCGATTATAAATTCGTCACCGTGATAACATTCGTGAAAAGTCTTATAGACGGCTTTCTGTTGTGCACAAGTTTAGGCAAAAGCAGCCACCAATAAGATTGACTATTTATTTTCAAACGAGTTGCATGCAGTTTGAAAAATTTTCATGTTACTAGTTGTCTCCCGTGCCCTACTGTTAAGATTAAATGCCAACTATTAAATTTGTTGGAGAACACATGCATATGTTCTGTTGCACATTAATAAAAAAATGTAAATTTTGCCAGCATATTCAAATTTTCAACGGAAATATGCGGGAGATATTTATTTCGGTCATGACCCACAACATTTGCTGGAGTTCAAGCCCCGTCAATACAAATAGATCAACTGAAATACTGTATCACCCGATGAATAATCTGGCCACGATTCACAAATAAGTTCAAATTTATAACCGTTTATGATTGCAGGCGAGCATTCAAATTAATGTCACGATAACAAAGTTTCACTGCATAAAAATCCGCTTCCAAACAATACTGGCAAATTTCGACGACTTAGGATGAAACATATGTTTCCGATCAGCTCAATGAATCTAAAAAAATCGTATCGATTGACAACGACAGTCCGCCCACATTTTACACCTAGTCGCAATACCATATTAATTTACCCCTAATAAAGCGTTACCAATAATTATTATGTTAAAATCGGATGCAAAATAAACAATGCTATGAATTATTTTATTGAAATGTATTTATTTGTAATAATTGTTGTTGTTCGTCGTTGTTAAATAATTTTTTAATGTGAATTAGAATGCATCGAGTTTCGCAGATGATCGACGCAACGCAACTGAGCACACGATTCTGGTGGACTGCGAGGCGAATCTACTTGTGGGTATCAACACAAATAAGGATTGACTGTGAACGAAAAAGAAAAATAAGTAGACTGGAAACAGGAAGGGTAACAACAACAACACAAACAACTCGCTTTCCTTCCACCCAGCGCTCGCATATCCACAGAAAACTAACCCACTCTTTTTCGTGTCCGCCACAGATACACAGTTCGTTTATAGACGCGGCAACAGCTGCCGAATAACGAAGGGTTTCGAGTGGTGGCGCCTGCGTGACGCGTCCCGTATGGCCATCGATAAACGTAACTGTTGGGACGACATTATTGGACGTCGATCCACTGATTCGGCAGATGTTGCTTGAAAGAACAAAAGCACGGCGAAGTGACCTTTCTTGCTTGAAAGACAAAACGAAAAGGTAACGACTGACCGTTGAAGCTGGCAAAGCCGCGATCATTGAAAAGCAGGAAACGAAAGTCCATTAGCTCGTCTTGCCCAAACTGCGGCAAAGTCGTTAGACACGACGTTTTGCCACTGCCCTTGCCGTAGACGAGGAGCCTCTTTCTCTTCTTCGTGTTCCTTACTGCCAAAACAAATGTATTCTGAAAGAAAAAAAAGATGCCAAAGACACTAGATAGAGGGCAACGGCAACCACAAATGACTCACTCGCAATCAACGTTCTGTTTAAAATAGGAGAATCAAACCAGAAACTCATGACTGCCCTTTAAAACAAATCGGCTTCATCGAAGCAGCCAGGAAGACGGGTAAACGTTGCAACCAGTTTACGATTTTCCTCCACTTTCTTCTTGTTTTTCTCCCCCCCCCAGTAGCAGAAAAGACGGGAAAAACGTCCACCCTCGAAGAAGATGCTTTCACGAAACTTATGATCTCCTCTTAATCGAACTGTACACGGAGAAAATCTTGGTTCGACAGACTGCGCCACACGAGGAAGAGAAGGTTTTGCTCTTCGTTACTATGGCAATCTGCAAGTGCATTGGTCGCTTCAACTTTTTTTCATCCTAAATAAAGAGAGAATATTTCGTTAACCCATTGGCTGACTTCGATCCTCAGGTAGCAGTTGCGTCTGCTGTTTCAGAGTGAGTAAAGGTCACCAAAAGGGATCCTACGAGGTTACAGCAAGACAGTTTTACAGCAGACATCTAAGCTTATTGAAAACCTGCAAAAAAAACAGTCGAAGTTAACAAAGTGAATTCCGATTCAATCAGTTTGAGATATACAGAAATCCTTCTATCTCTTATCAAAGTAAATTAAATTTGTGTGTGTCTGATTTTAAAACCCTGTTATAAGTGCACAAGTTACGTTTTGAGAATCAATGAAAAAACATATTTAAGCCTTTTAAAATTGCATCGGTGAAATGAAACACGTATAATAATAATAATAATAATTGTAGTGCCTTTCACAACGGTCTATTATATAAGAATATATATTCTAAGGCATCCTGATATCAATTGCTGTCAAGCCTGATTGCCGAATATTATGAATCTATATAAACAGAAAATGAAAATTGGATTTGAGTAGATTAAACAGAACGAGGCAAATCTTCTCATTAAAAATTATTCGATTATTTTAATCTAGGCGAACAAAAATGTACACGGCATTGCAGATAGGGAAATTCGTATCGCGGTTCGATAAAAGCGAGTATATGTTAAAACAATAGAGAAGATTTATCCTCAACAAGTGATAACTGGGTTTCTTATTGCATCAATGGCATTCCATCGCATACTAAACACAACAGATAGAATCTAGTTTTAATAGTACAAACCCTATAAAATGCTAAAAAAATTGTGTTGGTGAAAAAGGCCGTCGGGTGTTTATAAACCGGCTTATTAAAATGTAACAAGCTAGAATTTGAGGCATTAATACGGAAACCGTTGGCACCAGGGATAAGATCTGCAAAATAACTATTCTAATTGAGTTTTTTTTCCAGTTAAAACGTTGAGACTGTTATAATAACAAAGAGGGAACCTCGTTTAAGGCGCCGTTCGACGATCAACATAATTAACGTCTGTTTTCTAGTTTGGTTTGAATTCTTGACATACCCATGCAACAATGATTACAGGAAATAACTGTAAAACACAAGTGAAAAATATATGATGTCCGAATAAACCTTTTGTTGCAATAATTAATTAAATCCTAGTTTTGTTATCTTCAGCTTCCTTATAAGACGAGTATTCGACAGTTTACAGAATCTTAACAATTTATATTGTGGGTCAACAGTATAACTATATGCAATTTGGAACTCAGAGAGGGAAAAAGGCCTCCCAGTTTACGGCCAATTACGTTCCTCATAAGATTTCAACATACTTTCAAACATCTAAATCATACTAAATTCTGGAGCTAACCAAACTGAAACTTCTTGCGTAAAAGTGATGCCGTCTACACCGCAAATTGATGTTTTTGTTTGAAAAAGAGTGCGGTCGAGGATACTGTCCAATGGACGGCCGGAAGGTTCTCCCGGAGACTCAGTTATATGCGTCCAATCAACGGGTAGCCATTTCATTAGTCAATTTATTATTTTTAAAAACTCCAACGCTGCATTTTAACCCTTGTTGTAATGCTTCGGTGCGCGCGTGCTTCTGCGTGCATCATTGAATGTCATTTATAACTTTCGCGTGAGCGCAAAGAAACATGCGGCAGGAGTGGGTCGATTAGCTAAAATGTAACGAACATAACTCTGTTAATAAATTGTATTCCTTAAATATTTTCCTTTCCGACCAATCAAATTAATGTAAAGACATCAAATTAAAAAAACAGTAATCCCAATTGCTTTTTATTGCTCTAAAATATTCTTATATTCACCGATAAGGCTCTATTTTTCGAATTATTATCTACGTAGGCTTGTCTTATTTAATTCGTAGACGCTTTGCTGCGTATTGCGTTTCTCTAATCCTTTCAACGTGTGCGTCATTAAAACAAGCCTTGGTTTTCATAAGCTGCGAGTATCCGCACTTTTGTTTGATTTTTTTTTCTTCACAGAGAAAAATATATTACTAGGCTCTAATTTATGTCTGGATTTTTAACTTTAAGTCGACATTTTGCCTGATTTTGTATTCTAGTGATTTATCCATGCTTCAAATAGAGGAGATTATCAAATATACTAATTTTACTTACATTTTACTCACCAGTGCTGATATCTTTTATTGATGTGTGTCTTACAAGTCAATTTCCCATGATTACGAAACCAATACCGGCTTATTAAATCAGCTGTGACCTTGATCGAAATTGGTTAAATTTCTCGGTACCTTCCTTAGCGACAAATTCGCTTTTTCGCCTCAGTCTTTTAAGAAATGGAGATGATATGGCAAAGGGGGTGTGGGGTTGTTCCGTGAGTAGACAATGCGTATCGTACGAAAAATTGAGATAACTATTGATATTAACATTTAAACACAAATGGAAAAGAGGGGATGAGAAAGATATACAAGTTTAAGACTGCTACATAGTAACAGTTTTTAAGAGACATTGGATAGAACGTAACCCAGAAAAAAATCAAAAGCACTAGCAGCAAAGCAGAAAACCTTTTTGTTCCATTTTGACCAGCTGGGATCGATGAAACTCGTGACACCACCACCTTTAGATTTAACGCAAACCTTTTTGTCTTGACGAAAGCATATGAAATTCTCTGTCTTAAATATATGACCAAAATCGATGTCTCGAAGAAATGTTTTTTTTGTAGACAGACTTCGCCGACAGTCTTAAACAGACAAGTTGTAAGCGAAAAGTAAATATCATAAACTTCGTAATGAATTGACTGGACATTTAAAGCAACACAAACTGGAAGTGATGTATTTGCAAGATAGCGAATGCGAACAGCACTAATGCAACCAGCTTGATGTTTCGGTTCGGTCTGAATAAGTTGCGTTTAAATTATATTTATTATGTTCGCTGCGGTTTACTTATTCGATTTTCTGACACCGTCTGTAAATCTTTTCACACAATGCATATGCAATGACTTTAAATACCTACAATAAAAACTGCATTTTGTAATTCGGTCAAAATGGAGCAGTTACTAAAAAAAGCCGTCTTCACGACCTTCTGCATCATTTACGATATGATTGATTAAACCGTTTAGTTCGCCGAAAACGTAAAAAATTACAGCGCTTTTTTATGACATACGTGTCTAAAATAGAAAAACGAATGATAACGCAAACAAAAGTATTAACAACACTGATGTCTTGATTTAAAAGTAAAAAGGCAGAACTGTCTGTCTTCGGTAACGCGTTCGTCGGCAAAAATCGGTTCGTGTCTGTTAAAACAAAAAGGGTATTGTAAGGTCACAACAAGGCCCCCCTTTAGACTTTACGTCTGCAGGGAAAAAAAACACGCGATCTACACTAATCAGCAAGTAACGAAAACCCCTGGACGATGGAAATGAGCCGACTGAATCCACATAAACTTTGCTAAACCGTCCGTCAGGTGCGTCGAACGTGCCGATCGGTTCCCTTGTGTTATGATTGACTTAAACATGTTGACACCGAAAGCATGCCCGTTACCACAAGCGGACGTCTTTTTGCAATTTTTTCCAAGAAAACCGTTTAGCCACTTGCTAGGTAGTTTCGCGAATACCAAGGTGCGAGAGATGAAGTACCCTTTCGAAAACTTGGCGCCGCATGCATTGTGGAGAAGCTTTGGTGTTGACGCACAGCAGAGAACGCTGACACCGCGGGAGAGAACGGTTCATAATGCCTGTGTTGTTGTGCCTTATTCGAATACCGTCGTTTTGCTATGGGTCAGACATCTTGTTGTCGTCGATATCATTAGCAAGCCGTAGCCTGTTAACGTTAATGCGCGAAACGGCGTCGGCAACTTCATTATCTGCGTCGCGGATATGGCAGTATTTCAGCAAAAACTGGGAGAGGAAATGGAGTTGTCGGACGAGTTGTATCAAAACGAGTCGAAAGCTTTGTCATTGAATCAACGGCTTGTTGTCTCGGAAAACATTCGAATGCGACTACCTTTCGCAAAATTGCGTAAATGCTTCCGATTTGGTAGGCCGCCAATAATTTACGTTTGAAGTATCTTTATCGGCGTTCCGTTAGTTATAAAAAATCAACGTTTGTTGTTGTCACTGATGCTCGTCACTTTGGTTGAGTAAAGAACCGACTGCAGATTGCGAAGCATCTACCATCAAATATAGTTGGGCATGAGGGCGCTGATGAACAATAAAGGTCGCGGCAGCGAGAGCGGCCTTTAACATGTTGAAGGCTGAACTCTTTTTTGGTGAACGTTTAACATGACCATTTCCGCTGGATGTCAGAAGAGTTGACGGCAAGGCAAACCCAATGCAAAATCAGATATAAAACGTCAGACAAAATTCAGCATCCTGATAAATTGTTGAAGCTCATTACCTCCAACACTTGCTCGGGCAGAGTCTCGTCTGAAGAGGAAGTGCTGCTGAAGGAAAACATTTTATTCTATTATTAATAACGTTTCAATTCAACTTCGAAATAAAATCTGATAACTGTTAGTGTTGTATAATACTTTGCTTAAACGGAACGCTGCTTGTTTCAAACCGGGATTTCTGTATATCTTCGTGTTACGCACGATAATTCTGATATAACGCTCTTTTTACTTTAGATTGTGTAAAAAATTCTATCTCAAAAGACAGAAATGTCCATGGTAACCAAGGCCGTCTAAACGATTGAAAATAATTTTAGAAAGGTTTTTTTATCGTTGTCTAAGTTATTTATATTAGCGGATTCTTTACGGAAGATAAAGAAAATCATAAAGCTTTTTTTGTGTCTACGGATTCGAGTCGTATGCGTCGTTGCATGGTTGGCGATTGGATCGATTCAAATTGTTGGAAGTAGCACATAATGGTAAGAAAAAGAACTTATATCTCTGTATGGATATCCGCGGCAGAATTCGTCTTCGCGTACGATGAGGTGTGTTACTTCACCTGATTTCCATCTATACATGCCAGTCGTATTCGTCGTAGCATGGCTGGCTGGCGGGTTTATTGTAAGCGGCCGAGCATGGTGCTTATTCATCAGAGAAAAGGTACTTTCGCTGTGAAGTTGTTTGCACAGAAAGATTTCTTACGGAAAATGACGAAATTGAAATCACCAGACTTTCGCGTCTATCAGTGCGAGTCATATGCGTTGTAGCATGGCTGGAGCGCAAGTTTAAGTTCAGTGGTGAAAACGTAATCTTTATGTCGGCCTATAATTTTTCATAACAGGACATCGGCAGACCGGTTCGAAAAAGTAAAATCGGATGTATATGTTCACGAATGCCTAAATTCATTAATTCGCATGTAAAAATACGAAGACACTGCAGGGAACGCATGGATTTCATTCACAATGTAACGACAAAGACGGACGGGGTTTTGATAGAACTGTCGTTGAGAATGAACTGGGGTATCGGGTTTTGTATTAAAGCTGAGGCAGGGATGAGCGCCGAATAAGACTTGTTCTGCATCTTGTTTTGATGCTCACCTCAAATATTGTCTATTTCGATCGCTATTTTCTCGCGCTCAAGCTTGAAAATTTGCGCCGCCATTTACTTCAGGTCTTCGTGCAGGCCGAAAACACAAATGGCATGAATACCTTCTTAACTTTCGATACAGGGACCAATAAACTAATAAACATGAATAATCTGGATATTTTTTTACTTTATTACTAGGATAAAATTCGCAGAAGTTTAACAATCACAAACAGTTATAATTATTATCGTCAAGCAATTAATAGCTTAAAAATGAATCTGAATTCGTATCAAGTAAGTGGTCTTCCCGAAACGACAAGACGTTAATTAACGTTATGGATTGAGACATAACAAGCTTATTCATCACTATTTGTTTGATTGACGACTTGACACATTATATAAGTAAACCAGACGATGCATATCTATAACACACATCGAACATAATATTTTTTAATTTAGAAATATCTCAAAATTATTTAAAACTTAATTAACACAAATGTGTTTATCATTTTAGACCATCACTATCGATATTTAGTCATAGCCGAATTCTAAGGTACGTAAATTAGTACTTACATTCGTTCGTTTTAGCAAAAGGCCATTTACAAAATATTTTTAAATCGTTAAGATGGTCCTTGGCACACATCGCTGTGTCTTAGTCTATGGCTTTTGCAGATAACCCTGTGATAGCTCAAAAAAGGAACCCCGTGCACATATTTGTACTCCAGTGCATCGAGTGTAACCTTACTTTTTTTCGGCTTCAAGAGATGGAGCAGTTTGCAAGTCATTTATTTCGATTGCTATTGATTATATCGGAAACACGTTGATGGTGGTGGCACGCGATTTTAAGAAAACAGGATTGTGGGATAAGTGAAAGGTCTAATGCCCATTCTATTAGAACCTGCTAATTCGATTAATATCTGGAACGGTTGGCACTTTGGAGTGTTCACGGAAAAAATTGAACATTTTCTTTATCGAAAGATTTATCTATTTGTTTGTTCGAGTAAATAGAAATGCAAACCGTAAAGCAAAGTAACCTTTCAATGCACGTCAAAGAATTTGCTACAAGAAAATAACATTTTTAATGAAACGGGCCCCACCTGGGTTGAACACGCCGAAAAGGCGCGATGCTTAGCGCCCGCCGCAGGCGAGTCCTGTCTGGACACACTAAGGGCTTTTCGTGATAAAAAAACGGAAGGCCTGCAAACTGACGTCGATATTGTCTTTATTTATCCACTTTAAGGTCACCGCATGCGGTGTGGTGTGCGTTGGCCAATGAGGCGCCAGTATAACGGATGTCAGGCGTAGGGCACAAAAAAATAATTTAAAGTCACTTCAACACAACACTGTTGGGCATTCCCAAACTAGCGAGAAGGTTTGAATTTGCTATTTTCCAGAAAGATATTTTGCCATACATTGCTTGCGCAACCAGTTTATTTTGCGTTTAAGTTTCCGTAGATGGGAATGCAAAGGATAAACAAATGGTTTTCAGTTCAAAATCGTTCAACACAATAAAAGCACCATGCAATTTGCTTTCGACAAGATTTTCTTTAATGTGAATAAGAAAAAAATGAGTCTAGCAGATGATTAAAATAATATTTATTTCTTTAACGACTTCGACAAAGCTTTCGCAGACTGCCCCCCTCAAAACTCATGAGCGACACGTTGGACAGGACAGGACACTGCTGCCATCTCTCACCCTGTCAAGAGAAGATGCGGTCCGTTGGGCACACAGGTGTCGTCTCCAAACAAGACAATCGCGGCTGTTACGCTTCATGCTCGCTTGAGTTGTAGCAGCTTTCGCCAGGATAGAATGTGGGCAAAAAAAGAAGAAGGAAGACGGTGACTGAGAATGAAAAGGCGGTCGACAAAAAACTCACCTTCCTTTCACGCAGCGCTCGCAGCTTGACAGAAAATCGCTTTCGTTCAATCCGGCAAAGACAAACAGTTTGTTTGCACCAGCGTCAAATCGAAACTAGCGTTTTTGTGATTGGCTAACGAGCAACGTTTGTGTTCGTAATGACTTATGGGCAGCCGACGGTGTGCGTATAAACAACTTCAAACATTTCCCCCGTGGATCTGTGTACAGTTTCCAAAACGATACATAAATTTGGAAAATCGTTGTTTAAAAGAAGCCAGGGAGTCCAAAGGATGAAAAACAGATACTCTATCTGACAAAAACTTATTTACGTTCCACTTTTAGTGCGAACAAATTTCACTTCAAATTCACTCGTAAACAAAACATTTCAAATTCAAATAACTGATTTTTTTCAACCTTGTTTTAAAACGATTCCTGTTCTCGCTTATTTACTTGTTTTTTTTCTGTTTCGTTCGATAAAGTATAGAAGGGATACGCATAGAAACGGAGTTTGCACGCTCTACCAGGAAAATAGCTATGCTCATACCGGTCGCCAATTTGCGGAATTTCGCAGCCATTGACTGTGATTAATTATCTCTCACGGCAATTTTAAGAGAAGTCAATCGACGGTCGTCCGTTCGTTCGAAAAAGCGTTTTTAAGCACGATCTGTTGCGTCTTTATCTTCATTATTTCTCGATATAGAAACGAGCTCACGTTTGCGTAATCGACGATCTCAAATGTCCCGTTAAAAAAGGTATTATATTAAACTAAAACAACAAACAACAAAAGCTATTTAAATTTGAAGATTTTACAAAACGTTATTGTTTTATATACTCAATTTTTTTTTCTACAAGGCTACTGTACAATCTGGGGTGAAGCAGTATATTGTTGTGTTATAAAGCCTTATTGCTGTCACAATTTTAAAGGACACCCAAAAAAGCAATTACTGCCAGACGAAACAATAACTTGGATTTATTGATTGACTGATAACATGTTGTCAAAAATGGGAACAGATATATCAGTTGCTGGGTGCATTCTAGAGTTAAGGGCCATGAAACACTTTATTTATTGATTAAAACGTTTATCCCAGACGGTAAGGTTCTTATATCTGTTGATTTTGTCACAATTACTACTCAAGGGAAAACGGTTCACCGTTTGCTATGATGCAACAGATATTCACGAGAGGAGACATTACGCTGTCTGTGGCGGAAGATAAACCGGTAACAATAGGTTATTTCCATAAAAATAAACGAAGCGTTTGTTTTTATATAGAAATAGTATTGATGACAGATAACAATGACACGGCAGACGACAGTGCAGAGCACTTCCATATTCTAAACTTAAAAAAATACAGTTTTTTTAGTCCCGACAATACTGTTTATTATTATTTCGCTTATAAAGCGCACCTGTTTATATCATTTTGTTGTCAGATTACTTAGATATTTTTATTGGTTGTTATAACTAGTCAAAGTTAGACAAACATAAGTGCTTGATTAACTTAATTGAGATATTTTTTTATAGCTTAAGTGAGGCCAGCGTTAATAAATAGTCAAACCGGGTTTGCTTATGGTCGTTTGCAAGTCAATGCATTTTACTTAGTTATTAATTAATAGTGTGAGAAGCACCTTGTGTTGTTAACCATTTGGTGTAGAACCTTAAAATATGAGGACTGGCCTCAATGTGGAGAAGCTGGAAACACGAAAATTGTTTCACATCATAAAGAAAAAAACTTAAGGGCGACCCGCTAGTGCCGAATATTTTGAGGGGCAATTAAATTATCTTTATAAATCGTAGAAGACACAAACATATAATGAGTATTTCGATTTTATTCTATTGTTATTAAAGTTACTAGCAGTAACTATGTGAAATAAGTCAATGCATGATAGACAAAACTGTCCCCAACCCAAGGAAAAAGTAGTATTTATAAAATATAGCGAGCAAGCCAATATAGCTCTTACTTATAGTGATTATTTTTGTACGTACAACTTAAACAATAAGTGTAGTGTTCTGATTAATTTACGTTTTTTTAAACGATAAATAGACACACCCTACGATTCTAACCTCCGAAGAAGTCGTCTTGATTCCTTATTTTCAGAAGGCCTAATCAAACCTTCAATTGACGAGAAGTTTAATTTTTTTCGGTACTAAACACATTGTTTTGGGAATCACTAAGGAGTTCACAAAATTGTATCATTTAGTAGGCGCTTTGACGCCGGTGTTTGTAAGCTCTTTTTCCTACGCCACCAGAACTACTGGCGAATCTAAGTATACAAGATGCTGAATTCTTATTAGGAAAATGTGGATTTTCTTCTGAACAAAGTGAAAATATGTCATCGGAAACTGTGGTAGTTTTGTATTGAGGTTAAAATTAACCCTTAATATAGAATAGAGGAATTGTCTGTATCATCGGTAGAACTCAAGACACATGCAGCAATGCCGGATTGTATATTCGTAAGATTGATGTACAAATGCCAATATAGAAAAACGCCAATTGATTTGATGTGGCCTATTTTGCCGCAATTATAGTATTTCGCATCACAGAATATACATTTTTTCCCGTAAATGCAATTTTCCACATAAATGACTTGTATTGAATAAAGTATCAGTCTACTTCTTGTTTACTATCAGCGAGTTTTGTCGGTAATGTTAAAATGGGTAAACATAAATAAGTAAAGAGGATGTAATTATCGCAACACGTAGATATGACAATTAGAGAGATGTGACCGGTAAGTAAGTTCAGAATGGTGAAGAAGGACGTTAAGTTGGTTCTGGGATTTTTGAAAAAAGATCCGCAACTCGCACGCTTTGAGTTCATGGCTTCATTCATTGTGTAATTTTCAACAATGCCAACAACATCAAAATGCATCGCTAATTCGAGCAAGTTCGCATGTTTTGCAAGAAAACGCAATTTATATCTTAACCATAATATTTATATTTATAAGCATTATTAATGTGAAAATATATTAGATCCTGAAAAACCTGCTCTTGTAAAAGAAAAAATCGGAACAAATAAAATGACGTAATTTCTATATGCCGCCGTTTTTGTTTTTATTGAACGATATAGACTACGCATTGGTAAAAGAGATTTACAGAGAAACTGAAATAAACGAAAAGCGAGGGGTCACTTAAAATATTTGCAGCGATAAGTCAAACGTTATTGAAGTCGCGTTGATCGATGATTTCTTGAAAAGAGAGAAAAAGAAGACTACTCGAAAACGAGATTATTTTAAAAACCTTTGAACGGTTCAAAAACTTTTAATTATTTAAGGCTGTAGAAAATAACTTGGGAACAATAAACAATCAAGGGAATAATAGGGGCATGAACTGGCAAAGAATGAATCATAAGCGAGGCATTTACCAAAGACTGTGTCTACATGATCAATCTGTAGTGTACTGATTTATTAACATTTTGTTTAAATCGATAAATTGACACACCTTCCGATTCGAACTTACGAAGTGGTCGTTCTGTCTGTCTTTATTCGGATGGGCCGTTAGGATAAGAACAGATCTATTATCAACCCTTCAATTGGCGAGCATTTTAACTTCGTTTTCGTCATTTACCACGTTTGTTTTCGGTAAACAAAAACAAATGGAATCCAACGAACAAATCGCCGCGGTGTCGATGAAAATTCCCCCAGTCTGGCCAGCGGATATGAAAGCATGGCAAACTGTGATCGAAGCACAATTCTCTTGTCTTGGCATTACCAAGGAGCTGACAAAATTCTATCATTTGGTAGCCGCTATGACGCCTGAGTTGGCCAGCCGCTTCTCCTACGCCACCACAACTACTTGCGAAACTCCGTATACGACGCTTAAAGAAGCAATGCTTAGTCAGATGCAAAATTCTGATCTGGAAAATGTGGATGTCCTCCTAAACACTATTGAGATAAGGGATAGAAAACCTTCTGCTTTACTGCATCACCTTCAAGGCATTTGCAGTGACATCTGGCTTAATGATCGCTTTATCAAGGCCTTATTCATTTAAAAACTTCCGCCAGCAATCCGGACGGTTGTCGCATTGGCGGAAGATGTCTCCCTAACGCAGCTAGCTAAAATGGCCGACAGGGTAGCTGAAGCCAACGCACAACAAAGATATATCGCCGCCTTCGCAAGACGACCAAGCCAAGAGAGGAAGGAGAGCACAAACCCAGCTGGGCACGAAGAAATGCAACGCCTCGTACACCAAATGGAAACCAAGCTACGCGCCGAATTTCAAGGACGTAACCGCCAACGGAGCCACGATTCTAATTCACGAGATTCGTCACCTTTCCGAAGACGTAATCGCCCTCCCCTTAAAGACGCGGCTGACGGTTTATGTTGGTACCACACGAACTTCGGGCCTAATGCACGACACTGTCGTTCTCCGTGCCGACGATCGGGAAACGCCACTCGCCAGAGAGTAATTGCGGCCGACTCAACTGGCGCTCCCTCGAAAAGCCGCGTACTCTTCATTCGGGACCCCAACAATAATCTGTGTTTCATGCTGGATTCAGGTGCTGAAGTCAGCGCAATACCCGTTTCTAACTCTGACCGACAAACGTCATTTTCAACGCATGCTTTACAAGCAGTAAACCGTTCTCGAATTCCCACGTATGGAAGCCGCCGCCTTTCCCTGAACCTAGGTTTCAAGCACCCGCTGTCCTGGACATTTATAGTGGCGGATATTCCATCCCCGATAATCGGCGCTGATTTTCTCCACGAATTTAATTTGTATCCCGATATCCGAGCACGATGCCTTGTGGACGCCGGCACGAATGCACGTGTTACTTGTAGCACATGTTGCCCCATACTGTCTCAACTCAAGCATTCAACAGATCAACCGATGTGCCCCTATCGCTCACTCCTTTTACGATACCCCGACTTGGTGAAACCCCCAAAGCAAGACGCCCCCGTTAAACACGATGTCGAACATTTCATACGCACCCGAGGCCCCCCACAATCTTGCCGTTACCGCAGACTAGCCCCCGAGAGAAGACGGATCGCCGAAAAGGAATTCGATAAAATGCTGGCTCTAGGCATTATTAGACCGTCCTCCAGCAGCTGGTCCTCCCCTCTACACATGGTCGCGAAACAGACTCAAGGGGATTGGAGGCCCTGTGGTGATTTCCGGGCCTTAAACACAGTAACTGAACACGACAATTACCCAATTCCCCATATCCAAGATTGCGTTGCCTCCCTTCACGGGAAAACTATTTTTTCAACCATCGACCTCACGCGCGCCTATCACCAAATTCCCGTCGCAGCGAAAGACATTCGCAAAACCGCCATCAAGACACCCTTTGAATTATTCGAGTTCTTACGAATGCCTTTTGGCTTGCGGAACGCCGCCCAGACCTTCCAGCGTTTCCTCGATTCCATTTTTCGCGGGCTAGATTATGTATTCGTATATGTCGACGACATCTTGATCGCCAGCACGACACAGGAGGAACACCTAACACACGTAGAAGAGGTTTTCCGGCGTATTTATAACAACGGCCTAGTAATCAACGAGAGCAAATGTTGTTTCGGCTCGTCATCGGTTCAGTACCTCGGACACCTGATTTCTTCCAAAGGATGTTTGCCTCTGCCCGAAAAGGTTAAGGCCGTCTCAAGTTTCCCAGTCCCCAAGACTCGCCGCCAGCTTCGTCGGTTTCTGGGCATGATTAATTTTTACCTCCGCTTCATACCCAATTGTGCCTCCATATCTTTGCCCTTGCATGCGTTGACCGGTGGAGCAAACGGACCACTACACTTGACAGATGACCAACTTTCAGCCGTGGATTCTTTGAAACAGAAGCTGGCAGAATGTACCTTGCTTTTTCACCCGAACGCTAACGCTCGCTTATCTCTTATGGTAGACGCGTCGACCGTAGCTGCTGGTGCCGTTCTACATCAAGAGGTCGGGGATCACCAACAACCACTGGCCTTTTTCTCGAAAGCTTTCTCGGCGACGGAGAGACGCTATAGTACCTTCGGCCGCGAATTATTAGCGGTCTATGCAGCCATCCGCCACTTCCGACATTGGGCTGAGGCTTCAACTGTAACGGTTTTTACGGACCATTTACCACTTATCTCAGCTTCCCGTTCATCATCTGCCAAGTACGCGGAGAGAGAAATACGGCAACTGGATTTCCTGTCGCAATTTAACATTGAATTCAGGCACGTGAAGGGAGTCGACAACCCAGTCGCTGATGCTCTTTCACGTATCACAATCAATGGTTTGACCACAACGCCCCATATCGACTACGAGGCTTTAGCACAAGCACAACAAGAGGCACGAGTTGGTACTCATAACCGCCCATCGAGTTATAAAGTTTTCCCGTTGCCCAACCCAGCGATCACGATTATATGCGACACCTCGAAGACACATCCCCGACCTGTTGTTCCTCCATCTTTTCGACGTATTGTCTTCGATGCCATCCACTCCCTCGCTCACCCTGGTCCCAAGGCATCAGTGAAATTGATTGCTGGTCGCTTCACATGGCAAGGTCTCTCGAAGGACGTGAGAACATGGGCCAAAGCATGCATCGCATGTCAACGCTCCAAGGTTATCCGTCATAACAAGGCTCCAGTCAGTTCGTTTGACCTACCGGATGCTCGCTTCAGCCACGTACACCTCGATCTAGTAGGACCCTTACCTGACTCAAAGGGCTGCCGTTTCTTGATGACATGCGTGGACCGTTTCACAAGATGGCCATTAGCGGTGCCAATACCTGACGCTACCTCCGAGACCGTAATCAACGCGTTCCTAAACAATTGGGTTGCCGTGTTTGGAGCTTCGCGCTATATCACAACTGATCGCGGACAACAATTTGAGTCAGTCGCATTCCGCAAGATGTGCGAATTCCTTGGTTGTCTGAGATTACGCACGACAGCTTACCATCCAGCCACTAATGGCATGGTCGAGAGGTTTCACCGGCAGCTAAAAGCAGCCCTCAAAGCTAGAGATGACAGAAACGATTGGGTGGACAATCTTGCAATGACCATACTAAGCATCCGAGCAACTATCAAACCTGACCTGCGAAGTAGCCCAGCCGAACTTGTATTTGGGACAACGTTAAGATTACCTGGAGAGTTTTTCGCCGCCGATTCCCCCGCCAATGAGTACGCCGTTAGCGATTTCTTGACGCGCATAAGACTCTTCGCCAGAAATCTGCGCCCAATCGCTCCACGACCACCAACACAACCTTCACATTTGGACCCGGCGCTAGAGAAGTGCTCCCATGTTTTTGTCCGCTGCGACCGTGTAAGACAGCCTCTCCAGCCTCCCTACGATGGCCCTTTTGAGGTCAGGAAACGTACGGCAAAAGTTTTTACAGTGCTGATGAACGGCGTAGAGGACACGATCAGCGTCGATCGTCTCAAAGCAGCTTTCGTGGAGGAAACGCCGGTGGGTGAAAATTTTACCCCGGTCCGTGCTCCGTCGAGTGACCGGGTGGCGACCACCATTTCTGATCCAACGTGTAAACGAAACTCGGACAATCCTTTCGCACATCGTCATCCCAAGGACAATCCACCTGTAGGTCTCCCAACCATTCCAACGCGCATCCCCATTCCTTCGACAACTCGTTCAGGACGCCGAGTACATTTCCCTACCCACCTTACCACTTATATATGTTAAGCCATTCCGTCGTTTCACGACTACATTTCTAAGGAGGGTGCCCTGTAGTGTACTGATTTATTAACATTTTGTTTAAATCGATAAATTGACACACCTTCCGATTCGAACTTACGAAGTGGTCGTTCTGTCTATCTTTATTCGGAGGGGCCGTTAGGATAAGAACAGATCTATTATCAACCCTTCAAATCCATGATAACCGACTGTTAAAAATAACACCGAAAATTTGGATTTTGTTGCAAGAAGTGAAACAATTTTCTCTCTGAAGACTACTCGAGATCCACAGTGACTGCTGGCCCGAGCTTGTAAGAATCCCTATTCGTTTTGCATACATGGTATAAGGTCAAGTAATCCGCGTTGTTAAAACGGAATGGAGAAAACACTGCGCCTTGTAGTACATAACAATTAATTGACGAGGAGGTTGATGCTTCATTTCAGACTTTTACGTGTTGTCGTTGATTAGAAAAGTACTTTTGAAGCCAATAAATCAAGCATCTTTTAACGCCATCTTAACATATTTGAAAAGATGTATGGCAAAAACAACGAAGATAACTTTTAATATTGTTTGTCTCTTTATCAAAGTCGGAATACTTTAAAACTTCAAAGTTTGTAGTTGCAACTGTATCCCTTTAATTACAATAATTCAGGAGACTTCTACGAAGATATATGTTCTAAAGAAAGGTTTTGTGTCGACAGACTTTGCAGAAATAATTAAACATCGCATCAAATTTGTTGAGAATTGATTGCATATTCAAGGAAGCAAGAGCTGGAAGTGATGTTTTTGAAAAATAGCGGCCGCAAATAACACTCGATGCTTCGGCTTTGTAGGTAATCAGTGGTGGTTGGGGGAGTGCAGTAGTTTTTGGCGAAAAATTGCTATTCATATGCGATCGGTCGATTCAAGCCGCGTTATTAATCCGAGATACCTATTGATAAGTCGATTCCTTTTTTTAAAAAAAATATTGTTTTGAGCGATTTGATCTTTAAAAAGTCTCGGATAGACTTGCATCCACAATCCAGTATTTGCGGTATTCGGTGAGCTGTTTTCGCGATAATTTTCGTTTTATTTATAGTAAATCTATTGAATTAGTTTGTTAAAACAGAGATAAAGGATTAGGCAAAGTGTAGTAAAATGATCGACGAAAACAAATTTTCAAAAAAAATCACAAATATTTATTTTTAATGTTGGTGGCCGTCAAAAGGTCCTACACCGATAAGCCACTCCCATTTTGACACCACTAAAATTTGGACGGTTTTTCACCTTGGATAAATGTTGATTACTTGATTACACCCAATCGCCGATTGCTACAGACGACATGCACTGCTCCGGGGTTTCTTCTCAAAATTGACCTAACAGATGCGTCTGCTGACTGTTAATAATACAACCTATGGGTTATACAGGTAGTACTTTCCACCTGTAAAGCTAAACGTTACCCTGAATATTTTTCAGAATTGCATTTTGTGGCATATTGAATGGTTTTAATTGTATTGAAGTTAACCACGATGGTTATTTGAGTTACGACGGTTATACACTAACATTCCTTTTTTCTATATAAAGGGTTTAATAAACTGTGATAGTATTGTATGTAAAGTTAGAAAGCTGATCCGATTTCCAGCAAGATAACGGGCTTTTGAACAAGGATTCAATACAACGCTACCGCCAACACCTCCTTTCCCCTTAAGAAGTCTTGAATTGCCTGCGATCTAGACGCCTTCAGTGTCGAGGTTGCAGAGCGACGCCATTTCATACTTTTTGAGCTATGTGTCGGTATCCGTGGCGTTGTTTCGAATATGTTTATTCGTCGTAGACATCCGCGAAAATTGCGGCAAACAACTGACTGAACTCGAATCCCTGGTTAATTTAATTGAATCGAATGCTTTATTTCTCAAGAATGCCTTTGCCTGTCTTCCACGATTCGTCGAGAAGATAAATTAAAACGATGTTTTCGTAAGCGGTCCGAGTTGATGGAAAATGACCATAAAATTTAATCCAGAAGTTAACACTAGCGAAATTAGGAGAATGATAAGAAGAAGTTAGTTGTTAAAAGTAAAATAACTGGAGAATAATTAATGATAATCGAAGTCGCTTTATTGAGGTCACGAAGACGAAAACTTTCAACTGACATTCAGGAGCAGACACTTGGCTTTATGACTGCATGTTGCTGTTTTTCGTAAAAAAAAATTTTTAAACCCGAAGGTCGTTATTCCGAGCTCATCAAGATGATGCCGAAGGTTCCCATGGCTCTTTCAGATGTCGGCCGATTGTCGCATCGTCGTCGAAAACGTTAAAAGTCGGAGAGATCACTTTCGATGCGCAATGCTGATCTGCCTTTCGTAAGGCTTGACAAAGCACACATACCTCGAGAACCTCTTGTCTTCTTCGCGAAACAACATTTGTTGACGATGTGGCGAGCTTAATCACGGGATACCTCGGCGGAAAGGACCGCAAGCACTTCCTCTACCAGAGAAAAGAAATGGCTACATCTATCGAATTACATTTTTCTTACGAATGGTTCTAGAGTTTCTGACACTTGCCGGTCCAACAAAGCGAAGCCGTTGATCGAAACTATAAGACAGGCAAATTTGATCAATTTCTATAGACGCCCAGCACCCAACAAAAAAATTGATTTCACAATGACGCCCAATCTGCCACGCTTTGCTCAATTAGCTTCAATGCTGGGTAGGAGGTATGGGGATATGAGATTTCGGTTCTTGTTCAAACGCACGGGTTTGGATGAGTTGTAAAATAAAAGCAATACAGACCACGAAGTCCAACACTCATAACATAATCACAAGTACGCCCCGTCTCAATACCATAGTAATTTACCACAATTACAATTATGACCACAATATTCTGTTAACTTGTGATTATTCAGTAGCACGAACTATTTATGGCCATTGTTTTTCTATTCTATTGACGTATTCCCCCTTCTTATGCAGACCTTTGTCGCTGCGTTATAAGTTAGAAATCCTTTTAGATTTACGAAGCTATTGTTCTTTTAAAGGTTAGATACAAATCGGAAATCAAAACAAGAAGCCTTCTAAATAGCTCATATCCGAAGAAAACAATTGATTTACAATGAATCTTTTTCAACAGTGTATTTGATATAAAAAAAATAATAAGGCGGGCCTGTCGATGTCAACGATTACGGCGCCTTCGATTCTGCCGAGAGCATCTGGGCAACCGGCCATGCGGCGCCACGTGAACCGCGTCAAATCAACCTGCAAAGAAGCAAAAAAAGGAACAATTGAGGAAGAATCTTTGTCTTCGTGTTGATAATATTTTAGAAAATCGCAGTTAATAACAACATTGCGGTTGCTACGGTTTCAACGAAAATCCGTCAGTCGTCCAACATCATAGAAGTGCATAAAAGGCGGATGAAACATGAAAATAATCTCACCTCCTCGTCGACCGTTTGTCCGGTTATTCCGGTTACGAATTCCTCAATTTTACATTCGCCATTGCGAAGAAATGTTGTTGTGTAAATAAGAATAAGATATACGTCTAACAGGTTATAATAACAATAAACATTTCCAACACGACTTACCGAAAGCGAGCAGCCGATTCTGGAAGACTGCGAGGCGAACCCACCGGTGCTTAGCATCACCGCTGATTGAGTTGAGGTCAGTCACCCGGCGGGGGTCGCCGACTGCGCGCGGGGGCGTCAGCATCTCCAAAGAGTCGCAGATGTAACCAGCAACAACTATAATGCGCCCAGCAAAGGGTTCGATTCCGTGGTCGCTGCGATCGTAGTTCATCGGCGCCAATTCGATCCAGCGCGGCGCATCTCGCCCCCTCAAAGACTCGTTGACATGTAACCGTAATTGTACCCCCCCAGTCAAGAGGAGATGCGGTGCGTTAGAGCAGAATGGCAGCGGCTACAGACAATACAATCACGGCTTCCTGGGCGCGTGCTCGCTTCAGTAGTGGCAGCGTTCGCCAGGATGGACTGCAAGCAAAAGAGAAGAAGAAGAATAATGGACAACAAAAACAACAACAAAGCTACATACAACTCACCTTCATTCCACCCAGCGCTCGCAGCTCGACAGACTACCAACCTCGTCGCTTCCTCCCAATCAACCACAAAAAAAAAGTTCGTTTGCAGACGCGGCTACAGCTGAACATTTGCGAGGGGTCTCGAGTAGTGGCGCCTGCGTGACGCGTCCCGTTCGGCAATCGATCACCGTGGCGGTTAGGACCACATCCGAATTGCTGCACGATTCTCCACCAACGCAGTAGATGTTGCCTGAAAGACCAAAAGCACGGCGATGTGACTTTTCTGGCTTGCGAGACAGCACAAGAAGGTCGCTGCAGACGACTCACCGTTGAGAATGGCAACGCCGCGCCACAAGAGAAAAGGGAAACGAGTGTCCGTTTGCCCGTCTTCTTCGAGATTTTTCCGTCTCCGCGTTACGCGCGGCCGAAACCAAGGAGGCGTTTACTGGTCTTCTTACTACCAGGAAAAAGAGTTTCCTGAAAGGCAAAAAAAGCCACGGAAACCAACGCCAGAGTGACCGCCTCTTGAGACAAATCGGCGACATCAATACAGCTAAGAACCTGAGTAAACGCGGTCACCAGTTCCCCATTTCCTTCCAGGTCGTTCTGGGTTTTCTTCTTGCAGACGCAGATGAGCCGAAAAAGGTCGTCCGCTTTCGAAAAAGACGCCCTGACGAAACGCACGACTTCTTCTCAGTCGAATTGTCTACGAAGGAAATCTCGGTTTTCGAGACTGCGCCACACAAGAGGGTAGAAGTTTTTTCTCTCCGTTGTTCGGGCAATTTCCAGATACATTGGTTGCTTTTCCTGTTCGTTTATTCTGAAGAAAGCGATCAACATTCTTCAGGAATCTCCTTACTTAAAACACATGTAATCGATGCACGTCCGTTAAAGGTCGCCACAGTCAAGCGTAGTCTAAATCGAGGTCAACGATTCTATCGAGATAAAAACAATTAGTCAACAGAAAAACCTGAATTCTTCCTCCTTGGAAATCTTTTCGAGGACAACCGTAAGTGTCCACCATCAATTTGGGATTTCTTCTCAATTTGCTCGCCGAAAAGCAGCAATCGCGTGGCCAGAAACCCGCAATGTGCGTTGATTTTCTGGTATCAATTTACGTAAAGGATATTACATATATTAAACCGTTTACCTATTAACTCACCTCGATCTTGAGGTCGCAGTGGCGTCCGCTTTTTCTGAGTGCGTTCAGGTCGCGGCCCAATAAGGTTGCGGTCTTGAACCAGTTTGTGCAGCAGCCATGTCAAAATGATTTGAGTCGCGAAATGTTTTGAGCTACAAAAGTGTATTTAATCGCGTTTCGGGGGTTTGTGAGTCGTGCGTGTGCAGTTTACAGGTGCGCGCGTGCATGTCTGCACAGCAAGAAGCAGCGCAAATGACTGCATTATTCGCTGTTAAAATTGCAAAGTAAATTAAATGAGTTTATATTTGACTCATACAGACATATCAGCGTTAAATTCGCTTAAGCAACAACAAAAAACGGCGATAGTTAAAATAGGAAGATGAAAATTTATATTTCTGAATCAGAGTAAGTGCAGTTATACAAGACGTGATGAGTCTGTTCAGAAGCAGTTCAGCTTATTGAAAACCTGCAAATTAAAAAAAATAAAGTCACAGTTTCAAAATGGAATTCTGATTAAATCGGTTTCTTTGACTACTTTTAAATAAAAATAATAATTTGCCCAATTATAGTCACGATGACCAATACTTGCGGCATTAAAATTAACAATCAACGTCAAATCATACAGGGCGCCACGATTATACGTAGAAAATGCAGAATACGTTTCGAAAAATAAAAAAAGTAGCATCGAGGTAAATTTGCAAGAAAGGCCAATTTTACCCACGAAGTATAAAAAGTTTGGCAAACGGGAAATGGCGGCCATTGAAAGGCGCAGATACAAAAATCCTCTATCATAGCAAATTAAATGTCTGATTCTTAAACTGTGTTATAAGTATACGACTAAGGCATCCTTAGCGTAATTGATGTCGTTCCTGATAGCCGAATATAAGGAATTTTTTTTAATGAGAAAATTCGTATCGTACTTCGTAAAACGTTGTTAGCTGTTGGAAACTTCATGCGGCATAAGGTTAAACAAAGCGTCTATCGACGATCTTTAGAACTTACGTCCTTTTTCATTTAGAGTTTGCATGGTGAAGAACTTTGCGTTCGCTTCGACGTAGCAAAGTTTCGGAACGTTTAGAATGTCGACTTAATCAAGACCTTTTGACACCATTATCTTTGCTTGCTACCACTGGCAACCAGTACACTTACGGAACTATCCCTCAATCCCCGTTCCGTAGTATCTCCATTTCTTAAACAATTTCGGTAAAAGAAAAACCGGAACTGGCGCCAGGCTAGGTTTAAAGAATTAAAACTAATTTTAATCATGATTACAGATTAAGTCAATTGGCTTCATCAGAGTTTAGTTGATGAACTGTTAAGAACATGTTAAGTTTAAATAGATTGACTGGATCCCGTCGCTCGTATCTACCAAGTAGTGCAATAGACCTTGATGCTCTGAATAATGACTTTATCTTCAAATGCGCTGACAATTTCGCGAGGCCTCACGTTAGATCTCTCAATCCCAGCGTTGTTCTACACTTTTGGCCGCCTTGAAAATCTCCACTGGTCTGGACCGGCTCCCTTCCGCGGTTTTTTAAATCTGTAACCGCGAGATTTCTCTGATTGTCAAATTATTCGTTAGGAGAATTCTTAATTGTTTCGGATTAGAAAAGATTTCGCTATAACACCTATTCAAAAACCATCGAATGATTCCACGGTACCTCTGAAGTTAAGACCTATCGCCAATTCACCTATCTGATTGAAAGTGATTGATAAGAACCTCCGCGATGTCCCGCATTTGTTCCATTAAGTTTATTTTACTTTTTTTTACTTATTCTGTCGAGAGGTTTTGATGAAATTACAATCAGCGAGGATAACTGTGGCAAATTTTGGAAAATTTCAATAGCAAGAAGGCGTCCGTGCAGGATAGGTGTATGAATAAACTGGAGGCTTTTACATAAGAAATGACTATGGAAAATGTTTGATGCATCATTTTCAAGAATAACATCTAATTAAGTAAAGTGACTGGAATTCAAAACCTGCGACTGACAAGGGAGACCGTACGCCAACACATCAAATTTAGTAGAGAGACTTCGAGCAACAAAAATCCGATAACGAAGAAAGACTAAAATAGCAAACATCGAACTAAGTCGAGAGACTGAAAGGTAAACATCACCATTATTGAAGAGAAAAGAAGGCCAAACATCGAATTTAGCAAATACAATGGAATTATAAACATAATACTTGGAAAAGATTCCGGAAAGCAAAACATCCAAACAGATTTTAGAAACTTTTCCGCCCAACATTAGACTAGTAAGAGAGACTGGTAGGCAACACATCAAACTGAGTTTAAAGACTGAAAGGAAAAACATTCAACTGAAAAGATGAATAGAAAGTAAAAACATCCAACTGAGTAGAGAGCCTTAAATGCCAAACATGCAACTGAGAAGAGAGACCGAACGCTTATGCAAAAAAATGAATAGAGACTTTTAGCAATAAAAATCCAATTCAGAAGAAAAACTTAAAAGCCAAACATAGAACTGAGTAGAGATCTTAGAAAGCAAAACATCAAAATAAGAAGAGAAACTTAAAAGCAAACATCCAAATGATTAAAGAGACAAGAAGGCCAAACATAAAAATAAATAGAGAGTCGGGAAAAGAAGCCATCAGACTTATTTAAAAAACTTGAAGGCACAAACATACAACCGAAAAAATAAACTTATAAACAAAACATCTTAAAGAGTAGAGAGACAAAAGGCCAACCATCAGACTGAGTAGAGAAACTTAAAGGCAAACATCCAAATCATTCAAGAGACTAAAAGATTAGCCATCCGACTTATTCGGAAGCTGAACAGCAAACCAAAAAAATACAATCTAAGAAAAAACATCCAAAAGAGTAGAGAAACTGGAAGGCCAAACATACAACTGAGAAGAAAGAAAATATGGCTGAGCATCAGACTAAGTAGAAAGACAAGAAAGTAAGAAAATACATCTGAGTAGAAAGATTAAAAGGCAAATATCCACATGATTAAAGAGACTGGAAGGTAAAACAGCTGACTTATTCGAAAGACTTGAAAGCCAAACATCCAACCGAAAAGATGAACTTCAAGGCAAACATCCAAAAGAGTAGAGATACTGGAAAGCCAAACATACACCTGAGAATAGAGACAAGAAGGCTACGCATCAAACTGAATTAAGAGACTAGAAAGTCAAAAATACATTTGAGTAGATAAAGTTAAATGCAAACATCTAAATGATTAACGAGACATGAAGACAAACCATTAGACTTATTCGAAAGACATGAAAGCCAAACATCCAAACAAAAAGATATACTTCTAGGCCAAACATCTAAATTAGAAGATAGACTGGAATGCCAAAATTTTAAACTGAGTGGAGAAAATTAGAAGCCAAACATAGAATTAGGAAGATAGACTGGAATTCACAATATTATTCTCTTAAGAGATTCATGAAGGCGAAACATCTTAAAAAATTAAAGAGACTTTTAGGCTACGCATCAGACTAACAGGGGTGACCGAAAGGCAAACCATCAAAATTGAGTAGAGATCCTTGAAAGTAAAACATCAAAATAAGTAGAGCGACTGAATTGCAAACATACAAATAATTAAAACTACAAGAAAACGAAACATCAAACTATATAGAGAGACCGGAAGACTAGCCATCAGACTTATTTAAAAGACTTGAAGGTCAAACATCCAACAAAAAAGATACACTTAAAGGCAAAACAGCCAAAAGAGTAGAGATAGAAGAAGGCTAGGCATCAGACTGAGTAAAGAGACTAGAAAGTAAAAAAAACATCTTAACATAATAGTCTGAAAAGATTTCGGAAGGCTTAAAATCTTTATAGATTAGAGAGACCTAAAGGCCACGCAACAGACTAAAAAGAGAGACTAGAAGGCAAAACATCCGAAATGAGTAGAGATACTAGAAAGCAAAACATCAAAAAAAGTTGAGAGACTGAAAAACAAACATCCAAATGATTAAAGAGATTAGAAGGCCAAACATCAAACTGAATAAAACGACGAAAAGACTAGCCATCCGACTTATTTATAAGACCTTGAAGGCAAAACATCTATCCGAAAATATAAACTTCAAGGCAAAACATCCAAAAGATTAGAGAAACAAGAAGGCTAGCATTAGACTGATTAGAGAGACTAGAATGTCAAAAATACAACTGAGAAGAGAGACTGAAAGGCAAACATCAAAATCATTCAAGAGTCTGGAATATAAGCCATCCGACTTTTTCGAAAGACTTAAAGGCCAAACAGCCAAGCGAAAAGATACACTTCAGGGCAAAACATTCAAAAGAGTAGAGATACTGGAAAGCATTACATACAACAAAAAAAGAGACAAGAAAGCTAAGCATCAGACTGAGTAGAGAGACGAGATGGTCAAAAAATAGATCTGGGTAGAGGGACTAAAAAGCAAACATCTAAATCATTAAAGAGACTTGAAGATTAACCAACAGACTTATTAAAAAGACTTGAAAGCTAATATCCAATCGAAAAGATAAACGTCTAGGCCAAACATCCAAATAAAAAGAGAGACTGGAATGCCAAAATTCTAAACGAAGTACAGAGAATTGAAAGCCAAACATAGAATTAGACAGATTGACTGGAATTCTAAACATTATACTCTTAAGCGATTCCGGAAAGCTAAAAATCTTAGCAGATAAGAAAGACTTTAAGGCCACGTATCAGACTGAGAAGAGAGACTAGAAGGGAAAACCTCAGAATTGAGTAGAGATAGTAGAAAACAAAACATTAAAATAAAAGAAAGAGACTAAAAGGCAAACATCCAAATGATTAAAAAGACAAAAAAGGCCAAACATCAAACTAAATAGAGAGACGGGAAGACAAGTCATCAGACTTATTTAAAAGACTAAACAGTCAAACATCCAACCGAGAAGACAAAATAGTAGAGAGACTAAAAGGCAAAGAATCAAACTGAGAAGAGAGACTAGAATATCAAAAATACAACTAAGTAGAGAGACTGAAAGGCAACTATCTAAATCATTAAAGAGACTGGAGGATTAGCAAGCTTACTTATTCAAAACACTTGAAAGCCAAACATCCAAAAGAGTACGAAGACAAAGAGGCCAAACATGCAACTGAGAAAAGAGACAAGAAGGCTAAGCATCATACTGTGTAGAGAAACTAGAAATTCGAAAATACATCTGAGTAGCGAGACTGAAAGGCAAACATCCAAATGATTAAAAAGACATAGAAGATTAACCATCAGACTTATTCGGAAGACTTGAAAGCCAAACATCCAACCGAAAAGATAAACTTCAAAGCAAAGCATCCAAAAGAGTTCAGAAACAAAGAAGCAAAACATACAACTGAGAAGAGAGACAAAAAGGCTAAGCATTAGACTGAGTAGAGAGACTAGAAAGTCAAAAAATACATCTGAGTAAAAAAGAGAAAAAAACATCCAAATGATAAGAGAGACTTAAAGACAAACCATTAGACTTATTCGAAAGACATGAAAGCCAAACATCCAAACAAAAATATATACTTCTAGGCCAAACATCCAAATAAGAAGAAAGACTGGAATGCCAAAATTTAAAACTGAGTAGAGTTAATTAAAAGCCAAATATAGAATAAAGCTGATAGACTGGAATTCAAAACATAATACTTTGAAGACATTCCGGAAAGCTGAACATCTTAACAGATAAGAGAGACGTTAAGGCCACGCATCAGACTGAGAAGAGAGACTGGAAGGAAAAACATCAGAACTGAGTATAGATAGTAGAAAGCAAAATATCACAATAAGTAGGGAGACTGAAAGGGAAAAATCTAAATAATTTGACTGACAAGAAGGCCAAACATCACACTAAATAGAGAGACGGAAAGACTAGTCATCAGACTTATTTAAAAGACTTGAAAGCAAAACATCCAACCGAAAAGATAAAATTCAAGAAAAAACCTCAAAAAGAACAGAGAGACAAAAAGGCTAAGCATCAGACTGAGTCGAAAGACTAGAAAGTTAAAAATACAACAGAGTAGACAGACTGAAAGGCAAACATCCAAATGATTTAAGAGACTGGAAGACAAACAAACAGACTTTTGCGGAAGACTTGAAAGCCAAACATCCAACCGAAAAGATAAACTTCAAAGCAAAGCATCCAAAAGAGTTCAGAAACAAAGAAGCAAAACATACAACTGAGAAGAGAGACAAAAAGGCTAAGCATTAGACTGAGTAGAGAGACTAGAAAGTCAAAAAATACATCTGAGTAAAAAAAAGAAAAAAACATCCAAATGATAAGAGAGACTTAAAGACAAACCATTAGACTTATTCGAAAGACATGAAAGCCAAACATCCAAACAAAAATATATACTTCTAGGCCAAACATCCAAATAAGAAGAAAGACTGGAATGCCAAAATTTAAAACTGAGTAGAGTTAATTAAAAGCCAAATATAGAATAAAGCTGATAGACTGGAATTCAAAACATAATACTTTGAAGACATTCCGGAAAGCTGAACATCTTAACAGATAAGAGAGACGTTAAGGCCACGCATCAGACTGAGAAGAGAGACTGGAAGGAAAAACATCAGAACTGAGTATAGATAGTAGAAAGCAAAATATCACAATAAGTAGGGAGACTGAAAGGGAAAAATCTAAATAATTTGACTGACAAGAAGGCCAAACATCACACTAAATAGAGAGACGGAAAGACTAGTCATCAGACTTATTTAAAAGACTTGAAAGCAAAACATCCAACCGAAAAGATAAAATTCAAGAAAAAACCTCAAAAAGAGCAGAGAGACAAAAAGGCTAAGCATCAGACTGAGTCGAAAGACTAGAAAGTTAAAAATACAACAGAGTAGACAGACTGAAAGGCAAACATCCAAATGATTTAAGAGACTGGAAGACAAACAAACAGACTTTTGCGGAAGACTTGAAAGCCAAACATCAATCCGAAAAAATAAACTTCAAGGCAAAATATCCAAAAGAGTAGAGATACTGGAAGACAAACCATCAGACTTATTCGAAAAACTTGAAAGCCAAACATCCAACCGAAAAGTTGAACATCTAGGCCAAACATCGAAATAAAAAGAGAGACCGGAATGCCAAGATTTTATAAACTGAGTAGAGAAAATTTAAAGCTAAACATAGAATTAACCAGATAGACTGGAATTCCAAACATGATAGTCTGAAGAGATTCCGAAAGGCTTAACATCTTAACAGATTTAAGAGACTATAAGGCCACGCATAAGACTGAGAAGAGAGACTGCAAGGAAAAACATCAGCACTGAGTAGAGATACTAGAAAGCAAAACATCAAAATAAGAAGTGTAGTAATGGCGTGCGCTTGTAATATCGGAACCTGAAGGCCGGGTGACGGAAACTGTCTCGCGCGCGTTATGGACAAGGCCTTTTATGGCCGCCATTACCTCGTTGTTACTTCCTCCATTCCTGTTAAACATTAAAATGCTGAAAGTTCTGGTCTTTGTGACCTTAATCAAGCGTTAATATTATATTAAAAAAATATTATTATTATTCTTAACATCCAAATTATTAAAGAGACAAGACGGCTAAACATCAAACAAAAAGGAGAGACGGAAAGATTTGCCATCTGATTTATTCGAAAGACTTGAAAGCCAAATAGCCAACCGAAAAGATACACTTTAAGGTAAAACATTTAAAAGAGTCGAGAAACTGGAAGGCAAACGTACAACTAGGAAGAGAGACAAGGAGGCTAAGCATCAGACTGAGTAGAGAGACCAGAAAGTCGAACATACATCTGAGTCGAGAGACTGAAAGGCAAACATCCAAATGATAAAAGAGACTAAAAGATTAACAAACAGACTTATTCGAAAGATTTGAAAGCCAAACATCCAACCGAAGAGAACAACTTCAAAGCAAAACATCCAATAAAGTTGATAAACAAAGAGGCCGAAATTACAACTGAGTAGAGGGACAAGAAGGCTTAGCAACAGATTGAGAAGAGAGGCTGGAAGTTCAAACATCGAATAAAACATAAATACTGGAATTTCCAACATAATACTTAGAAAAGATTCCGAAAGGCTAAACATTTTAACAGATAACAGAGACTAAAAGGCGAAGCATCATACAAATTATAATTGTTGTCGCTTTATTTACGTAACAGGGACCAAAACTTTTAGCAGTAAAAAAAGTATTTAATGTAAAAATTGTCGTTTAGTTTCTGTTTTCCCTACTCTGGTGATTATAAAAATTGGGACAGATAGGTAATGACCGAATTTCGATATGCAGGTTTTCTTGTTGATATTGAACGGTATAGTGTTAGCATTGGTCGAAGATATTTACATTTAAATAAACATGGATATAGTGGATTGGAAGGGTCACTTTAAATACGAGCAGCGATTAGTGAACAATTATTGACGTTGCGTTGAACAATGATTTCTTGAAAAGGAATACCACAAAAACACGAGATTTTATTTAAAGTCTTTTAAGAGTTGAAAAGTCAGAACATTCAATGCCGACGAAATTTTTTGGAGAAACATATACAATAAGGGAAATTATAAAGGCATGCACAAATTTTTTTATGTTGCTAGAGCTTAAGCCAAGTCTCCTGAACCGACGAAATAGGAAGCAGATTCGACGACATTTATCAAAGACGGCATCTACTCCATGACAACCGACTGTTAAAAATACCGCCGAAGAATTTCGATTTTGAGCTCGAAACGAAATTGTTCATTCAGCAAAGGACGACTCTCCGAAGACGACACGAGTACATCAGTAACTGCCTACATTAGCTGTAGAGAATCACCATCATTCTTGCAATAGGTCAAGTAATCCGCGTATTTTATAAGTGTGACGTCGTTAGATGACCGAAAACTAAACGCGAAATAGTTCAACAGGAAAAGAGATAGCACACCGACTTGTGGTATACCGCAGTTATTTGGCAAGGAAGTTGAGGCTTCATTTCTGACTCTGACATGTTGACGTCGATTCGAAAAATAGTTTTGAAGCCAATTAATCAACCATCCTTCAATTCCATCTTCACATAGTTGAGAAAGGATTCGGGAGCGTGAGATAGTGTTGAAAACAGAGGAGAAGTCCAAGAAAACTCTCTTGACGGCCTTTGCTTTGGCATCAACTAAAGAGTTAAGGGTGTGCGATAACGTTGCAACGGCGTCTAGAGTGCTTTGATTTGATTTATAAGCAAACTGAAGAAAGTAATTGGCAGCTTTAAGCGTGGCATCTAATTTAGTGAGGAGTTGCTTCTCAATCACTTTTAACCACACGAATGAGTTTGCGATAGGTCTGTACTTCACAGGTCAGGTTTCGGAATTGGCGTTATAGCGACATCTCTCCATTCCGAAAGAAAACCGCATTTTCGTAAAGAATAATTGACGAGCTTGTTGACTAACGGAGATATCTCTCGGTGACATATTTTAAGAATCGCCGCTGGGACCCTATCGGGACCAGCCGCTGTGGATCTCTTGAGGCCAGCCAAAATTTGGGAGATAGAAGATTCGTGAGCGGGAAGAAAAGCGCTGGGATCAAGAGATCTTACGAGAGGAACCGATGAATGGTCAGCGGATTTGAAGATTGTTTAGAGCATCAAGGTCTAGGGCATCACTTGGTTGATATGGGCGGCGTGTTTTTGTCAATCTGTTTTCGATGTTCTGAACAGCTCATCTAAAAAAAATGTTGTTGACGCGATTAACTTCAGCTGTGATATGTATCGAAATTGGTTTAATTTATCAGTACCTTCCCTGGCAAGAGAGTCGATCTTTTTTTCGTTTCAGTCTATTCAGAAATGGAAAAGATATGACACGAAATAGTTCCGTTAGTTGACAATGCGTGTCGTACAATAAACGGATATAACTATTGATATTGCCTTTTTATCGAAGTCGGAATTCTCGAAAACTTTAAAGTCGGTTTTGGCAACGGCATCGGTTGAATTCCACTGGTTCTGGAAGCAGTGAAAGCGGATACATAGATTATTTTGGTTTGGGACGACGTTGATTTTTTTAATCCTTGCCATATATTTTCGGTAAACAAACAACGATGCTGTGTTGCGACTGGGCTAAACGTGCAATTTACTATTGTGTTGAGACCATGTGTAAGAAGAGGGCTTATAGGCGCAGAATTCAAATCACCACACAGTAGAATGAGAGGATTATACATAATTGAAAAAAAAGATATGCACGAATAATAGAACTAAGATATGTCTGTTCTGGTCGAAGATATAGGGATATACAAGGTAAAGACTGTAGTTTAAAAGATACTTTGGATTGCACTTAACCCTAACACATTCGATAGCACTAGCTGCGTAGCAGAATATTTTTATTTCAATGTTGACTAGCTGATATTGATGCAACTCGCGACACCACCAACTTTGAATTTAATGCCGACACCTCTCTCTTGACGAAAGCATTCGAAATTCTCTGGCACAAATGTGTGATCCAGATTGATGTCCCTAAGAAAGGTTTCTTGGAAACAGATAACGCCGACAGGTTCAAATAGTGCCGTTGTTAGCAGAGAGTGAAAATCATCAACTTTGTTGAAAATTGAACGCACATTAAAAGACGCAAGAGCTAAAATTGATGTTTTTTCTGTAAAGCGACTGCGAACTGCACTGCGCCAAGTAGCTCGAGTCTTTAGCTCGGTCTGAGTGAGTGGTGGTGGCAGGAGTTCAGTTGTTGTAGGCACAAAACCGCTGTTCTCATGCGGTCGGTCGATTAAAGCCGCATTATAAGTGCGAGAAACATATTGATTAATCGATGCCGTTACATAAAATAAGTTGTGACACAGCAATTTGCACTTTATAAAGTTCTTAGATAGACTTGCGTCAACAATCAGGTGTTTGCGGTATTCTGTAAGCTGTTTTCGCGAGTATTTTCGTTTAATCAAGGGTAAATCTATGAATTTAATGAAATAAAACAGACATAGTTTTTCTTTTCAAAATGCAGTTAAAAGATCGATGTAGATATTTTGAAAAAAAACAGTTTTCTATAATAAAACAGAATAATTTCTTTGTGATGGTGATGGCCGTCAGAAGGCTTCGAACCCAAACAAATGTCATGACATGATGGAAAACAGTGAAGAAAGAGGTCGATAAATATAATACCGAGATTTGCTAGGTGAGTTGAGTAAGCATAAGTGCAACAAATTTTACCCGACAACGGATCATGTGCTTCAGGTCACATGCGCAAAGTGTTTTTTTTTCTTCAATCATGTGGAGCCATTGTTCGGATAAATCACACAAGATTTTAAGGTCATGGCGTGATTGTGGCACCAGGAGGAAATATAATCCGTGTTTGTATGTGAGTGGTGAACATTTAAGTTAATGCGTAATTGCGTGTACTAGCTCAGGCAGTCGGGAGATGGATCTGCACAGCAAAAGCAGTCACCAAAACTTGCATGGGATTTAAAACGAAGATTTCGACTAATAAATCGAGAATAAACTTATGAAAATCCTTTATTAAAAAAAAAGAAAAAGTTTAGGAACCAAATACGTTTTAATTTGAGAGCTTACTTCAATTAATTATAAGCGCTTAGGACGTCGCCCTTGGATCAACAAATGAATAAATTTTTTAAACGTGTTGAACAAATTGCATTAGAATTATCTATTATATTCAAAGAATAAGTTATAAATATATCATTGTTATTAACGGTGTTTCATTTTTTTTTGCTAAGAAGCATTAATGTTACCCAGTGAACACGAATTTCACGAAGCTTAATCAAAGGATATACATCGAAAAGCATTTATTGTTCGTTACTTGCAAACATTAATGTTTAATTGCTCGTCAACGAAAAAAGTTGTTTATTTAATTCATAGATAAACGCTCTAACTATTTTTTGTTTAACACTCAATCGAATTTAAGCATATTTAACGATTTTTTCGGTAAACATTTTTTTTTAAATATTAAAAGTACGTGAAAGTGTTGTTTTCGGTTTTAAATTCTTCCAAGTCGTTTTTCAGGATTATTATAATTATAAGAAATATTTCATTAAGAATTTGAACTCTCAAAATAACAGACTGACTCTTTGATTTGTATTAATTTTGCTCAGCGTGAGAAGGTTTTAAAAAAAATATTTTTGAATTTCTAAAAAAATACAAAAAAAGTAAGTAAATTGAGTGTCAAACAATTTTATAGGAGTTTTAGTTAAAGACGTAGTGAGCGTTTTTTAAATGCTGTTTAAAAATAAATGTTGCTTATTTTTAACTTTATATTATTATAAGAATTATTATTATAAGAAATTTCAGTCGCACTCGCTCTTGGATAAGTTAAATTTGTCTTCGCTGGGGTTTTTAAATGGACTTCGCTGTTTTGCGTTTGTTTTCGTGTTTTCATATTCTGAATCTTGTTTGTTATATTTTATAAATGATGTATTATTATTATTTTTTATAAATTTCGTTTCAAATTTGAAATAATGCAAAAACAATCATTATTTATTAATATTATATATCATAAATTTGTTTTGGACATTTCGACTTTTTTATATGCTTCCTACGAAAAGATTTTGAAAAATTCGAGCGTTTCTTGAAATCTACATAAAAAAACATATATTTTGGCTGTATTTTTTTCAAAGCTGATGATGAGTCTTCTGATTTTCATAAAAACATTTTTTTGCAATGTGGACCAAGCATTTTTAATTGGTTAACCATGTGAACGATTTTCAATTGGCTTGAGGAATTTCTTATAAATTCGCTTTCATTGTTTTACTGGCAGCACCTGTGATAGATTGACAATGAAAAAAATACTTATTATTTTTCTGTTAGGTATGTGAATTTTTTTATGCACTTATTTTGATAACTTTTAGGTTTGCTTATTGTTCGTTGCAAGGAAATGTAAGTGTTTTATTAGTTTAATTCTTTTTGTAAAAAACGTCGATGGTTTGCGATTTCTCGTTGAGGCTCTGCGTCCAAGAAGTCGAAGAAAGCGACACCGTTAATATAAAACAGACACTTCCCCACCAACCAGTCGTAAGTTGTTTTTTAAGATATCTTATTAAACTTTTTTATTTATTTCCCAGTTAACGTTTTCAATCGAAACCTTTTTAGAGTACAGTAAGAAAGATTCCTAGACACGACCCTTCAGATTCAATGCGCTCACAAATAGCTTGTAAAGCGTTTTTATGAACGAAAATGTCATTACATTTTATTCATATATATTTTTCTTTTTGCTTTTAGTTCCCAATCGCATGGAAATAAAAGGAATCGTTAACCATCCACTGTATGAATATGACGTAGGAGTACAACATGATGATATTCTTTTTAATGGAACTTTACATTACATAACGCGTTCACTACCGAAACAACCGCCCACGCTTTAACGACAACTATAACCACAACGAAAACGGAAATATCAACCCCTTCAGAAACCCCAACGAAAACCGAAACCCCAAAGACAACCGAAACCACAACGGTCACCGAAGTCTCAACAAACACGGAAACCCAAACGACAACCGAAACCGAAACGATCACTGACATCTTAACTACCCCGAATGCACAAACGACAACCGAAACCCCAAAGACAACCGAAACCACAACGGTCACCGAAGTCTCAACACACACGGAAACCCCAACGATAACCGAAACAAACACGATCACTGACATCTCAACTACCTCGAATACCCAAACGACAACCGAAACCCTAACGACAATGCCAATATCAACGACTTCAAAAACCTTCCGAATGACGTTTTCTTTTAAACCTTTAATTTCCCTTTTTTGTTTGACCAAAGCAATTTTGTAACCCGATAAATATAAGCTTCATGAAACTTTTTAAAGAAATTAACCGAAATAATTGGGCTAGCAACTTGTTTTACTAAGCATTGTTATGCAAAATAGCTAACCGGTGAAACGCGAAATGAATATAAGCAAATAAAAAACACATTGTTACAAAGGACTATTTTTACGATCAAATAAAGTTTGATAATAATGAATAAATCTAATAAAAACTATCCAATCCGTTTAATAAATTTATTTGGTGATCAAACGGCGACATTCGTTGTTTCAGTATCACTTGCTATGCTTTCGCAAAATACCATTTACCATCGCTGTATTTCTTCAGAGGTCGTGCATAAGTGCTTTATAGCAATATTCGATTACGATTGGCTTAAACTAAACTATTTGAAATACAAGATCCGTGTTCGCTTAAAATGTGTTGCAAGTATGCTTACTCAACAACCGTTTTATATTCTCAGTGTGATTTCAATTGAAAACATTTTTTAGCCGTAGAAAGATTGCAGCCAAGGTTTACAGAAGCGAAAATTACTTATCTCAACGTTAAAGTTTTCTTTTGGCAGTTTTTCGAGATTAAAGTTACCTATTAAATTTACGCGTAATCCTCATTAAACTCATATGTTTAATTTAAGTGTATCATAAATTATATAGAGACTTATTTTGATCTCGACAAATGAGCGAGGATATTCAATCTTTTTTGATCGGTAAAGGAATTTGAAGTGCTAATGAAAGCCGGTTATGTTCAAAAAATAATTGGCTTTCAAAGAACAGCATTTAAAAACCATTTAAATGTGTGCAACGATAACCTTTTTCATCGCACAGACATACAACACCCGAATACAAATGTAGCACTGCCCATAGTCAATCAATTGGTGTCGGTATACTGTGTGCAATAGAAAGAAAGCCTATCGCAAAGTGATTGAGAAGCACCTCCTCTCAAAACTAGATAACACGCTCAAAGCTGCAGATGACCCTCTTCAGTTTGCTTATAAATCAAATCGAAGCACTTTGGACGCCGTGGCTACGTAATCGCACACACTCCACTCTTCACTTGATGGCAGAGCAAAAGCAGTAAAAGGGGTTTTCTTGGACTTCTTCTCTGCTTTCAACACTATCTCAAGCTCACGCATCCTGTCTCAACTAGGTGAAAATTGCATCGAAGGATGGTTGATTTATTGGCTTCAACACTATTTTTCTAATCGACGTCAACACGTCAGAGTCGGAAATAAAGCCTCTACCTCCTTGCCAAATAACTGCGGTGTACTACAAGTCGCAGTGCTATCTCCTTTCCTCTTCAAGTATTACACGTCTAACTTTCGGTCCCCTAACGACGAGGCACTAATAAAATACGCGAATGACCTGACTTTATGCCACCCATGCAAGACGCAAGGTGATTCTCAACAGCTCGGGCAGGCAGTCCCTGCGGTACTAGAGTGGTCTTCCAAGAATGATCTTTTGCTGAATGCATCAAAATGCATCCAAATCATATTTTTCCTTACAGCCGCTACCGCTGCTCACACCCCCGAAATTTCTTCACTTCATAACTTCGCTTCGAGCCCAAAATCGAAGAATCTCGGGGTGATTTTTAATATTCAGTTATCGTGGAGTGATCATGTCGATGTTATCTTTGGTAAAAGCCGCCGTGTTTGCTTCCTTGTTCCCCGATTCAGATGACTTGGTTTGAGCTCGGGCCATATAAAAACCTTTGTGCATGCCTGTATAATTCCCCCGATTGTATATTGTTCCCCATTTATTTTCCCAGGCATCAAATGCTCTGACTTTGTAACCTTTCATCGACTTTCAAAAATAATCTCGTTTTATAGCGGTCTGCCTATTCTCTCTATCAAAGAAATCTTCGTTGAACGCCACTTCAATGACTGCTCATTAATCGCTGCCTTAATTTTCAGTATATCGGAATGTAAATCTCTTCGACCAATGTGCCGTCCATACCGTTCAATTTCAACAAGAACGGCGGCATATCGCAATTCGGTCATTCCCTATTTGTCCCGATATTTAGTCTCACCAGACCAGGTTAAACAGGAACTACCAGAGAAAATTCGCATATTATATTTGTTATCCTGCCTTTTTTAATGCTGAAAGTTTTGGTCCTCGTGACCTCGATAAAGCAACTACAATTATTAATTATTATTATTATTGACGATCTATTTCGATAAGGTAATATAACAAAAAAATGTAGATGCGATAAAATGTTGGCAATGCTTAAAAGTTTAATTGCCTGTGCACTTTGAGTCTAGTAATGCCCTTTAAATGTATGCCATTTTGGCTGTGATTGTGCCACCGACTTGACTTTTTACTTAACGTTTCGTCCTGCTAACGTATCATCCATTCGTATAGAGGTTGGCCAAAACATTTACTAAACGGTTAAACGTGCTTACGGTTTATCGATTTGTATAGAAATTATGTTTATTTTATGTGTAATAGGAGGATGGCATAAGAAGGACTGGTTTAATTGACTGTTAGTTACCATGTCCAAAATTACAATATAAATGGGAACTTTGTTCGCGGTATATTTGGATTTCACTTTGATTGATTGATCAATAGGTCGTCTTGAAGATTTTTTTCTATCGGTGTATATCAAGAAGGGATTGTTAATGCAATAGAAGGGTCGTTGTGCTTGAAAGTTTAATTGCCTGTACACTTCGAGTATTATAATACCATTTAAATGTGCCCCATTTAAGCTGTAACTGAGCCACAGGCTTGATCATATACGTAACGATTTGTTTTACTAAAGCTTCATTAATTGGTTTACAATGTTTCGCGATCAAATGTGTGATAGGAGAATAGTATATGCAGGACTGGTTGAATTGACTGTTTTTTAATTTGTCCAAAATAACAATATGAATGTGAACAATGTCGGCGGTATGCCTGGCGTTTACTTTGATCAAATAGGTTATAGGTCGGCTCAACGATATATTTCTATCGGTTAACATAAGGAAGAAATTATATATTCGATAGAGAGATAGTTGGGTTTGAAAGTGAAATTGCATGTAAACTTCGAGTCTTATAATACCCTTTGAATGTGTGCCATTTCAGCTGTGATTAATGCACAAACTTGAGACTAAACGGAATAAATTGCCAAGCTTTCGGCCTATCGACTAGTAACCAATATCTTGCTATTTTTTGTGTACTAAGAACATGGAATATCAAAGACTGTTTTAATTGACTGTAATTTACCATGTCTTAAATAACAATATGATTCTGAACCATGTCAGCGGTATGCCTAGCTTTTACGATGATCAAAAGGTTTATAGGAAAGCTCAACAATCCTTTTCGATCGGTTAACATAAAGAAGTGATTATATGTGCGATAGAGGGATAGTTATGTTTGAAAGTGAATTTGCCTGTAAACGTGATATATTATTATGCTTATTGAATGTCTGCCATTTCGGCTCTGATAAATGAACAGGCTCGAAACCCGACTCACAATGTCGCAAGGTTTACGGTGTTTCGACTGGAATAAACTGTGTTTCTATTGTTTGTGTAATAGAAAAATGGCAAAGGTAGGACTGTTTTAATTCACTATTTTTTACAATGTCTTAAATAGTAATATGAATGTGAACCATGACGGCGGTATGCCTAGCTTTTGCGATGATCGAATAGTTTATAGGTCAGTTCAACGATGTATTTCGATGGATTAAAATAAGGAAGTGATTTTATGTGCGAAAAAGGAATGGTTATGTCTGCAAGTGAATTTTTCTGTTTACTTCGAGTCTAATAAACCCTTTGAATGTGTGCCATTTCGGCTGTTATGAATAAAAAGGCTTGAAACTCGACTCACAATGTCGCAAGACTTACGTTGTATCGACTGGTATACACTGTGCTTCTATTGTTTGTGTAATAGGAAGATGGCATAGAAAGGCAGTATGCATGGCCTTTGCGATGATCGAATAGTTTATAGGTCACCTAAACAATGTCTTTTTGGTAGCTCAACATAAGCAAGTGATGATATGTGCGATTGAAGGATGGTTATGTTTGCAAGTTAATTTGCCTGTTAACCTCGAATCTTATAATGCCCTTGGAATGTGAGGCATTTTGGCTGTGATTAATGAACAGGCTCGGGACCCGACGTGCAAAGTCGCAAGGTTTACGGTGTATCGACTGGAATAAACTGTGTTTCTATTGATTGTGTGAAAGCAGAGATGGCATAGAGACGACTTTTTTAATGCACAGTTTTTTACCATGTCTTAAATAGCAATATGAATGTGAACCATGACGGCGGTATGTCTAGCTTTTGCGATGATCGAATAATTTATAAGTCGGTTCAACGATGTCTTTCGATCACTTAACATAAGGAAGTGATTATATGTGCGATAGAGGGATGGTTATGTTTGCAAGTGAATTTGCCTGTTAACTTCGTGTCTTATAATGCCCTTTGAATGTAAGCCATTTTGGCTGTGATAAATGAACAGGCTCGAAACCCGACGCACAATGTCGCAAGGTTTACGGTCTATCGACTGGTATACACAGTGTTTCTATTGATTGTGTGAAAGGAAGATGGCATAGTCAGGACTGTTTTAATGTACAGTTTTTTTACCATGTCTTAAATAGCAATATGAATGTGAACCATGACGGCGGTATGCTTAGCTTTTGCGATGATCGAATAGTTTATAGGTCCTATGTAATAGGATGATGGCGTAAAAAAAACTTTTTTTATTTACTGTTTTTTACAATGTCTATAATAACAATATTAATGTAAACCATGTAGGCGGTATGCCTTGCTTTTACGATGATCGAATGGTTTAAAGGTCGGCTAAGCGATCTCTTTCGATCGGTAATATATAAGGAAGTGATTATATGTGCGATAGAAAGATTAGTATGTTTGCAAGTGAATTTGCCTGTTAACTTCAAGTCTTATAATGCCCTTTGAATGTGAGCCATTTCGGCTGTGATAAATGAACAGACACGAGACCCAACTCACAATGTCGTAAGGCTTACAATCTTTCGACTGGTATATTATGTGTTTCTATTGTTTGTGTGATAAAAAGATGGCATAGAAAGGATTTTTTTATTGACTGTTTTTACAATGTCTTAAATAACAAAATGAATGTGAACAATGACGGCGGTATTCCTGGCTTTTACGATGATCGAATGGTTTAAAGGTCGGCTCAACGATATCTTTCGATCGGTTAATATAAGGAAGTGATAATATTTTCGATAGAGGGATGGTTATATTTGCATGTTAATTTGTCTGTTTTCTTCGAATCTTATAATGCCATTTGAATGCGAGCCATTTCGGCTTTGATAAATGAACAGGCTCAAAACCAGACTTACCATGTCGCAAGGTTTACGGTCCATCGACTGGTAAACACAGTGTTTCCATTGATTGTGCTTAAGGAAGATTGCATAGGAAGGACTGTTTTAATGCACAGTTTCTTACATTGTCTCAAATAACAATATGAATGTGAACCATGACGGCGGTAATCCTTGCTTTTACGATGATCGAATGGTTTATAAGTTGGCTCAGCGATGTTTTTCGATCGGTTAACATAAAGAAGTGATTATATGTTCGACAGAATTATGGCATTTTTTGCAAGGTTATTTTCCGATAATATCCTAAAAGGCTTGTTTCAATGCCAATTGAGTTACAAATTGTCCTAGAAAACCAGATTTTCTTTTTTTTCTGGACATTTGCTGCAAAAAACTAAATTTCGAAGTCCGGTCCCCGACTCATCAAATACAGACACTGTGCAAACTTAAAGCTTCATCTAATATACAGACAATTGCCTGATATGCTCCTTTTATTCCGATTAGGTCACGCATTCTGCTAGAAAACTACGTCTCCTATTTTCAGTTAAAATTGCTGCAAAGACCGGTCCCAGACTGATGCTTTCTCAAACTTAAAGCTTAATCTAACAGACAGATAATGGCCGAAAATGCCTCTTCTTAAGCCAAGTAGGTTACGCATGCTACTAGAAAACCGGAGCTTTTTTTATTCCTAAGAAATTGTTGCACAAACAAAATTCTTAAGACCGGTCCCCGACTTATTACATACGGAAAATGTCTCAAACAAAAACCTTATTCTTACAAACTGAATATGGCCTGAAATGCCTTTTTTAATGCCAATAAAGCAACGAATGCTTCTAGAAAAACAAGATCCTTTATTTTCCGTTAAAATTGCTGCAAAAACCGAATTCCCCAGGCCAGTTTCTGACTTATTAAATACAGACACTGTCTACTAACATGAAGCTTGTGCTAACCTACTGACAATGACGTAAAATGCCTCTTTCAATGCCATTTAAGTGACGAATTGTATTAAAGAACCGGATCTCTTTTTTCTGGAAAATTGCTGCAAAAACCGAATTACCCAGGCCGGTCTCTTACTCATTAAATACAGAAACTGTCTACAAACATAAAGCTTTTGCTTACTAAATGGCAATGGCGTGAAATGGCTCTTTTAATGCCATTTAAGTGACGAATTGTATTAAAGAACCGAATCTCTTTTTTCTGGAAAATTGCTGGAAAAACCGAAATCCCTAGGCCGGTCCTTGACTTATTCAATACAGAAACTGTCTACAAACATAAAGCTTTTACTTACTGACTGACGATAGCGTTAAATGCCTCTTTAAATGCCAATAAAGTCACGAATGCTACTAGAAAACCGGATCTCCTTTTTTCCTGGAAAATTGCTGGAAAAACCGAATTCCCTAGGCCGGTCGCTGACTCATTAAATACAAAAAACTGTCTGCAAACATAAAGCTTTTGCTAACCAACTGACGATAGCGTTAAATGCCTATTAAATTCCAATAAAGTCACGCATGCTACTAGAAAGCCGGATTTTCTTTTTTCCTGAAAAATTGCTGGAAAAACCGAATTCCCTTAGGCCGGTCCCTGACTCATTAAATACAGAAACTGTTTACAAACATAAAGATTTTGCTGACAAACTGACAATAGCGTGACATCCCTTTTTTAAATGCCAATAAAGTCACGCATGCTACTAGAAAACCGGATCTTTATTTTCCTGGGAAATTGCTGGAAAAACCGAATTCTCCAGGCCGGTCCCTGACTCATAAAATACAAAAAACTGTCGACAAACATAAAGCTTTTGTTAACCACCTGACGATAGCGTTAAATGCTTCTTTAAATTCCAATAAAGTCACGCATGCTACTAGAAAACCGGATCTCCTTTTTTTCCTGGAAAATTGCTGCAAAAACCGAATTCCCCAGGCTGGTCTTTGACTTATTAAATACAGACACTGTCAAAAAACATAAAGCTGTTGCTTACCAACTGACAATGGCGTGAAATGCCTCTTTAAATTCTGATAAAGTAACGAATGCTACTAGAAAACCGGATCTCTTTTTATTCTGGAGAATTGCTGGAAAAACCGAATTCCCCAGGCCGGTCCCTGACTCATTAAATACAGATGCTTTCTCAAACTTAAAGCTTAATCTAACAGACAGATAGTGGCCCAAAATGCCTCTTTTACTGCCAATTAGGTCACGCATGCTACTTAAAAACCGGAGCTTTTTTTTCCTAAGAACTTTTTGCAAAAACAAAATTCTATAGACCGGTCTCAGCGATGTTTTTCGATCGGTTAACATAAAGAAGTGATTATATGTTCGACAGAATTATGGCATTTTTTGCAAGGTTATTTTCCGATAATATCCTAAAAGGCTTGTTTCAATGCCAATTGAGTTACAAATTGTCCTAGAAAACCAGATTTTCTTTTTTTTCTGGACATTTGCTGCAAAAAACTAAATTTCGAAGTCCGGTCCCCGACTCATCAAATACAGACACTGTGCAAACTTAAAGCTTCATCTAATATACAGACAATTGCCTGATATGCTCCTTTTATTCCGATTAGGTCACGCATTCTGCTAGAAAACTACGTCTCCTATTTTCAGTTAAAATTGCTGCAAAGACCGGTCCCAGACTGATGCTTTCTCAAACTTAAAGCTTAATCTAACAGACAGATAATGGCCGAAAATGCCTCTTCTTAAGCCAAGTAGGTTACGCATGCTACTAGAAAACCGGAGCTTTTTTTATTCCTAAGAAATTGTTGCACAAACAAAATTCTTAAGACCGGTCCCCGACTTATTACATACGGAAAATGTCTCAAACAAAAACCTTATTCTTACAAACTGAATATGGCCTGAAATGCCTTTTTTAATGCCAATAAAGCAACGAATGCTTCTAGAAAAACAAGATCCTTTATTTTCCGTTAAAATTGCTGCAAAAACCGAATTCCCCAGGCCAGTTTCTGACTTATTAAATACAGACACTGTCTACTAACATGAAGCTTGTGCTAACCTACTGACAATGACGTAAAATGCCTCTTTCAATGCCATTTAAGTGACGAATTGTATTAAAGAACCGGATCTCTTTTTTCTGGAAAATTGCTGCAAAAACCGAATTACCCAGGCCGGTCTCTTACTCATTAAATACAGAAACTGTCTACAAACATAAAGCTTTTGCTTACTAAATGGCAATGGCGTGAAATGGCTCTTTTAATGCCATTTAAGTGACGAATTGTATTAAAGAACCGAATCTCTTTTTTCTGGAAAATTGCTGGAAAAACCGAAATCCCTAGGCCGGTCCTTGACTTATTCAATACAGAAACTGTCTACAAACATAAAGCTTTTACTTACTGACTGACGATAGCGTTAAATGCCTCTTTAAATGCCAATAAAGTCACGAATGCTACTAGAAAACCGGATCTCCTTTTTTCCTGGAAAATTGCTGGAAAAACCGAATTCCCTAGGCCGGTCGCTGACTCATTAAATACAAAAAACTGTCTGCAAACATAAAGCTTTTGCTAACCAACTGACGATAGCGTTAAATGCCTATTAAATTCCAATAAAGTCACGCATGCTACTAGAAAGCCGGATTTTCTTTTTTCCTGAAAAATTGCTGGAAAAACCGAATTCCCTTAGGCCGGTCCCTGACTCATTAAATACAGAAACTGTTTACAAACATAAAGATTTTGCTGACAAACTGACAATAGCGTGACATCCCTTTTTTAAATGCCAATAAAGTCACGCATGCTACTAGAAAACCGGATCTTTATTTTCCTGGGAAATTGCTGGAAAAACCGAATTCTCCAGGCCGGTCCCTGACTCATAAAATACAAAAAACTGTCGACAAACATAAAGCTTTTGTTAACCACCTGACGATAGCGTTAAATGCTTCTTTAAATTCCAATAAAGTCACGCATGCTACTAGAAAACCGGATCTCCTTTTTTTCCTGGAAAATTGCTGCAAAAACCGAATTCCCCAGGCTGGTCTTTGACTTATTAAATACAGACACTGTCAAAAAACATAAAGCTGTTGCTTACCAACTGACAATGGCGTGAAATGCCTCTTTAAATTCTGATAAAGTAACGCATGCTACTAGAAAACCGGATCTCTTTTTATTCTGGAGAATTGCTGGAAAAACCGAATTCCCCAGGCCGGTCCCTGACTCATTAAATACAGATGCTTTCTCAAACTTAAAGCTTAATCTAACAGACAGATAGTGGCCCAAAATGCCTCTTTTACTGCCAATTAGGTCACGCATGCTACTTGAAAACCGGAGCTTTTTTTTCCTAAGAACTTTTTGCAAAAACAAAATTCTATAGACCGGTCCCAGCGATGTTTTTCGATCGGTTAACATAAAGAAGTGATTATATGTTCGACAGAATTATGGCATTTTTTGCAAGGTTATTTTCCGATAATATCCTAAAAGGCTTGTTTCAATGCCAATTGAGTTACAAATTGTCCTAGAAAACCAGATTTTCTTTTTTTTCTGGACATTTGCTGCAAAAAACTAAATTTCGAAGTCCGGTCCCCGACTCATCAAATACAGACACTGTGCAAACTTAAAGCTTCATCTAATATACAGACAATTGCCTGATATGCTCCTTTTATTCCGATTAGGTCACGCATTCTGCTAGAAAACTACGTCTCCTATTTTCAGTTAAAATTGCTGCAAAGACCGGTCCCAGACTGATGCTTTCTCAAACTTAAAGCTTAATCTAACAGACAGATAATGGCCGAAAATGCCTCTTCTTAAGCCAAGTAGGTTACGCATGCTACTAGAAAACCGGAGCTTTTTTTATTCCTAAGAAATTGTTGCACAAACAAAATTCTTAAGACCGGTCCCCGACTTATTACATACGGAAAATGTCTCAAACAAAAACCTTATTCTTACAAACTGAATATGGCCTGAAATGCCTTTTTTAATGCCAATAAAGCAACGAATGCTTCTAGAAAAACAAGATCCTTTATTTTCCGTTAAAATTGCTGCAAAAACCGAATTCCCCAGGCCAGTTTCTGACTTATTAAATACAGACACTGTCTACTAACATGAAGCTTGTGCTAACCTACTGACAATGACGTAAAATGCCTCTTTCAATGCCATTTAAGTGACGAATTGTATTAAAGAACCGGATCTCTTTTTTCTGGAAAATTGCTGCAAAAACCGAATTACCCAGGCCGGTCTCTTACTCATTAAATACAGAAACTGTCTACAAACATAAAGCTTTTGCTTACTAAATGGCAATGGCGTGAAATGGCTCTTTTAATGCCATTTAAGTGACGAATTGTATTAAAGAACCGAATCTCTTTTTTCTGGAAAATTGCTGGAAAAACCGAAATCCCTAGGCCGGTCCTTGACTTATTCAATACAGAAACTGTCTACAAACATAAAGCTTTTACTTACTGACTGACGATAGCGTTAAATGCCTCTTTAAATGCCAATAAAGTCACGAATGCTACTAGAAAACCGGATCTCCTTTTTTCCTGGAAAATTGCTGGAAAAACCGAATTCCCTAGGCCGGTCGCTGACTCATTAAATACAAAAAACTGTCTGCAAACATAAAGCTTTTGCTAACCAACTGACGATAGCGTTAAATGCCTATTAAATTCCAATAAAGTCACGCATGCTACTAGAAAGCCGGATTTTCTTTTTTCCTGAAAAATTGCTGGAAAAACCGAATTCCCTTAGGCCGGTCCCTGACTCATTAAATACAGAAACTGTTTACAAACATAAAGATTTTGCTGACAAACTGACAATAGCGTGACATCCCTTTTTTAAATGCCAATAAAGTCACGCATGCTACTAGAAAACCGGATCTTTATTTTCCTGGGAAATTGCTGGAAAAACCGAATTCTCCAGGCCGGTCCCTGACTCATAAAATACAAAAAACTGTCGACAAACATAAAGCTTTTGTTAACCACCTGACGATAGCGTTAAATGCTTCTTTAAATTCCAATAAAGTCACGCATGCTACTAGAAAACCGGATCTCCTTTTTTTCCTGGAAAATTGCTGCAAAAACCGAATTCCCCAGGCTGGTCTTTGACTTATTAAATACAGACACTGTCAAAAAACATAAAGCTGTTGCTTACCAACTGACAATGGCGTGAAATGCCTCTTTAAATTCTGATAAAGTAACGCATGCTACTAGAAAACCGGATCTCTTTTTATTCTGGAGAATTGCTGGAAAAACCGAATTCCCCAGGCCGGTCCCTGACTCATTAAATACAGATGCTTTCTCAAACTTAAAGCTTAATCTAACAGACAGATAGTGGCCCAAAATGCCTCTTTTACTGCCAATTAGGTCACGCATGCTACTTGAAAACCGGAGCTTTTTTTTCCTAAGAACTTTTTGCAAAAACAAAATTCTATAGACCGGTCCCAGCGATGTTTTTCGATCGGTTAACATAAAGAAGTGATTATATGTTCGACAGAATTATGGCATTTTTTGCAAGGTTATTTTCCGATAATATCCTAAAAGGCTTGTTTCAATGCCAATTGAGTTACAAATTGTCCTAGAAAACCAGATTTTCTTTTTTTTCTGGACATTTGCTGCAAAAAACTAAATTTCGAAGTCCGGTCCCCGACTCATCAAATACAGACACTGTGCAAACTTAAAGCTTCATCTAATATACAGACAATTGCCTGATATGCTCCTTTTATTCCGATTAGGTCACGCATTCTGCTAGAAAACTACGTCTCCTATTTTCAGTTAAAATTGCTGCAAAGACCGGTCCCAGACTGATGCTTTCTCAAACTTAAAGCTTAATCTAACAGACAGATAATGGCCGAAAATGCCTCTTCTTAAGCCAAGTAGGTTACGCATGCTACTAGAAAACCGGAGCTTTTTTTATTCCTAAGAAATTGTTGCACAAACAAAATTCTTAAGACCGGTCCCCGACTTATTACATACGGAAAATGTCTCAAACAAAAACCTTATTCTTACAAACTGAATATGGCCTGAAATGCCTTTTTTAATGCCAATAAAGCAACGAATGCTTCTAGAAAAACAAGATCCTTTATTTTCCGTTAAAATTGCTGCAAAAACCGAATTCCCCAGGCCAGTTTCTGACTTATTAAATACAGACACTGTCTACTAACATGAAGCTTGTGCTAACCTACTGACAATGACGTAAAATGCCTCTTTCAATGCCATTTAAGTGACGAATTGTATTAAAGAACCGGATCTCTTTTTTCTGGAAAATTGCTGCAAAAACCGAATTACCCAGGCCGGTCTCTTACTCATTAAATACAGAAACTGTCTACAAACATAAAGCTTTTGCTTACTAAATGGCAATGGCGTGAAATGGCTCTTTTAATGCCATTTAAGTGACGAATTGTATTAAAGAACCGAATCTCTTTTTTCTGGAAAATTGCTGGAAAAACCGAAATCCCTAGGCCGGTCCTTGACTTATTCAATACAGAAACTGTCTACAAACATAAAGCTTTTACTTACTGACTGACGATAGCGTTAAATGCCTCTTTAAATGCCAATAAAGTCACGAATGCTACTAGAAAACCGGATCTCCTTTTTTCCTGGAAAATTGCTGGAAAAACCGAATTCCCTAGGCCGGTCGCTGACTCATTAAATACAAAAAACTGTCTGCAAACATAAAGCTTTTGCTAACCAACTGACGATAGCGTTAAATGCCTATTAAATTCCAATAAAGTCACGCATGCTACTAGAAAGCCGGATTTTCTTTTTTCCTGAAAAATTGCTGGAAAAACCGAAATCCCTAGGCCGGTCCTTGACTTATTCAATACAGAAACTGTCTACAAACATAAAGCTTTTGCTAACCTTCTGACAATAGCGTGAACTGCCCTTTTAAATGCCAATAAAGTATCGCATGCTACTAGAAAACCGGATCTCCATTTTTCCTAAAAAATTGCTGCAAAAACCGAATTCCCTAGGCCGGTCCCTGACTAATAAAATACAGACACTGTCTACAAACATAACGCTTTTGCTTACCAACTGACAATGGCGTGAAATGCCTCTTTAAATGCCCATAAAGTCACGCATGCTACTAGACAACCGGATCTCCTATTTTCCTGGAAAATTGCTAGAAAAAAATGAATTCCCCAGGCCGGTCCCCGACTTATCAAATGGAGATGCTTTTTCAAACTTAAAGCTTAATCTAACAGACAGATAATACCCTTAAATGCCTGTTTTACTGCCAATTAGGGCACGCATGCTCTTAAAAAACCGGAGCTTCTTTTTTTCTTTAAAAATTGCTGCAAAAACAAAATTCTAAAGACCGGTCCCCGACTTATTACATTCAAACACTGTCTCAAACATAAAGCTTATTCTTACAAACTGACAATAGCCTTTAATGATTAGATTGATCCAAAAAAGGTCACGCATTCTTCTAGAACACAACGTCTTCTAATTTCCGTAAAAGTTGCTCCAAAAACCGAATTTCCAAGACCAGTCCCTTGCTCATTAAATACAGACACTGTCTACAAAAATAAAGCTTATGATAACAAACGGACAGTAGCCTGAAAATCCTCTTTTAATGCAAATAAAGTCACAAATGCTACTAGAAAACCCGATCTTTATTTTTTTTTGAAAATTGCTGCAAAAACCGAATTCTCTAAGCCGGTCTCTGACTCATCAAATGCAGATACTATCTCCAACTTAAAGCTTAGTCTAACAGACATATAATGGCCTTAAATGCCTCTTTTAATGTTAATTCGGTCACGCATGCAACTAGAATACGGGAGCCCTTTTTTTAAACTTAAAAATTGGTGGAAATAGAAATTTTAAAGACCAGTCCCCGACTTATTACATACAGACACTGTCTCACAAATAAAGCTTAATCTAACAAACTGACAATGGCCTTAAATTATTTGATTCATCCCAAAAAAGTCACGCAATCTGCTAGAACAATAAGTCTCCTTTTTGGCCGTGAAAAGTGCTGCCAAAACCAAATTCCCAAGTCCAGTCCCCGACTTATTAAATACAGACAGTTTCTACAAACATAAAGCTTATTGTTACAAACATAAAATGGCCTGAAATGCCTCATTAAACCCAGATAATGCAACGCATGCTACTAAAAAAAACCACTTTTTTTTTACTGGAAAATTGCTGCAAACACATAATTCCCAAGAGCGGTCCCCGACTCTTCAAATGCAAACACGGTCTCAACATAAGGCTTATTCAAACAAACAGACAATGGCCTAAAATGCAACTATCAATGCAATAAGCTCACGCATGCTGCTTGAAAACCATATCTCCTTTTTTCCTGAGAAATTGCTACAAAAACCAAATTCCCAAGACCGGTCCCCGACTCATTACATACAGACACTGTCTTAAACATAAATTTTTAATTCGTTGTGGACACTTCCGGTTGTTCCTTAAACGATTTCCGAGCAGGTAGACTTAACCTTTCTCTGTCGACAAATGGTTTTATCTCGAGAGAATCGGGGATTTTTTACTGGACTTCGCCTACTTGGGCTAGGTCCAAATTGCCGTAGACACAATCGATATTATTTTATCGTTCGGGTTCGTTCTTTAATAATAATAATTGTACTTTCTTAATTGAGGTGACGAGGACCAAAACTTTTAGCATTAAAAAAGGCAGGATAACAAATATAATATGCGAAAATTGTCTTGTAGTTCTTGTTTAACCTGGTCTGGTGAGACTAAATATCGGGACAAATAGGGAATGACCGAATTGCGATAAGCCGCCGTTCTTGTTGGAATTGAACGGTACGGACGGCGCATTGGTCGAAGAGATTAACATTCGCATAAACTGGAATAGAGGGGATGGGAGAGGTCATTTAAAATTCGGGCAGCGATTAATGAGCAGTTATTTAAGTGGCGTTCAACGATGATTTCTTTGATAGAGAGAATAGGCAGACCGGTAGAAAACGAGATTATTTAAAAAAGTCGATGAAGGGTTAAAAAGTCCGAGCATTTAAGACCGGGGAATATTACTGGGGAACAATATACAATCAGGGGAATCATACAGGCATGGACGAAGGTTTTTATATGGCTCGAGCTCAAACCAAGTCTCCTGAATCGGCGAACAAGGAAGCAAAGACGGCTGCTTTTACCAAAGACAACATCGACATGATCACTTAACATTAACCGACTGTTAAAAATCAACCCGAGATACTTCAAATTTGGGCTCGAAGCGAAGTTATGCAGTGAAGAAATTTTGGGGGTGTGCGAAGCGGCAGAAGCTGTCAGGGAAAATGTTATATGGATGCATTTTGATGTATTCAGCAAAAGATTATTCTCGGAAGACCACTCAATTACCTCAGTGACTGCCTGCCCAAGCTGTTGAGAATCACCTTGCGTCTTGCATGGATGGCACAAATGCAGGTCATCCGCGTATTTTATTTGTGTCGCGTCGTTAGGGGACCGAAGGCTCGACGTGTAGTAGTTGAACAGGAAAGGATATAGCACAGCGCCTTGTAGTACACCGCAGTTATTTGGCAAGGAAATTGAGGCTTCATTTCCGACTCTGACATGTTGAAATCGATTGGAAAAAAGTTTTGAAGCCAATTAATCAACCATCCTTGAACGCCATCTTCACATAGGTGACAGAGGAGGCGGAAACGTAAGATTGTGTTGAAGGCAGAGGAGAAGTCCAAGAATACTCCCTTCACTGCTTTTGCTCCGGCATCAAGTAAAGAGTTGAGTGTGTGCGATAACGTAGCCACGGCGTCCAGAGTGCTTCTATGTGATTTATCAGCAAACTGGAAAGGGTCGTCGGCAGCTTTAGAAAGGAGGTGCTTCTCAATCACTTTTAACCACACGGATGAGTTTGCGATAGGCTACCTTTCTATTGCACACAGTATACCGACACCAATTGATTGACTATCGGCAGTGCTACATTTGTATTCGGGTGTTGTATGTCTGTGCAATGATAAAGATTTTCGTTGCACACATTTAAATGGTTTTTAAAGACGGTTCTTTGAAAGCCAATTATTTTTTGAACATAACCGGCCTTCATTAGCACTTCAAATTCCTTTACCGATCAAAAAAGATTGAATATCCTCGCTCATTTGTCGAGATCAAAATAAGTCTCTCACTTAAATTAAACATATCAGTTTAATGAGGATATCGCGTAAATTAAACAGGTAACTTTAATCTAGAATAACTGCCAAAATAAAACTTTAACGTTGAGATAAGTAATTTCCGCTTCCGTAAACCTTGGCTGCAATCTTTCTACGGCTTAAAAATGTTTTCATTTGAAATCACACTGATAATATAAAACGTGAGTTGAGTAAGCATATGTTTGTACTTCACAGGTCCAGCGGAGCCATTTGCTGGTTTCAGAATGGGTGTTATAGCGACGTCTCTCCATTCCGAAAGAAAAGAAACATTCCTTTTAACGAATGATTTACAAGCTTGGTCACAATTGCATAACTCTCGCGGTGACAGATTTTAAGAATCGCTGGGGCGACACTGTCGGGACCAGCCGCGGTGGAGTTTATGAGGCCAGGCAAAATTTTGGCGATTGAGGATTCGTGAGCCGGCAGGAAAGCGCTGGGATTAAGAGATACAACCAGAGGTACCGCGGAATGGTCAGCGGATTTCAAGATAAAGCCATCGTTCAGAGCATCAAGGTCTAAGGCATTACTTCGTAGATGTGGGCGGCGGGTTCCTGTCAATCTGTTAAGATTTATTTCAGAGGTCACCGGGTTTTGATGTTCTGAACAGCTCATCTACAAATATTTTGTTAAGACGATTTACCTCAGCTGTGATCTTTTTCGAAATTGGTTCAATTTCTCGATACTTCCCCTGGCGACAAAGTCGTTCCTTTGAGTTACAAATTGTCCTAGAAAACCAGATTTTCTTTTTTTTCTGGACATTTGCTGCAAAAAACTAAATTTCGAAGTCCGGTCCCCGACTCATCAAATACAGACACTGTGCAAACTTAAAGCTTCATCTAATATACAGACAATTGCCTGATATGCTCCTTTTATTCCGATTAGGTCACGCATTCTGCTAGAAAACTACGTCTCCTATTTTCAGTTAAAATTGCTGCAAAGACCGGTCCCAGACTGATGCTTTCTCAAACTTAAAGCTTAATCTAACAGACAGATAATGGCCGAAAATGCCTCTTCTTAAGCCAAGTAGGTTACGCATGCTACTAGAAAACCGGAGCTTTTTTTATTCCTAAGAAATTGTTGCACAAACAAAATTCTTAAGACCGGTCCCCGACTTATTACATACGGAAAATGTCTCAAACAAAAACCTTATTCTTACAAACTGAATATGGCCTGAAATGCCTTTTTTAATGCCAATAAAGCAACGAATGCTTCTAGAAAAACAAGATCCTTTATTTTCCGTTAAAATTGCTGCAAAAACCGAATTCCCCAGGCCAGTTTCTGACTTATTAAATACAGACACTGTCTACTAACATGAAGCTTGTGCTAACCTACTGACAATGACGTAAAATGCCTCTTTCAATGCCATTTAAGTGACGAATTGTATTAAAGAACCGGATCTCTTTTTTCTGGAAAATTGCTGCAAAAACCGAATTACCCAGGCCGGTCTCTTACTCATTAAATACAGAAACTGTCTACAAACATAAAGCTTTTGCTTACTAAATGGCAATGGCGTGAAATGGCTCTTTTAATGCCATTTAAGTGACGAATTGTATTAAAGAACCGAATCTCTTTTTTCTGGAAAATTGCTGGAAAAACCGAAATCCCTAGGCCGGTCCTTGACTTATTCAATACAGAAACTGTCTACAAACATAAAGCTTTTACTTACTGACTGACGATAGCGTTAAATGCCTCTTTAAATGCCAATAAAGTCACGAATGCTACTAGAAAACCGGATCTCCTTTTTTCCTGGAAAATTGCTGGAAAAACCGAATTCCCTAGGCCGGTCGCTGACTCATTAAATACAAAAAACTGTCTGCAAACATAAAGCTTTTGCTAACCAACTGACGATAGCGTTAAATGCCTATTAAATTCCAATAAAGTCACGCATGCTACTAGAAAGCCGGATTTTCTTTTTTCCTGAAAAATTGCTGGAAAAACCGAAATCCCTAGGCCGGTCCTTGACTTATTCAATACAGAAACTGTCTACAAACATAAAGCTTTTGCTAACCTTCTGACAATAGCGTGAACTGCCCTTTTAAATGCCAATAAAGTATCGCATGCTACTAGAAAACCGGATCTCCATTTTTCCTAAAAAATTGCTGCAAAAACCGAATTCCCTAGGCCGGTCCCTGACTAATAAAATACAGACACTGTCTACAAACATAACGCTTTTGCTTACCAACTGACAATGGCGTGAAATGCCTCTTTAAATGCCCATAAAGTCACGCATGCTACTAGACAACCGGATCTCCTATTTTCCTGGAAAATTGCTAGAAAAAAATGAATTCCCCAGGCCGGTCCCCGACTTATCAAATGGAGATGCTTTTTCAAACTTAAAGCTTAATCTAACAGACAGATAATACCCTTAAATGCCTGTTTTACTGCCAATTAGGGCACGCATGCTCTTAAAAAACCGGAGCTTCTTTTTTTCTTTAAAAATTGCTGCAAAAACAAAATTCTAAAGACCGGTCCCCGACTTATTACATTCAAACACTGTCTCAAACATAAAGCTTATTCTTACAAACTGACAATAGCCTTTAATGATTAGATTGATCCAAAAAAGGTCACGCATTCTTCTAGAACACAACGTCTTCTAATTTCCGTAAAAGTTGCTCCAAAAACCGAATTTCCAAGACCAGTCCCTTGCTCATTAAATACAGACACTGTCTACAAAAATAAAGCTTATGATAACAAACGGACAGTAGCCTGAAAATCCTCTTTTAATGCAAATAAAGTCACAAATGCTACTAGAAAACCCGATCTTTATTTTTTTTTGAAAATTGCTGCAAAAACCGAATTCTCTAAGCCGGTCTCTGACTCATCAAATGCAGATACTATCTCCAACTTAAAGCTTAGTCTAACAGACATATAATGGCCTTAAATGCCTCTTTTAATGTTAATTCGGTCACGCATGCAACTAGAATACGGGAGCCCTTTTTTTAAACTTAAAAATTGGTGGAAATAGAAATTTTAAAGACCAGTCCCCGACTTATTACATACAGACACTGTCTCACAAATAAAGCTTAATCTAACAAACTGACAATGGCCTTAAATTATTTGATTCATCCCAAAAAAGTCACGCAATCTGCTAGAACAATAAGTCTCCTTTTTGGCCGTGAAAAGTGCTGCCAAAACCAAATTCCCAAGTCCAGTCCCCGACTTATTAAATACAGACAGTTTCTACAAACATAAAGCTTATTGTTACAAACATAAAATGGCCTGAAATGCCTCATTAAACCCAGATAATGCAACGCATGCTACTAAAAAAAACCACTTTTTTTTTACTGGAAAATTGCTGCAAACACATAATTCCCAAGAGCGGTCCCCGACTCTTCAAATGCAAACACGGTCTCAACATAAGGCTTATTCAAACAAACAGACAATGGCCTAAAATGCAACTATCAATGCAATAAGCTCACGCATGCTGCTTGAAAACCATATCTCCTTTTTTCCTGAGAAATTGCTACAAAAACCAAATTCCCAAGACCGGTCCCCGACTCATTACATACAGACACTGTCTTAAACATAAATTTTTAATTCGTTGTGGACACTTCCGGTTGTTCCTTAAACGATTTCCGAGCAGGTAGACTTAACCTTTCTCTGTCGACAAATGGTTTTATCTCGAGAGAATCGGGGATTTTTTACTGGACTTCGCCTACTTGGGCTAGGTCCAAATTGCCGTAGACACAATCGATATTATTTTATCGTTCGGGTTCGTTCTTTAATAATAATAATTGTACTTTCTTAATTGAGGTGACGAGGACCAAAACTTTTAGCATTAAAAAAGGCAGGATAACAAATATAATATGCGAAAATTGTCTTGTAGTTCTTGTTTAACCTGGTCTGGTGAGACTAAATATCGGGACAAATAGGGAATGACCGAATTGCGATAAGCCGCCGTTCTTGTTGGAATTGAACGGTACGGACGGCGCATTGGTCGAAGAGATTAACATTCGCATAAACTGGAATAGAGGGGATGGGAGAGGTCATTTAAAATTCGGGCAGCGATTAATGAGCAGTTATTTAAGTGGCGTTCAACGATGATTTCTTTGATAGAGAGAATAGGCAGACCGGTAGAAAACGAGATTATTTAAAAAAGTCGATGAAGGGTTAAAAAGTCCGAGCATTTAAGACCGGGGAATATTACTGGGGAACAATATACAATCAGGGGAATCATACAGGCATGGACGAAGGTTTTTATATGGCTCGAGCTCAAACCAAGTCTCCTGAATCGGCGAACAAGGAAGCAAAGACGGCTGCTTTTACCAAAGACAACATCGACATGATCACTTAACATTAACCGACTGTTAAAAATCAACCCGAGATACTTCAAATTTGGGCTCGAAGCGAAGTTATGCAGTGAAGAAATTTTGGGGGTGTGCGAAGCGGCAGAAGCTGTCAGGGAAAATGTTATATGGATGCATTTTGATGTATTCAGCAAAAGATTATTCTCGGAAGACCACTCAATTACCTCAGTGACTGCCTGCCCAAGCTGTTGAGAATCACCTTGCGTCTTGCATGGATGGCACAAATGCAGGTCATCCGCGTATTTTATTTGTGTCGCGTCGTTAGGGGACCGAAGGCTCGACGTGTAGTAGTTGAACAGGAAAGGATATAGCACAGCGCCTTGTAGTACACCGCAGTTATTTGGCAAGGAAATTGAGGCTTCATTTCCGACTCTGACATGTTGAAATCGATTGGAAAAAAGTTTTGAAGCCAATTAATCAACCATCCTTGAACGCCATCTTCACATAGGTGACAGAGGAGGCGGAAACGTAAGATTGTGTTGAAGGCAGAGGAGAAGTCCAAGAATACTCCCTTCACTGCTTTTGCTCCGGCATCAAGTAAAGAGTTGAGTGTGTGCGATAACGTAGCCACGGCGTCCAGAGTGCTTCTATGTGATTTATCAGCAAACTGGAAAGGGTCGTCGGCAGCTTTAGAAAGGAGGTGCTTCTCAATCACTTTTAACCACACGGATGAGTTTGCGATAGGCTACCTTTCTATTGCACACAGTATACCGACACCAATTGATTGACTATCGGCAGTGCTACATTTGTATTCGGGTGTTGTATGTCTGTGCAATGATAAAGATTTTCGTTGCACACATTTAAATGGTTTTTAAAGACGGTTCTTTGAAAGCCAATTATTTTTTGAACATAACCGGCCTTCATTAGCACTTCAAATTCCTTTACCGATCAAAAAAGATTGAATATCCTCGCTCATTTGTCGAGATCAAAATAAGTCTCTCACTTAAATTAAACATATCAGTTTAATGAGGATATCGCGTAAATTAAACAGGTAACTTTAATCTAGAATAACTGCCAAAATAAAACTTTAACGTTGAGATAAGTAATTTCCGCTTCCGTAAACCTTGGCTGCAATCTTTCTACGGCTTAAAAATGTTTTCATTTGAAATCACACTGATAATATAAAACGTGAGTTGAGTAAGCATATGTTTGTACTTCACAGGTCCAGCGGAGCCATTTGCTGGTTTCAGAATGGGTGTTATAGCGACGTCTCTCCATTCCGAAAGAAAAGAAACATTCCTTTTAACGAATGATTTACAAGCTTGGTCACAATTGCATAACTCTCGCGGTGACAGATTTTAAGAATCGCTGGGGCGACACTGTCGGGACCAGCCGCGGTGGAGTTTATGAGGCCAGGCAAAATTTTGGCGATTGAGGATTCGTGAGCCGGCAGGAAAGCGCTGGGATTAAGAGATACAACCAGAGGTACCGCGGAATGGTCAGCGGATTTCAAGATAAAGCCATCGTTCAGAGCATCAAGGTCTAAGGCATTACTTCGTAGATGTGGGCGGCGGGTTCCTGTCAATCTGTTAAGATTTATTTCAGAGGTCACCGGGTTTTGATGTTCTGAACAGCTCATCTACAAATATTTTGTTAAGACGATTTACCTCAGCTGTGATCTTTTTCGAAATTGGTTCAATTTCTCGATACTTCCCCTGGCGACAAAGTCGTTCCTTTGAGTTACAAATTGTCCTAGAAAACCAGATTTTCTTTTTTTTCTGGACATTTGCTGCAAAAAACTAAATTTCGAAGTCCGGTCCCCGACTCATCAAATACAGACACTGTGCAAACTTAAAGCTTCATCTAATATACAGACAATTGCCTGATATGCTCCTTTTATTCCGATTAGGTCACGCATTCTGCTAGAAAACTACGTCTCCTATTTTCAGTTAAAATTGCTGCAAAGACCGGTCCCAGACTGATGCTTTCTCAAACTTAAAGCTTAATCTAACAGACAGATAATGGCCGAAAATGCCTCTTCTTAAGCCAAGTAGGTTACGCATGCTACTAGAAAACCGGAGCTTTTTTTATTCCTAAGAAATTGTTGCACAAACAAAATTCTTAAGACCGGTCCCCGACTTATTACATACGGAAAATGTCTCAAACAAAAACCTTATTCTTACAAACTGAATATGGCCTGAAATGCCTTTTTTAATGCCAATAAAGCAACGAATGCTTCTAGAAAAACAAGATCCTTTATTTTCCGTTAAAATTGCTGCAAAAACCGAATTCCCCAGGCCAGTTTCTGACTTATTAAATACAGACACTGTCTACTAACATGAAGCTTGTGCTAACCTACTGACAATGACGTAAAATGCCTCTTTCAATGCCATTTAAGTGACGAATTGTATTAAAGAACCGGATCTCTTTTTTCTGGAAAATTGCTGCAAAAACCGAATTACCCAGGCCGGTCTCTTACTCATTAAATACAGAAACTGTCTACAAACATAAAGCTTTTGCTTACTAAATGGCAATGGCGTGAAATGGCTCTTTTAATGCCATTTAAGTGACGAATTGTATTAAAGAACCGAATCTCTTTTTTCTGGAAAATTGCTGGAAAAACCGAAATCCCTAGGCCGGTCCTTGACTTATTCAATACAGAAACTGTCTACAAACATAAAGCTTTTACTTACTGACTGACGATAGCGTTAAATGCCTCTTTAAATGCCAATAAAGTCACGAATGCTACTAGAAAACCGGATCTCCTTTTTTCCTGGAAAATTGCTGGAAAAACCGAATTCCCTAGGCCGGTCGCTGACTCATTAAATACAAAAAACTGTCTGCAAACATAAAGCTTTTGCTAACCAACTGACGATAGCGTTAAATGCCTATTAAATTCCAATAAAGTCACGCATGCTACTAGAAAGCCGGATTTTCTTTTTTCCTGAAAAATTGCTGGAAAAACCGAAATCCCTAGGCCGGTCCTTGACTTATTCAATACAGAAACTGTCTACAAACATAAAGCTTTTGCTAACCTTCTGACAATAGCGTGAACTGCCCTTTTAAATGCCAATAAAGTATCGCATGCTACTAGAAAACCGGATCTCCATTTTTCCTAAAAAATTGCTGCAAAAACCGAATTCCCTAGGCCGGTCCCTGACTAATAAAATACAGACACTGTCTACAAACATAACGCTTTTGCTTACCAACTGACAATGGCGTGAAATGCCTCT
>JAPUBX010001550.1:0-128833 GCA_028672205.1 Proteocephalus fallax | reverse complement strand
AATCTACGCAGACCACGCCGACAAGTTTAAAAAGAGCTGTTGTAAGCAGCGAGTGAAAAACGCACATTTAAGGACGCAAGAGCTGGAAGTGATGTATTGGCGGGATAGCGACTGCGAACAGCATTAAGCCAACCAGCTCGATGCTTCCGCTTGGTCTGAGTGAGTGGTAGTGGCGGGAGTGCAGTAGTTGTAGGCACAAATCCACTGTTCTCATGCGGTCGGTCGATTAAAGCCTCATTATGAATGCGAGAAGCATATTGATTAATCGATGCCTTTTAAAAAAAATAACCTGTTAGACAGCGATTTGCACTTTAGAAGGGACTCAGATAGACTTGCGTCAACAATTAAGTGTTTGCGGTATTTAGTCAGCTGTTTTCGCGAGTATTGTCGTTTTGTCAAGGGTAAATCCATAAAATTGATGAGTTTAAACAGAGGAATTTTTTGTTGCTAAATGTAGTAAAAAGATCGATGAAGATGTTTTGACATAACAGTTTTCTATAATAAAGCAAAAAAATTTCTTGTTTGATGCTGGTGGCCGAGCAAGACTAACAAATGGACATTCGTTTCCCGCTTTTCTATGATCGACGCGTACCAATTTCCCAAAGTAAGCAAAAAAATCATGTGTCAGAATAATGTATTTGATACTTCAATCGGGGTTATTTAAGGGACAGATAAACAGTTCGTTTGACGACGCTGCTCAAACTGCCGAGAGGGGAGGGGTCTCGAGTGGTGGTTCCTGAGTTACGCGTCTTGTAAGGACTTCGATCACCGTTACTGTTGGGAAAACACTGTCTGGAGTTTGTCTACCAATGCGAGTTGCTCTTGCTTTCTCTGAATGCTGGAAAGATTGTCCCAGACAGTTGCATCCCGGCGTTGAGGCATTCGACCTCATTAACCGCATAACCACAACCTCGACAGCCAATAGAAACGCCTATTTTCTTTCGTGTAGTCTAGTTAAAACAAAATATTATATGAGACAAAACGTACGAACTATTAAAGTTATTTCAATTTAAGTAAAAGCTCACAAAAAACGTTAGTTACAATATAATAATATAGTTTCCTCCTGCAGTTCTCTGATTCCATTATACCTTTTTTTAAAATTATGGATGATCCTTTTATTTTACTGTGTGGTGCTTCTATTTTGCGCATATAAGCCCACACCTTACACTTAGTCTAAAAGCCATTGTAAAATTTCCTACACTCAGATATAATCTTCTTGAACACCTTTTTGTCTCATATTGTATCGTAAAGAAATCGGAAAAGGCTTTTAATTTGGTCTATTTCCATATAAAAGTCGAAATCCACGAAAACTTAAAAGTCGGTTGTAGCAACATAATCTCTTAAATTGTACTAGTTCTGGACCCAGAAGAAACGGGTGCGACGTTTTTCGGGTTTGGGACAACGTGAATAGTTTTGGTTAGCTTTGCCATAAATATTTGGTCGACCAACAAGGATGCAGTGGTCTGACTGGGCTAACAGTAAACGTTTTTTGACGCCACGTTTTGTAACGTCATCTTTGGTGATTCTATTCAGACCTTGGAACTGCATTTATTTAATTGAATTCCAAATAATATAGTTGCAACAGGTTGTTCGCTCAGTTATTCGGACATTCTGCTGGCTGACTTACTGACTGACTCATATCATTGGCCGTTTGAGGTGCAAAGCCCCCAACATCAACCCACGACTTACCTTTTAGGTAGTCAAACACTTCACTTCATTTATGGGAACTTTGGCTGAAGTGGTCGTTGTGAGTGTTGCTGGTTGTTTGGATAACAGATTCATGAAAAACAGACATGAGGATGAAGTAGGTTCACGAATGCTGTGTAGTACTAGCTCACAGAGTCACTAATGTCATTAGGAGCACAACTAATCATGAATATACAGTTGTTTTTACTTAGGTACAAGGATGCTAGAAATTAAGTTAAAAATTATAAAAAAACTGAGACGAAAAGATAACAAAAACGCTTCTGTTGTCCAGAGAGAGACAGCGATGGAAGGTGGTGGAACTGTTTTTCCTAAAACCCTAACGCTACAGAAAACCATGGTTTTAGGAGAATTTTCGAAACAAAAATCTTAGATCCCACTTGATAGTATACTAGTCGTATTTTATTCAATAAATTTTGCGCGTGCTTCAGAACTTGCATTGTTTTCGGTTGGAATGTTGCCTTATTTAAGTTGTTCGGCTTAGGCGGTCACAAAATCCCTCGAAACCCGCCAAAGTACGCAATAGTTTTTGAATCTGTGAAGAAGGCTCCAGACCCCCGTCAATCACGAGACAGTCGAGTTTGTCGACGTTTGAAATGATAAATTACGATAAATGAGTCAGTTAAAAAACGCCTGTGCCTTGGACGCAACTGGTTTGCGGCTGTGACCATAACCGATTCAAGCCATTCGACCTTTAACAACGACCCCTGTCCGTCTTCAACATTAATGCGGGGACTTCATTGTTCCCGCCAGAGATTTTCTTGAAGCAAACAACGAAACAGAGCATGCAAGCGGCATCCTAGGAGAGAACAAATATCGAAGCCCGGCAGATCAAACTTCTTTCATATATCTTAGGCATAAAAAGCAAAGAAATATTAAGAATTGACTTCCGTTAACTTAAATTCGTCTCTAATATCATTCCTTGTTTTATTAACCTTGTCAATACATTACTAAATATTATTAAAAGTGGTTTTTGTATGGTTCAGTTGCGAGGCATATGATAATCTTTATTTTAATGTAATTTCCAGTCGCAACACTCATTCACTACATTTGTATCGACATCTTTGCTTGCCTTAGCAATCCGCGAATTAAAAACATGTTTGGAAACTATTTAATCGACCATACAGGGTAACACAAATGCATTACGAGACAAAACGCATGCAATCGATTATAACAATTTTCTCTTGCCAATCGCACTGTTTGTCAATGTCATTTCACACCTGAAGAAAACGCATAGATTTAATTTATTATGTGACGTTAACTTCGCATAGATAATTTATTCATGGAGACTCAAAAAATTTTAAGATAGCAATGTGCATGGTGTGCTTGCCTTCTATTTGCCTATAATAAGGTACGATAATATGCACGTGTCGGATGGATGTGTTTAAATGAGGCACCGCTTTATCAGACGCTGATGGAACGTCTTATCGATTCGGCAACACTGTCCGTTACATAGATGAAGTTTCGTGGTCCCATTTATGGTATTTAATCAAATTGGATCGCTACAGACCGGTTTGATTATTCAAACTCAAGCAAAACTACACAGTGTCCCGTTAACGGATGCGCCAACATAATTTATCAATGCACTTCAAACAAACAACAACCACACTTACAAAATGAGGCATTAATAAAGCAGTTTACGTTCGAAAATTCAACGCAAATCCTGCCCGCGGTCTTCAAGGTTTTGTGCCGATTTCCTGAAAACTTCGTCGGCCTGGTTTTCTTGGACTTAATTTCTTCCGACACTTATTGGTTGCCTCGGCGTTCGTTTTCCGCCATCTATCGAGGATAATCGCTAAAAAACATCTCAGGGTTCGTTTACACGTTGTATTTTTCTGTGCATGGTAGCCAATGGAGTGCAAATAGAATGTTAATTGTAACGTTGGGTCTTGAAATTGAAGTAACGTTAAATGTAAATAGAAACCCGATAACATGGTATATAAAATGTAAAATACGAAAACACTTTCTTGGAGGTGTCAAATTGTTACCCAAATAAAGGTCAATTTTCTAATAAAAGAGATAGCACCCAGAGGACATGCAATCATAATGTCACTTTTAATACACTTTTAAAATGATATAAAGATATGCTTTGAAATATGATCCGTTTCAGAGAAACCTTAAACAATGCAGTCTTAATTAGCGACGTGGTATACCTAAACACCAAATTGGTCACGCAATCTTTATGCTTGAAGATACTGGCGCCAAAAAGAACACGGCTTTTGACAATTTGGGATAGTTTTAACGACTTAAAGCACCTATGCAACGAGGCTCGCCACAAACGTGATGACATTTAATGCTATGTTGGAAATTTAAAGCAATATCTTTTCCTGGGGACCATCTATTTAAGCCCATTTGACACAATTCTTCAACAACATTCGACTATTTGTATATTTCCTTAAAAAATTCACATTCCATAAGCTTTAAGCCCTGCTACCCAGGCAGCTTTTCGGAGCGAATAATAGTCAATTTAAAGTTTCACTGGCGCTCTCTGATGAAACACGACCGTCGGTCCAAACGCCCAACACCAAACACTCCAACAGCTGTTCAGTGTCTGTCTGCTAAGTGCCCGCAATGTCTGTCCGAGGGCGCCCGCCTGGGGGCATTTGTCTAACATCTTGCCGTGATTATGGTTTAATAGACAGCACGCATCTGTATATCGATCGATGGCACGTGGGCCATATCGATCTCGAGGTTGAACCGGACCTTCGGTTAAGCGTCACTTCGATATTTTGTAAGGAATGGCCGGTGCCTGTGGACGACAAGCTCGATGTCCCGCTTATGTTCTTTTAACCTATATCCTATTTATTCCCCAAAATGTGTTTGGGCGTTACGTAGACATCAAACTCAGCGAGGATGACCGCCGGCAATTTATTTTAAAAATCTCAGGGACAAAAGGGTATCTTTTAATGCTACGTTAATGTTGAAATTGGTAGGCTTTCATTTAAGACGTTACCATGTAACATTTTGAAATCATCTTTTTTTCAGGACTACAACAAAAAACTTGAGGATATTGCTTATACAGATTGTCGTGGAGAAGAGCGTTGTCCAAATGTAAAAAGAATCTGTGGTTTGACAATAGCATCAGAGGACGATGTTCCCTTGCCAGAAATGATAAACAGCGTTTATGCCAAATGCAATTCCACCTACGATGCTTTCGCCCAAACGGTTAAAAGCAACGAGTGCTTCTTTATGCCTTTGGTAAGACCGACTTGACAATGAGTGAACTTGTCGATTTGGTACCAAATAGGGAATAAATGCTTCAACCCACCGAGGTCATCTGCACCAGATAACTCTATCGCAGTATTCACGATACCTTTAGAGGTTTAGGACGATACACACTTTTATTCTGTTCTAAAGAATTTACCCTTCCGTCATAAATTGTCTACTTTTTTCGTCAGCTCCACCGTAATACCAATGCAATAGTTGGATGTATCGCGCAAAAGTTTAATAAGAAAACCCTTCTTCATTGCAAGATTCGCGGGTATGTCAATCGGCGAATTACGTTGATTATGTATCGTCATTTCCTCTTTTAGAGAAGTTGACTGTGATCGCCCGTACTTATGTATGAAAAGTTACTGCATCCCATTTACAAAAGGAGTTCCTTGCAGTCACTGTTTTACAAGGAATCGCACCTGCGAAAAGTCTTTGTGCGTTTTGCCAAGAAGTGGAGATCAAAGAAAGCTTACATTGCCGGTCATTCTCACCACGCTTGCGATCGCATTTTATTTCATCAACTGAAGTGCTTTACTAGCCAATATATATTTTTGTGTTTAAATGCCTTTTTTTTCTTGCAAATTAGTCTCAAAAAACGAGCATAACCATCAATATTAATTGTTGATCAATAAAACGACACACTGTCAAAAGCAAAAAAATGGCCATTGAAATCAATCCGTTCAAGGGCACTTTCCAGAGAAATTTAACCAGACACTGTTTATCAGAAGCACCGTAATAATATTATGTAAGGAACGCCAGCGTTATAAAGAGAATTGCGACATTTACCTTCTTAAACACAGACAAGGGCCGGCCTGTTTCACTGCGGTAAGGAAAAAAATGTATTCTTAACTTCAAGAGACCGTGAAAAAATAAATGGCACAATTGTTTTTCACCTGGAGAGACTCATACTGTAGTCATTGTCACAAAGTGATGGTAGAAAAGACGAGCGTGCAATTGCTTCAAAAGTCAAGCAAAAGAACTGGAATGCGTCGTTTGAATGAGTCATTTACCGTCATGAACGGTACTCTAACCGTGGTGAATTGTATTTATTTTATTGATTGATTTCGGCCAACCAGTCTTTGTCATCCCAACGTAGATCATCTCGATGCTGACCGTACGCCTTATAACCTATCGTATTGCGCCTTTGTGTTGATTCAACCCAAACAACCATAATCACTATCATGGCATTGCAAAGCTATTGACGCACACGCCTTGACAGGTTTTCACTTGCACGAAAAGAAGGAACGATGTACCTGGCCGCAGTTTATTAACGCGGGCCCACCATTAAAACCGATTGTTAAGACCCTACAGCCTGTACGAAATCCCCGGAAAATCCAATGGACCACTTAATTGTCTAAAAATCGGCAGTACAGATAGAATGCTCCATTATCAAGTACATGCCTTCCTGTGAAAATTCTCGCTACTTTTTCTTGTCAGTAGTAAAGAAATGGTGTAAACGATGGTGAAAGAGGATGCTCACCAGGGAGCCCGCGTTGCGTCTAACATCATCGCCATTCATATAAACAAATGGCTAAAAGCTCTTTACTACTATGTCCCGCGACGGTATCTCTGAAATTTTGACTTTATTTTTCAGTCGTTTCAGCCAATCAAATGAATCTACAGAAGCCAACTTTGGCTTGTCTGGAATGGCGGTTGTGCCATAATTTGGCGCGCTGCCTATTCATTTTTAACCAATCACTATCGATTCAGGAGTCTGCGTTTTCGCTTTCCGGTTAATCCAGACTACTTTTATTGAACATTTTTATGTTCCTTCAGAAAACAACCAAATTTAGTTTTTTTAACCATTTTAATTGTTTCAAAACATCGTTAATAAACAATCGATTGGTTGCTCTCGCTCCCAGTGGTCTAAATGATACACACTTTCTATTGTCTATATTTTCGAACCCCAAAAGAATCTCTCTTACATCCTCTTCCGTAAACCCGTTCGAAACGCCAATTTACCTCGAGATTATGTCCTAATTCGCCTTATTTTTTATGCTCGCACTCCGTTGTTCTTCCTTAAGAGATTTTCGGAGACAGGCGGTTGCAACTTGCCGCAATGTCCAGATGAGAACTTTGCGCAGCTATTTCCTCTCAGAGAGGGTTGGCAGGCCTCAAGGATCTTGTGGACACACGAGACGAACTGGGCTGCGGCGGACCGCCTTGGAAGTCCGGCTTCATTTGCGGAAGAAGCGGCAGACATCAAAGACAGACTGTTCCACAGGCGGATTTCCTTAACCAGCTGGTCGGGATTATATTTTTCTATTCGGTGATTCAAGGATATTTGGCTACTGTAGCATGCAGACGACCCACCCCTCGAATTATTCGACAGAGCAATACTTATTCCTCAAGTAACACAAATAAATGATCCACTGCATCCTCTAGCTCCCCTCCTTGCTTGTGAAATATCGGTCGACGCGCTGTCACATGTTTCTGTCTTTATTGTTTTGGACTTCTTCATATCATCATGCTCAGGTGTCCAATCCCACGGTTTTTGTTGGCTCAGCGTCATCTACAAGCACTTCGGCCACTCTGGTAGTCATGCGTAAGTTGCCATCTTCCTCCAGTCTTACACCCTCCGGCATAACTGCGACGACTCGGACCTTGTGGGATAAACGTTGAGTAAGCCATGTTGCTACCGGCGAGTTTCTCTGAGGTCGACGTTCGTAATGGCCTTTTTATGCACGCATAGTCCCGGTGTTGGATTGGCAACGCTTGGTGGGATGCAAGGGAATGTGAGATTTCGGCTCTTGTTTACGAGCACGGGCATGGATAAGTGACGAATTGTCTTTGTTCAGCGTGCTAGGAGAATCGGCATGCTAATTCAGGTTACCAATTGGAAGGTTTGCGCAGCAATTGACTTCGCTTCAGTTTCTTTTAAATCAAAACTCAGAGTAGTCGGTTGTTGGTCGTTCGACGAGCCAGTGATGTTCATTGAGTAACGAAAATGTATGTAGAGCCATCTCATGTTGGGCCTTACTGTGAAAAACGTTGACAGGGATGGTTTTATTAAGGTCAACTCGGAGGTCGACCCTTTCAAACTTATTGGACTATCGCTTTGGACTTTTCTGGTACAGCTTGTGCCGCTCACGGGAATAGATGGAAATGACATGTTCTTACTCTGTTGTATAATTTACAATTGTTGGGCTTTTTTCGCTTACCTAAATAGGTAATGAAATATATTCTCGTCACTTGTAATGAAAATAGACTCTTTCCATTGCAACATTGTTAATTTTTTTATCGGTAAAAGGACGTATTGCAACACAATTTAAATTACAGATGCTAACGACTGCTAAACGCTATGAGACAAGTTATACAAACAACATGTAAATACAAATTGGTTATTGCTATTTGTGGTGATTTTCAAGTAACTTCGAGGCGAAGATCACACAAATTCCCGAACCCTGGTTAATGGTTTCTACTGTATGTAACGCAGCGGGTATTCACGTATAAATTAGTATGCAAACCAAGGTTATGAAAATATTTGATTTTTTTTGAATCCCTTACGACTACTCGTTTTTCATCCCGTCTGATACGCGTTGTCTAAAAAATGTGAAGGGGTTATGATCATGCACAACGAAGTCGTTGATCAAAAATATATAAGACATGTAAAATGGATCAATCTTTATAGACGCACAGCCCCCTACCCGCAACTTGGATTTCACGATATCGCCTAATCTGGTATGCTTCACTCTATTTCGCCTTGCTTTAATCTTGCGATGAATGCAAGATTCTTTGAAAAAAGAGAGTCGATGATTCTTAAACGATTGTGGCGGGTTCACGTTATTACGTTTTCACATAAAGGATAAACCGATATGCGTTATTAAACACATGTATAAGTAATATTTTGTTTGTGAATTCGATGAAAGTCTTGCAAAAATGCATTTTTTTTACTCTTAAAACATCTTTAAAGGCCCCTACACAAAATTTTTCAAATATATGTGAACAAACGCGTCGAATCAAGCTTTAATGTGAGCCCTGGCACACTTACATGGCATTGCGTTGTAGTACCACCACTTCGCCGTGGCCTTGAATCGTGTATTCTAGGACCATCCTGAAAAATTCAGAGCATAATAGACCAAACTTATAAGGACTGGCTTGCTGAATTAAAGCATTGTTTTGTTGGAAAAAGTCATAACTCTATGCGTCATAACCTTATTCTTATGATCAAACTCGTCCTCTCTTCCCTCCTCTTCCTCCTCTTACTCATTTCTTCTTCCACCTCTTCTCCCTTCCTCCTTCCTCCTCCTACTACTCCTCCTTCTCCTCCTTGTCTTCCTTTCTCTCGTCTTCCATCCTCTTCCTCTACCGTCTTCTTCTTCTTTATATTTTTCACGCTATGACCTTGAAACTCTGGAAATGCAGTGGCATTTTAATATCTCGTGGAAGTGTATCTTAATTACTACAGTATAGGCCATCAATATCTCTACTTATTCCTTCTTCTCCTTTTTTTACCAGCTCACTCAAGCATTCATCATTGGTCAACACGCACACACGAAAGTCATCAATCAAATTTGAACAAGCACGTTTATTTACGCATTCATTCCTGATTTTAGTTAACGACACCATGTTGAAAGCCAAACTAACATCTATTCGGCGAAGCCTTTCAATAACGTCATCACTTTGAATCATGTTTTGTGTGAAACACCCAGTTAGAAAAAGACCCTCCGCTATGCTCATTGATACACAATGCGTGTGAGAATTGTAGATCGAAGCAATACGCCTACGTTGAGTGCCTTCAAACACCGATTCGTAGGAAATATTTGCGGAAGATTTTTCGCGCAAAACTGTGAATTACGAGACAATAATAATGATAATAATTATTATTGTAGTGGCTTTATTGAGGTCATGAGAACCATAACTTTGAGCTGGCCACTAGAAAACGAGATTATTTTAAAAAGCCTACACAGGCTTTAAAAGTCAGAACATTTTAGGACAGGGAAAATTACTGGGGAACAATATACAATAATGGGAATTAAACAGGCATGGCAAAAGCATACACAATGTCTCATTAACCCGCGAACTAAGAAACAAAGGCGACGATATTTACCGAAGACTGCACCCACCTGATCACTCCATGGAAACCGACTATTAAAAATAACGCCGAAAAATTTTGATATTGAGCCCGAGGCAAGACGTAATGGAAATGAATTTTTATGCATTAAACTTAAGACCATTCGCCGAAGACCACTCGAATACCTCAGTGGCTGCCTGCCTGACCTGGTGAGAAACATCATTTGTTTTGCAGTCATGGCATAAAGTCAAGTCATCCGGGTATTTTATTGGTGTCACGTCGCAAGGGAACCGACAGATAGACGTGTTTTAGTTAAAAAGGAATTAAGATAACACAGTGCATTGTAGAACACCACAATAATTTGGCAAAGAGGTGGAGGCTTCATTTCCGTCTTTTACGTGTTGTCGTCGATAAGAAAAATAGTTTTGAAGCCAATTAATCAGCTATCCATCCACGCCATCTTCAAATAGTTGAGAAAAAATGCGGGTGCGCAAGATCGTGTCGAAAGCAGAGACAAAGTCCAAGCAAACTTCCTTGACGGTTTTCGCTCCTGCATTAAGTGAAGGGTGCGCGAAAACGTAGCCAGGGCGTCCAGAGTGCTTCTTTTTTTATTTATATGCAAACTGATACGGGTCATTGGAAGTTTTAAGCGTGTCATCATATTCAGAAAGGAAGTATATCTCAGTTACTTTCAAACAGATAAGTGAGTTGGCGATAGGTCTAAACTTCACAGGTACCGCGGAACTATTCCGGAAAAAAAGGAGCATTCTCCTGATGATTAATTGACGAGCCCAATGACAATCCAAGAAATCTCGCGGTGAGAGATTTTAAAAAAAACCCCGGTAGGGATCTGTGATAGTATTGTATATAGGGTAGAATAAACCCTGAATGGATAATAGACGGAATGTCTGTAATACCGAATTAACTCTTAAAGCCAACCGAGACCCTTGACGAATAGAACACGTGCAGCAACGATAATTCGTATTCAAAAGTGTAACGTACGATATACGTTAATATAGTAAAACACAATTAATAATAAGAGTTAGCAATCACCACATCCACCTGGGTGCAGCAGCTTCGATGGCATGCGGTAGTTGACCGGAGATTTCAAACCCAAACGCTCCGAGCGCCGAGATAGAGCTTGCGAGCTTTGGTCTGGAATGGATGGAGTCGTATAAGCCGGATCAGGTGGATCAGCAGAATTGTAATGAATAACAGTCACGGCTGGTTCCGAAGGATGGGAATCCATAACGGGCATTGATGGTTCATCGAATCGAATTTGATCGACATGCCGACGATGACTTTATAAATCAGTGACATCAAGGAAAGTAACCATACTATTTCCACTTCTTCCAAGAATAAGACCTCGAGACAGTCGAAAATCATTCCCTTTGAAAAAGGTAATGGCTCCCATAATTGAGCGTAATAGACTGCAATTCGACGGGGACTGCATTTCCACCAAAGAATTCAGTCTGTATTTGTCTGGGTAAAAACCAGACTTATCAACAGTAAACCAGAGGCAATCAAAGCTTTGGACGGCAAATTTGCATTTCGACGGATTAACCGCCACATTGTACTCGACAAAGAGTCTGAATAGCTGGAGGAGTCTCTCGTCATGATCATGCCTGCTGACACAATTGTCATCTTGATAAACTTCATTACCATTAAGGCCATCCAATATGCCATTAATGCAATCCTGGAAAATAGCCGGGGCGACATTCAGCCCAGAAGGTAGAAAGTTGTACCTGAATAACCCAAAGGGTGTATTAATAACTGTCAGCAAACTGGATTCGTCATCCAGTTGACTCTGTAAGTAGGCATCTTGTGTATCAATTTTGGAGAATTCACTCGACCCGTTATAATCACCACACATCATGGGTGTACACCCGTCGGATTGTATTGGTGTCACAATGGGAGTGGTCCATTGTGAACAGCTCACTGGAGTCAGTATATTACGCTCCATCAATTTGACTTTGGGAATGATCAGTCCACCAGTCACTCTGGTGCACTTTTTGACCAGATCTTTGAACTCGGAATCAACTGCCGGTGATGAATTGAAATTCAGCTGAAACTTGAACTGCTTCATGACGGTCAAACCAATAATAGCTGGACCCGTCGCCGACACCAAGAATTTGCATAGGAATTTGGTGCCGTCTCGTATAATATTAATCATACAGAAGCCAAGGATTTTCAGGGAATGACCAGTGATACCAATAATCAACTGGTTTGTCTTCTGTATACATGGACTTGGACAGAACTTCTTTAATGTCTGGATAGGAATAAGTGATTCGACACTCCCAGTATCAACAATAAAGGACATCTTTTTGCCATGCGAATTCGTAAGTTCCTTGGAAATATGGCCACCACTCTGACTGCTAGAACTCATCAGAGCCATATCAGATATATTGTCGTCTGAATCGTTAGTGATCGCACAAACCTTGGATTTGCAGACCGACTTGATGTGGCCTATTTTGCCACAATTATAGCATTTCGCATCACGGAATTTACATTGCTGCCGTGAATGCAATTTGCCACACGAATGACAAGTATGCAATGAATTATCAGTTTTCGTTTTGCGATTTTTGAATATCGGCGTGTTTGGTCTCCTTGGGATATTTATGGAGTGAAACACTGGATCTGGAGTATGAGAAATATTGATAATATTCGAGACATCTTCGAATTGCATGCATATAGCACGAGCACTTTGGAATGTAGGATTTTTAAGCAATAGTAATTGTCTTTGGAGATTTGTATCATTGATGCCTGCAATTAAACGGTCGCGCAATTGCGTGTCTAACTGAGCTTCAAAGTTGCATTTTGCTGCCTGGGTCTGAAGTAGAAGTATGAAATCTCGAATTTTTTGGTCGGATTTTCGCATAATAGTATGGAATATGCTCCGTTCAGCAGCCTCAAAAGCTATAGGCTGAACATACTGAATAATAGCTTCCTGGATCTTGGCAAGTGACATTTTAATAGGAATATCCGGATAAACCAAGTTTTTCACCAGAGCATAAGCATCTTTTCCAATTGCATTCAGAAAATAAGCAGCTTTCTTTTCTTCAGCGAGATTATCTTGGGTAAAAGCCCAAATTTCGAAACGCTCAATATAGTCTGACACTTCTCTTGAAGTTGCATTAACTGATAAGAATTCCAGGTTCATTTTTGACATTGTTGCGACGCCAAATGTGATAGTATTGTATATAGGGTAGAATAAACCCTGAATGGATAATAGACGGAATGTCTGTAATACCGGTGTAACTCTTAAAGCCAACCGAGACCCTTGACGAATAGAACACGTGCAGCAACGATAATTCGTATTCAAAAGTGTAACGTACGATATACGTTAATATAGTAAAACACAATTAATAATAAGAGTTTGCAATCACCACAGGATCCCATCCCGTCCAGTTGAGATCTTGAAGCCTGCCAGAATTGTGATGATTCGTGAGCAAGTAGAACAACGCTGGGATTAAGAGATCTAACGGGAGGCACCGCGGAATGTCCAACGGATTTCAAGATAAAGCCATCATACAGGGCATCAAGGTCTACGGCACGAATTGGTAGATATAAGCGACGGGATCCTGTCAATCTATTTAAATTTTCTATGTTCTAAACAGCTCATCTACTAAAATTTGATAAAGATAATTTACTTTAGCTGTTATCATGATTTAAATTGGTTTCATTTTTTTATACCTGCCCCTGCGGCAGAGCCGTTCTTTATTTTGCCTAAATTGTGAAAGAAATAAAGATGATACGCCACGGAAGGTGAGGGATAGTTCCGTAAGTGGGCTGGTTGCCAGTGGTGTCAAGCAAAAGTTTTCTTCATCATAACTACGCTCGATATATAAATAATATTAGTATTTGGGTAAACTACGTCGTAACAGGTTCATTCCGTTTTAACAAAACAAATAATTTAAATGAAATAGGTATCGATTCATCCTTTGAATCAAATGGAGACTTAGTGACACTTGGGTTACTGTTGCCAGCATAGCTAAGCAATCTCCCGACTGCCTGAGCTATTGAACGCAATGACGCATTAACTACACCCTTCTCCATTCACACACACACGAATCCATTTCGTTTAGGTGCCACAATCACGCCATGACCTTTGAAATGGGTGTGCTAGAAACCACAACGGCTTTAAAGCACCTTCTATAGATTCCTAATATTCGGCTTTCAGGCGTTACAGCAATTGCGATAAGGATGCCTTAGAATATATTCTCATCTGAGGGGCTTAATATATTTGCAGCGGCGTTTCTACTTATTAATTATCTTAATTCCACATAAAATTGAAGTGTCCGACTTATTTGCATTTAAATCGGATAAACCGATTGTGCCACCTGCATGTAACGAAGCGATCGATTTCACTCGACGCAATCGAAACCGATCGATTATTTTGGCAGTTGCGAATTAAAAACCGCGTGGGATTTGTGCACATAACGTCCACCTTCGGCCGCCAGGTGGTTGGAAAAAGAATAACAATCATTTAAATCCTCTTATTAAGTCAAACAACTGGATGTCTGCCGTGAACCCTTAAATAGTCGATTTATTATTTCACCGATTCTGATTTAATGCAATTTGTATGGGCTAATAGAAGTAATTCCACCGATTCTCCCTACGTTACTCGTAAACTTATAACACGGTTTTATAATCAGACACACACACATTTAATTTACTATGATGAGAGAAAGAAGGATTTCTTTATATCTAAAACTTTTCGAAAAACTGATTGCATCGGAATTCCCTTTGTAAAATGTGACTTTATTTTTTTTCAGTTTCAGCTTTTCAATAAGCTTAACTGCTTCAAAACAGACTCATCACGTATTGTTTAACTTGACTCAGATTCAAACAGATAAATTGTTTTCGTCCTATTTAATCTAACGCTATTCTTCTGTTTTGCTGATAAACCGAATTAAACGCGGATTTGTCTGCTTGACTCATGTGTAAACCGATTTAATCAACTTTGCAATTGTAACACCGAAGAATGCAGCCGTTCGCGCAGCTGATTGGTTGCGCATACGTGCACGTGCGCTTTTAAGAACTGCGCACGCACCACCCCTTAAACGCTATTACATGCGTCCAATTTTGTGGCTTAACACATGCAACGACTACAACCAACTTTACATGGCTGCTGCACAAACTGTCTCGGCTGCAACCTATTGGTCCCCTACGGCGACCTCAACGCACTCAGAAAAAGCGGACGCCACTGCGACCTGAAGATCCAGGTGAGCAAATAGGTGAACGGTATTATCTCTCCCATCTCCAATAGGTCCATGGCGGCCACACAATCAACGCGCTTCGCGGGGTTCTGTCAACGCGATTGCCGCTTTTTGGTGAACAAATTGATAAGAAATCCCTAATTGATGGTGGACACCTACGGTTTTGCTGGAAACAATTTCCCCGGAGGTAGAATTCACGTTTCTCTGTTGACTAATTGTTTGATCTCGAAAGAATGGTTAACCTCGTACTGGACTACGCCTACTTGGGCGAGGTCAAGGTTGCCGAAGACACAGTCGAACGGCTTTTCTTGTTCGCGTTAATGCTGGATTGTGGCGATCTTCAACGGATGTACATTGATTACATGTTTTCAAGGTGAGGAGATTTCTGTCGATTGTTGATCGCTTTCTTTAGGATGAACGAAGAGAATAAACGACCAATGCACCTGCAGATTGCCAGAGCAACGAAGAGCAAAACTTTCTTCCCTCTCGTGTGGCGCAGTCTCTCAAACCGAGATTTCCTTCGTGGACAATTCGACTTAGAGGAAGTCGTGAGTTTCTTGAAGGCGTCTACTTCGAGAGCGGACGAGCGTCTTCGTCTCATCTGCGCCTTGGGGGATAAAACTAGATGGAATTGGAGGAAACTGGGGAACTGGTGGCTGCGTTCACTCGTCTTATTAGCTGCATCGATGTGGCTGATTTGTCTCAAAGAGCAGTCGATGATTTTCTGGATGGATTCTCGTTTTTTGGACGGAACGTTGATTGCGAGTCAGTGATTACAGTCGCCATCTTTCTTGCGTTCGTCTCTTCGGCATTTTTTTTTGCCTTTCAGGATACAGTTTACCCTGGCAGTAAGGAACACGAAGAACAGAAAACGCCTTCATGTCTATGGCAGGGCGAAAGACGGTGGCGAAATAGCGTGTCTAACTACATTGCTACAGTTCGAGGAAGACGGGCAAATGGACGTTTGTTTCCCGTTTCTTGATTGGTGTGGCGTGGCCAGTCTCAACGGTTAGTTGTCTGCCACAAACGTTTCGTTTTGTCTCGCAACCAAGAAAGGTTACACCGCAGTGCTTTTTGTCTTTAAGGCAACGTCTACTGCATTGGTGGACAAACGCCTGGCCAATCAGATGCGTTGCCGAGAGTCACGGTGATCGATGGCAAAACATACAACTTAGTTTCAAGACCTGAAGGCAAAACGTCAAACTGAGTAGATAGATTTGAAAGCGAAACATCAAACAGAGTAAAAAGACTGGAAGGCGAAAAATCAAACGTAGATGAAAGACTGCAGAGCGTAACATCAAACTAAGAAGAGAGACTGGAAGGATAAGCATAAAACAAAATAGAGAGACTGAAAAGCTAAACATGAAACAAAGTAGATAGACTCGAAGGCGAAACATTGAACTTAATAGAAAAACTTGAAGTCCGAACTTCAAACTTAGTTGAAAGACTGGAAAACCAAACTTTCAACTGAGTAGAGGGACTAGAATAGACGATACATCCAACTAAGAAGAGAGACTGAAAGACCAAACATCAAACTGAGTAGAGAGACTGCCAGGCAAAACATCAAACTAAGTATAAAGGCTCAAAAGCGAAACATGAAACTGAGAAGAGAGACTGGAAGGCTAAACATCCAACTGAGTAAAAAGACTTGAAGAGCGAACTTCTAACTTAGTAGAAAGACTAGAAAGCGAAACATGAAACTGAGAAAAGAGACAGGAAGGCCAAACATCAAACTGAGTAAATCGACTGGAAGGCGAAACATCAAACAAAGTAGATAGACTTGAAGGCCAAACTTTAAACTGATAACCTAAACTAGAAGGCCCAACATCAAACTGACTAGATAGACAAGTAGGCGAAACATCGCAACCAAGTAGAAAAACTGGAGAGCAAAACATCAAACTGAGAAGAAACAATATCGGGCGAAACATCGAACTGAGTAGACAGACTATAAGCGAAACATGAAACTGTTCGCAGAGACAAGAAGGCCAAACATAAAACTGAGTCGAAAGACTGGAAGGCCAAACATCAAAAAAGTAGATAGACTGGAAGGCTAAACTTCCAACTGAGAAGAGAGACTGAAAGGCTAAACATATAACTCAGTAGAAATACTTGAAGGCCAAACATCAAACAAAGTAAAAAGACTGGCAGGACAAACATTAAACAAATTAAACAGACTGGCAGGCGAAACATCTAACTGAGTAGAAAGACAAGAAGGCCAAACATCAAACTGAGAAAAAGACTGGAAGGCCAAACAACAAAGTGAGTAGACAGACTAGAAGGCACAACTCAAAACTGAGTAGATAAACTAAAAGGCCAAACACAAAACTTAGTAAAAACACTGGAAATCCAAACATAAAACTTAGAATACGACTAGAAGGCCAAACATCAAACTTAGAAGATAGACTGCAAGGCACAACATCAAACTTAGTAGAAAGACTGGAAGGCCAATCATGAAACTGAGAAGAGAGACTTGAGGGCTGAACCTCCGACTGAGTAGAAAGACTCGAAGGCCAAAAATCAAACTAAGTAGAAAGCCTGGAAGGCAAAATTTCCAACTGAGTAAAGGGACTAGAAGACAAAACATCAAACTGAGAAGAGATACTGGAAGCCCAAACTTTAAATTGAGTAGATAGACTGGAAGGCGAAACATAAAACGGAGTAGATAAACCTGGACGCAAAACATCAACCTGAGTAGATAGACTGGAAGGCTAAACATCAATTTTATATTAAAGACCGGAGAGCGAAACATCAAACTGGAAAGTCAGACTGGAAGGCCAAACTATAAACTGATAAGATAGACTGGAAGGCGAAACATCAAACTGAGTAGATAGACTGGAAGAAAAAACATCAAACTGAGCAGATAGACTGGATAGCCAAACATCAAATTTAGTAGGAAGACTGTAAGGCGAAACATCAAACTGACTAGATAGACAAGTAGGCGAAACATCGCAACTAAGTAGAAAGACTGCAAGGCGAAACATAAAACTGAGAAGAAAGAATAAAGGGCGAAACATCGGACTCAGTAGACAGACTATAGGCGAAACATGAAACTGTGAGGAGAGACTGGAAGGCCAAACATTAAACTGAGTAGAAAGACTGGAAGGCCAAACATCAAACAAAGTAAAAAGACTGGCAGGACAATCATTAAACAAATAAGAATGTCTGCAGGCGAAACATCCAACTAAGTAGATAGACTAGAAGACGAAACATCCACCTGAGACGAGAGACTGGAAGGCCAATGTGGTGATTGCTAACTCTTATTATTAATTGTGTTTTACTATATTAACGTATATCGTGCGTTACACTTTTGAATACGAATTATCGTTGCTGCACGTGTTCTATTCGTCAAGGGTCTCGGTTGGCTTTAAGAGTTACACCGGTATTACAGACTATTCGTCATGAATGTCTTAGACTAAATCTTTGTTTACGCACTTCCCGTGGCAGTTGAACATACAAGACGTAGTTTTTGGGTTTAGTGATGGCGTCTCTTGTCGAGATGAAGCGAGCAAAAAATTACCGGTGGGTTGCGTCTTCCTGGGATGTCTGAAGAACACCGGTAGCTGAGAAATATCTCGCTTGCTTTCCCCGATGGAGGAAAAAAGAGAGCATCGACGAAAACACTTCAGGTCCGGGGACTCTCGGTGGCTGCAATCTAGTCTTTGCGGGTGGCATCCGGTGTGTTTCCAACAAGACAAGACACCCCAGCGTGTAGTTTGTAACGACAACGAGGTTTCACGAAAACAACAGCAGCTTCCATGGGTTATGGGGCCCTCCACCCAATCTCCTAGAAAAGCAGAGGTTTTAAAGAAGTGGTTGACTTTTAAGTAGTTGCTACATCATCCACACTGCACTAAAACACGCATGGAAATATTTGACTTTTTGATGACACCACTCGATAGCTTCCAAGTCTTAGGCCTAGCAAAAAACCCCTGGAAAACCCCGGTGCTGTACCGGGAATAGTCCAGAACTTGTCTTCCGGAAAAAGGACACAAAACAAATAAGAACTTCAAAATGGCTAAATTTCAAGCGTTTTACTATTGTTTCACTTGTTGTTAACAATAAAAAAATGTTGGAAAGAAATTTTGCAAAATAAGAATCTTACCTGCGGTGTTTATTTTTAAAACTTGACTTTATAACGAAAGATAAATACTTAATTAATGATTTGAATATCGTATACCTCAAGCATTGGCTTCGCGTTTAAGCTCACGCGTTCGTCAGAATTTCTTAACCAATGAGCGCGCACTATCCGCTGGACAGCCCCGATTAGTTGTAGCCACCAAAATGTACGAACCGCTTACTTGACCATTGCTCACTTGTTTTAAAATGCTTCTATCTGACCAAACGTCAGCGCCTTTTAATCCTGCTTGCATTTTTCGGCGATGACGTTTTTTTACTGCTGGTGTGCACATTTTAAACTCAAAAAAACGAATAACATAGCAACCCTACCAACACAGTGTTGAATGTTAACGTCTAAAGCAAGCCGCAGTTAGGTTTATGACTCCGCTTGGTAGTCATGCAACCAATTGACCAGCATCTTCGCCAATCAGGATAAGCAATTGCTGGATTCAGCCGATGAAAAATGGTAAGTTTATTGGTTTTTTTTCAATTGCAACTTGTATCTAATTCTCAAGAAACGGGTAACTATTTATAAAGCCTCACTAGAAATATTCGAAGAAAAAAGACGAAGAATGTGAATGGGAAGTTGATTTCGTCCTTCGCTTGGCCGTTCGACAGGAATAAAGAGCCTAGATATTTTACAACTGGGATCTCGAGCTTAGTTCAACGGCTTAGCGACTTGCCAATTCCTGCCCTCGCGTCTGGGACGTCGACGAGGCGTCGCAGGCGAAAGCGGCGCTCTCGCGACTTCTCAGTTCCGCAGCATTTGCTAACCACATCGAACGCAGTTTTTTGTTAAGAATACAATATATTGGCATTTTTTGCGACTTATTGAGGTCTTTAATTGCGCATATTCGACCGTTTAATCATACACTTCGCGTCAAGCTTGCAAGGTCTCTGCGTAGACGAGGTCTAAGAGTTGGTTTGTGCTCCTATGCCGACGGCGTATAACGGTGCCACAGAGAAGGCGTAATCGTCATCGTCGACAACCAAGAAGCCTCTGTCGTTGGGCAAACACCTATTCAACTTCTTGTTCGCGCTAGTCTCTCCGATGAAAAGGACCAAGAAGCTTCCCTCTGAGGAAAGTGTATGCGATGACGCCTAGAAGAAGTAGCGCCAAACGCCTTCGCCTTACAGTAATTATCTATCGATTATTTGTATTTAAGAAGAGTTTATTGTAGGTCGCGCGAACCTAAGTCTTCATTGAGTGGCTTTCAACTTCCAGTCTCTTTGTGAACGATTTTTTTATTTTATATCAGGCCAGCCGACCAATAAAACAAAGCTTGATGAAAGAAATATTGTTCTCGGTTTAGTTGATTTGCGTTTAGGCACTGACAAATTGCGTTCTTCTATCCCCGTCTAGCAACTTTTGTCGAATTCTACAATCAGCACATCATCAAACGCTGTCTCACACTAATCTGGTTGCTTGATAAGGCCAAATTATAGCGGATTCTCAGTTTTAACGTCAGGTAAAATGGAGTCCTCTCCAACATCGTATTGTCAGTTGCTGCTTGTGACCCAACAGATGATTAGAGTTTTCGTTCCTCCCTTCAACTGCAAATACTACCCCAAATGGGCACCAGAGTAGTAAAGGCTAGTGATTTCTTGAATATTAACCGGACATCTTAGTATGCTGTATTCCAGAATTCGATTGATGGATGGTCGATGCGGTTGTCATGTGCGTTGGAAATGTCGGACTTAGTTTGTTGGTCGCAGTTGATGTAGTATGACTTGAGTAGACTAAAAAGAATTCGATCCAGCTGGTATTTTGTTGAGCTATTAAACAGTCGCGTCGCGAAGTGTTGGACTCATCAAGTGACATTTTTTTCCATCTCTCTTTTCCAGCGAATTTACCGGATGCGAGTCGGATAAGATAAAAGAGCTTCGAGCACCGCTTTTCTGGTTGTTCTGAGAAGTTAGCATGCAGTGTAGCATGAGGGAGGTGTTGCAGGTCGTCTCACTATCTCTGTCTCTGACACATCATTTGTACAGGAACATTCATTAGTAACTAGGCAGCAGCAGCCGACGTGGAACTTCCAGTGTTGCAGGCGCTACTTTTTGAACCAGAGGCATGCAACGACATAATCGCCTTCTGAATTTAAACTGCAATCCAGTTCACTGTTGCCAGAGAGTTTGGCCGTAAAAACGACGACGGCGCAGCTTTCCAACCGTCAAATCACTCCTCCTCTTTGTAGTCATCGGTTGAAGTCTTCAAAACCCTTGGTTGCAACTACCTCTAGTGAGAGACCAACCTATTACGCAATCTTGGCGTCCTCGGCGCAAATCTCTCTGTCTCTCAAATGGGTCTCGACTTATTGGACTTAACCGCGCAGAACCTTGCCATTGACCTGCGCGAAAGCTTTTGATTGGTGTACGTTTTCGGTTTTGTCTAGAAAGTTATATTCTATGTGTTTAGTTTGTCAACTTGCACAAACAACCTTACCTTACCAGCAAACAGGGATGGTTCAAGCTGATGTGCAATTGGACATCGCTTTGAGAATTTTACCTGTCAGAAGAAGCCTAAAGTTTCTATTTTACAATTATAAGAAGCTGGCTTACCTCTTTCTTGAGGATTAAATTAAGACAATATTAACGACACATGGCCGGCCACCATTTTAACCACGACACGCCCAACCAGTGCTCGTTTGAACAGGCGCGTAGTCGAGCCCGAACTTTTGTTTGAAGAAGAATAAACAATATTATAATTCCCGATCTTCTTCGTTGGCCATCGCGCCATTCTGGTTTTTAGGGCAACTAAGTCATCGAATCACAATACGTTTACAGACACACATTTTGGTTTGACAGTTTAAAACGGTATCGTCTACGCATTGGCGAAAGAGATTTACATTCAGATAAACTAGAATTGAGGGGATAACAGGGGTCACTTAAAAAACGCGCAGCGATAAGTAGACAAGTATTGAAGTGGCATTATAATCGTGCTACTGTATAAAATTGTTTCGGCGTAAAATAACTATAGGTATTCATACAAAGGACAATTTAATTTCACATATTCATCTTAAAATGAGTCGACCGATTAAATGTAAGTCGAATGGCGATCTTTCGTTGTTGTAATCTGTGTGTATTTTAACTTTTTCCAGATTTAAAGCCGCATGGCTGCAACCATTTCGACAAGGTATGGTTTCAGTAAGCGAGCCTTTGCGCCCACATTGCGGCCGTTCCTACGGGTTTTGTGTTTTAATGCATCAAATGATTTCTTTCGCATTTTATTGCAACAGTGAACTTAACTGATTTTCTTTTGTTGTATTGGTTGCACTGTTAATATTCCGTTGTAAATGCATTGTCTTTGAGTAGTTTTCGCTATTTTCCATGAAAATTCCAAACCCAAAACACACCTTCATTGAAGTCCAAAAATTGTTCCCTTGTTAACCCATATCCGTATATTACGCGAGTCCCAGACCAGCCTTTCCTTTCGAAGTTAAAGTGCGTATTTGTACAAAATAAGTAGACGGGCTTATTAACTCTGGGTCAAGCCTTTCTCTATGGTCCATCTTCGTCGCGGCTTAGGCCAGCGGACGACACGCGAGCCGCATCCGCCTCCAAGGGTTTACCGGGCTATCGCAGAAGAGCTTTAAATTCGCCAAAATTTACTTTTGGCATGAAGGAGGGCAGTACACGTGGGATTTTGAAGTTACGCTGAACCTTAATGCCGATCTAATCAAACGGGCTAGACTACTTTGATAGGAAGCCTCCCTCTTAAACTTAAAGACCCGGAGAATCATTTTCAACCAAACGAAAACCAAACCTTGAAACCAAGTTAAATACGAACCCATCGAGATCACAGGAGCCAGGTCTAGAACCTCGCAGATAATTATAGGGATGCGGTCGCACTCTCTACCGCCGAACTAGGGCGCGCCTACGAGTTCGGGTGCGATATTCCGACAAATGGTGAACCGTTGCGGCATGCGTCGATAGCTTACACCTTTAAACATAAATTCCAGCGCCAGGTCAATACGATGCTCCTCGCGGGGTTTCTACAGCCTAGCGTGAGTTCCTACGCAAACCAAGTATTGTTCCAGCGAGAAGGCGACGGAACCTGGGGCCTCTGTGTCGATTTTCGGAAACTAAATAGCCGATCCGTAAAGATGGCGACACCACTTCCCAAGCCTAGGGACATCATGGCAAAGCTGGTTGGTCCGGCGTCTTCACTACGCTAGACCTTGCTAGTGGGTTCTGGCTGATTGGAGTCAATCTGAAAGATCGCTTAAAAACAGCCTTCGTTACTCAACAGAGTATGTACGAATTAAACGTCATGCCCTTCGCACTCACAAACGCCTTAGCCATATTCTAGGGAGCCATAGACTCCTTATGAAAGTGCCTTAAGTTCGCGTCTGCCTATATGAAAGACATCATAGTGTTCTCGAGGACACGCAAAGACAACGTACGTCACCTCCGGGAAACACTTTAGATACTGCGGTAAGTCGGATTTCGAGTAAAACCCTCAAAATGCCAGTGGTTCGAAATTCCAGAATCGGCGGCGCTTGTACCCCAAAACGGCCGGCCGGGGGAAGAGTAGCAGGAAGCTTTGAATAGACTCAAGCAAATGGTCAGCTTCCCCCAGTAATCGCCCTTCCGGATTTTGAACAGGAGTTTACGATTTTTGCTGACGCGTCCGACACTGCGCTGGGGACCGTACTCATACAAGAGAGGAAAGGAGCTTCCGTTGCGATTCGTTTCGCTTCAATTGCAAAGCCTAATGACGTCTTTATCAAGTGCGCATTCCGTGTCGACGTTAATTCATGTATTAAGATGGCTTTGTCAAGTGATAGCGCGAGGAACCGTGTCTTACCTGTGTGTAACGTTACTGATCTATTTATTTATAGTCTTTGCTTCTACCATCTTCACCAATGATGTAGAATTCTGCAGCACGGGCTTTTTCTTTTGATGCCCAACTTTCTACGTTAAATCTTCAATTTGGTTTGCTTGCCGGTCTTAAAACCCCCTTCTTCTGATCCAGTCTGATACGAATAGCTGATACAAGGGTCTTACCAAATAACATTTGTTAACGAATGCACTGAAACACCGTTAACTGGGCTATTTATATTTGCTTTTTGCGTTTCTGGTTCCCTGCTGGTCTTAACAAGCCAAGCCGTTAATCGTAAGACAGGCAAATTCGATAAATTAAAGTAGACGCCAAGCCCCCCCCGCCATACAATTTTGATTTCAAAAAAACCCCTTATCTGATACGCTTTGCTTCATTTGGCTTCACTTTGTATGCATGTTCTGTAATTTTCTTAGCGGTGCAATTTATTCTGTGCCAATGCACCTGCATTGAAAAAATATGGTTTTTTTCATTAAATTCTACTGGGACTTCGTTGAATTCGGGGTCCATGAAGAAGATGGGTAGGTTTACCTAGAACAAAAATGGCAGAAGTTGTATGACATCATTTAGCTTACCTCATCGCGCACGCTTTTAAGTCAGCTAGCGGCCACGAGATTGACGGACGCGCAGTTTTGGCTGGCGAATAATTCACGCATAAGGTGAGCACCCTCGCTTTAAGTTGTCTATCTCCCAGCTCTGCGCCTTCCATGTAAAGTCAACCGCCACCTCTGCGGTTTGGTGGGGGGGGAGCACTGCAAAGAACGAATGCAAGACGGATATCGACCTTTTTTTTAGCATTCACAGTGTCAACACTTGTTGAGATAAGTAATGACCGAATTGCATTATTCCGCCGTTCTTGTTGGTATTGAACTGTAAGGTCTACGCATTGGTCGAAGAGATTTACATTCAGATAAACTTGGATAGAGGGCATTGGAGGGGTCACTTAAAATACAAGGGGGGATTATTGAAGTGGCGTTGAACGATAATTTATTTGAAAGAGAGACTCGGCAGAAAACTGTTCTTTTGAAACATCTTCATCGATGTTTTTACTACATTTTCTAAAAAAAAGCAAAACAATTTATTTTTTAATGGTTGTGGCCGTCAGAAGGTTCCACACTTAAAACATTTCGTCTGCTGGTGGGCACGGGCATGCCTTCACTGTCAGCAAGTAAACGTCAATCTTCAAACCAGGGCACCGACTGGCACGTTCGACCCACCCGACGCACGCTTTAGCAACGTTCATGTAGATAAAGTCGGCCTGTTTCCCTCGACCAGGGGTTTCCGCGACTTGCCCTTTGTGTAGATAGCTTCAATCGTTGGTACGAAGTTATACTGCTAGCGGACATCGGCGCCGAAACTATAGTTTTCGCAATCTAGCATAACTGGTTGGCGCGCTTTGTGATTTCCGCGTCGTTTGAAAACCGACCGAGGCTTACAATTCGAATCAACGCTTTTACCCGAAATGTATGTTTTCGCAAGTTTTATTTATTGGTGTACAATTCGGTGCTATTGCACGTTCAATAAGAGTATAACGTATGCTTGAGATGTTAAATTAACCGACATCTCTCATGTCCAAAAGTACACTGTAGATGTTAGCCATGTCGGCTCTTTTTATAGCACTGATATAAACACCTACCCAAAATGTGTGGCTTTAAACGGTCTATTAATTTCTATAATATATTCTGCCATTGCACGTTTAATAAAAGAATTGCAATTGAAGTCTAACAAAGCTCACTTGACGGCTATCGCTCATGCATCAAGTTAATAGTAAAGGCTCTGCCACGTTTCCACCCATTTAAATGGTCTTTCCCCCTTCATTTTTAATAGTAATTATACACTGCATACCTCTCCCGTTTTGTATGTTCCAAACGGGCCTGAAAGCCTCTTAAACCTCAGTACGAAGGCTCATTAATCTAGCCTATTAATCGATCTGGTGCGTTAAAAAATGGATAAAATGGTTTTCCGAATGGGTTCAATACAAGATCTTCCTATGGTTATTAGTTCTGGTGATCAGCACAAATGTCTCTCCGTGTCGGAAAAGCTTATAATTTTTCCGACGACAACGAGTTTTCGATACGGAAAACGAATGCCAATTATTCATAGTGAACTTTTTTTGTACATATTAACTACATGACAAAACTTGTGTGCACGGATAAAAGCAACTTCAAGCGAACAGCATTTGCGATTTATTTCGAACAATATTTATTAAAAACACTAGTTGACAACGGTCAAAGGTAACCGGGACTAAGTTAAACCAACAATCGGCTAATATAGATTTTCCGTTAGTTGGATTCCTATTTAATCGCGCCACAATTAACTAATGTAAGTTATCCAAGCACAATAAAATAAACAAAAACGATTCTGTGAAGTTGACAGGTTAATAGCAATTTGGGTCTATAATTTGTACAATGACTGGTTTTTTTGGTTCGTTAAATTAGTCGAGAAACCTTTGACTAATCGCGTATCATTATAACTTACTGTTTTTGTTTCTGATAACAATGTCTCCGTTGATGCCCTATTTTTGCATAGTGTACACATTTTCCATAATTAACTTTAGCGTGTTTCCGGTCGCCGCAAAACCATCGCTTATAATATTAAACCTTGTGCCGGTTGACTCCCTTGTGTAGCTGTAGGTAGATAACAGTAAGAATACCAAAATTTCGAGGCAACCAGAGATAAGAGAACGTTTATAAAATTACGTTTTAATTTATATCTTATCCGTCAATACTAAAAAGCGTCTAATCCCATTAAATTTATGCACTTGAAAATAATGGATATATTATTTAAAGCATAATTATGCAAAAAAAAACGTTTTCTCGATTATCTTATTAAAAGTTAGTTTCGTGATAGGTTGGATGAACTGAATTTAATATATAATATATTGACTTTTCCCCTTTATATGTATGAATCCTTTTTGTTTTTCGGTAAATCGGTTATTTTAAAATTTATAATTTGCTATACGGTTAAGGTTCATGATGTTTATGCGTCTGATGAGTTCAAAAATTTAACGAGGAATAATGGCATTCGTTTTATTACGGAAATACGAAGTGAAACGTTGGACATTTACACCAATAAAGATTGCCAAAAGAAGAGTCGATACTTTATAATAGAGAAAATCAAGATCTCGACGAATTAAAAGTTTGTTGTGTTTTCTGTTACATATTGTAATCTTTCAAATTTTTTATGTTGGCTTAAGGATGCGCGTTACTCTGCGGGAACGAGGGGGACATATTCCTCTCCAGTCTGGCAGGGTCCAGATCGTCGGTCTGCTTCTCAAATCTACGACTTGTGTGACGATGGCCTCCGTGGGTATTTTATTATGTGTCAAAATAAGCCAAAACAAAAGAGTCATGTCAGGGTCTTCATTTCAAATCACGTGGAGGTTACTGTGATTCACCTATAAGATGTTCATAAACTTGTAATGTTTACCAATATATTATTTGTATCAGTTTACAGGAACACGGGCTACGACGGGCAAGTGTCAGTAAAGGCCCTCAAGAGTTCCAGCCAGAAATTGGTTTTATCTCTGCACGGTCACGTCATGTGCTACTGCCCTAGCTAGACGGTTCCTGCCGACAAGGTGAAACCTCAAGATTTTTTTCTGTTGCACGTTGTTTAAATAGCGCGCATATAACTAAAAGAGGTAGTGCAGTTCGAAAGTACCGAATTGAATGGATTGTTAACAATTTTGTATTGAGTTACAGAACTATTTAATCTCTTGGTTACTCGGTTCCGATAAAGCGAAGGACTATTGCAACTCCGGAAGAACAATACTCCGCATCACAAGTTGTCGCTTCTTTCTATTGGCTTCGAAGTGAAATGGCACTTGCTAAAAGTGTGAGTCTCCTGTTTCTTTTGGAATTGTTCGATTTATTTGGAAAATTTCATTAAATCTTACTGTCCCCTGCTATTTAAAAAAACAGAATATTCGTCTAATCAATCAATTCAGCTACGGTGATCATTTCTATGCGCATTTCTTATAATAAAATCGCATCTGAACAGCCGAACATATGAAACTGAATTATTCCTTTTTAATCATATAAACCACTCGCATTTAGCAGAGCGATCGATTAAAGTCAACGTCTTCGATAATTTTTGGCAGCAGCGATTTATGAACTTAACGTCATCGAGCGAATGCGCACACATCAGAGTGAATGAAATCTTTATTTTAAGACGCAGCGGTAGAGTTCGGTGGCCGGGCGCTTGCAACTCACACAGCAATCGGCGCTAGCCTTATCTGTCAAGTCGTGTTTACGATTGCCAATCAATTCAAAACATCATGCAGGTTCCGACCAAAACAAGGTAATCATTCACATTCTTTATTGTCTGTGATGATAATTGATTACAAAATTAGTTAAGCAGACCGATATTTATATCCCAATTCCCTTTTTTTGTTTCGATCATTCGTTAAACTTTAAGGGGTTTTACGCTCTTCCAGAATAGGGAATCTGAGGTTAGGTGTGGGAGATCTTCGCCAAAGGTTATGTAACGAATAGCATACCTAACGAGAATAAGACTCATTGTTTGGAGGTTATGATTCCTGGGAGAAGGTGTATATTACGATACACAATAGCTGTGTCATTGTGTAATCTAGTGCGAGGCAGTTAGTGTAGATATAGAGAGTGTGTTTCCTAACACTGCTTCGGGGTTTCTTCTCCTAATGTTACCCAAGAGATGCGTCTATTGACTGTTATAATACACCCTATGGGTTATTCAGGTATTACTTTCTAGCTTTTTAGGGTAAACGTTACCCTTACTATTTTTAAGAATTTCATTTTAAGCATATTGGATGGTTTTAATTGCATTGAAGTTTACCAAAATGGGCATTTTAGTTATACCGGTTATGCACAAAAAATAGTCTTTTCTGTATTAAGGCTTAAAAAAACACTCCATACAATCCTATGAAACAAAAGCAAAACATGTAATCTCTACTAGTATCTACAATAAGCAAAATTTATTATGAATATTTAAAATGTCGAGGTTTGCAAAATAAACTACATGTAAGCGTCTTTTCAAAGCGTTTAATCTTTGCAAGCTGCATTTAATGTGTTTCTACGCATGCTTAATCCATGGCACAGTTTTAAAATCAAAATTAAGCGCACAATCCTAGCCTCAACGATAAGACATGTGATTTTAAAGGTTTTAATTTCATGCTGCATTCTTTAGCCGAGTTAGTCGCCAACGTTGTTTAAGGGTTTAAACAGTAATTCATAAGCTTGTTTTTAACTCGATTAAGAAATTTTGACCCTCTTAAAAACAGACTTTTACTTCGAAAGTTTACTTTGTCTCTATATAATTAATGCTCTACTGTTATTAAAAAGGTTTTAAAAAAGGAATACGCGTGAATTAAAGACGTATCTAGAATCAAACGAAAACACTTTAGATAAGATATTTTATTTTGACAGCCGTAAATCTTGGCTGCAGTCCTTATTTGGCGGCCTACATTTTGCATCGAGTAAGCATAAGTGCAGCAAATTTTATGAAAAAAACGGATAATGTGATTCACATCTTCTGGTATATGCTCATTGTCTATGAATTTTGCGATTTAAAAACTGACAAACTCAACCCCTGAAGACCAACAGCTATTGTGGATTGTATTTTGCGAAAGAGTAGAAAGTTTTGATGCAAAATAGAAAGTCGCCATAGGATATATAGAAAATACTAAAACAAGTAAGACAATGCGGATATGAATAATTCAGTTTAGTTCTTATCAACGTCCATACAATACGGCTTATTTAAACTTATTGCATACCTTTTTATAAGGGTTTATTTATTGAAGAGCTGTCAGAGAGGTAATTTTTTAATTTAGTTTTATCAGGTTACAATATTGCAAAGGCCACACAAAAAATTTAAAATATACATTCAAAAGAAAACGTCAGTTGAAACGTTTTGGAAGTCGATGTTGAGTCATATGTCGTTGATACTGGCATTGTCGTTTTAGTTTCGGTTGTCGTTTGGCTTTCTGTGGTTGGTGAGATGTCGCTGGCCGTTGTTAGTGTCATGTAAGTGATCGCTGCGGTTGTCGTTGGGCTTTTTGTGGTTGGTGAGATGTCGGTTGCCGTTGTAGTTTTTGGTGTCGTTGACACGTCAGTGACCGTTGGGGTTTCGGTTGTCGATGAGGTTTCTGTGGTTGTTGAGATTTCGGTGACCGTTGTCGTAATAGTTGTCGTTGAAGCGTAAGCGGTTGTTTCGGGAGTTGGAACCATAATAAATAGGAAAGTATAAGTATTAGAAGCGTCAACTTGAAATTCATACTTTGGATGGACAACAGTTCCATAGATCTCGAGTGTATGTCCTAGAAAAATCACAAAGATAATGACTACATATGCTTTTATCGAAGAAGCTTTTTTTATTACCAAAAGCGTTTACCAGAAGCGCTCAGTTTGATGCTTCCGAAAACATCAACCGACGGAGCTATTTGTCTAAATACCTAAAAATAATGAGATTGGAAAAATTGAAATAAATATAAGCAAAATAAGACTACTTTGGATATTTCCTTCCCAAGCAAATCATGTTTTATTCTAACAATGTCATCTTTTTGGACACAAGGTAGCAAAGAAATATATCTTCATTGCATGCAATCGATGTGCTTTACACAAGAAATGAAACTCATTTTAAACGTACATTTCTTTGGAACTTGCGATAAGCAAATCTTAAAGTGATCAAGAAAATGGAATAAAAAAAAATTAACTTACATAAAAAAAAAATCAGTATAATTTTCATAATGTTTCAATCAACCGATTCTGCTAGTTTAACCCACAAAATTTATTTATACTAAATTCTTCAAGCCAATCGAAAAGGCGTTTAATAAATTCACATGATTGAGCAATTGAAAGAAAGCGCGTTTACATGGAAAAAATATTTTTTTGGTAATCAGATGATTTTCCAAGTGTTCACCAATTAACAATAAAAAGGGCATAATACACGCTTCGTTGATGTCAATTGCAAAGAACGCTCGAATATTTCAAAATCTTTCCGTTTGAACCATATAAGAAATATTTAAAAAAACCGTTATACCAGCTGCTAGCGTAGCTGTGCAATCGTCGGCTGCCTGAGCTTTTGAACGTTGTAACGCATAAGCGACGATTTTATCAAATCGCATACACACACCAATTTCATTCTGGAATGGTTCAAGCATCACGTGATAACCATGAGCAATTAAAAAGCATTATTGCCTGTAAGCTTAGAGCCCACCTAAACTTGCTTCGACACCCACTCAAAATCAGTTAATTTGCAATATCTATCAATTGGTATAGAATTCGCTGCCATTGGAAGTCGAATAAACGAATGGCGTATGCTAGAAAGGTTTTGTTGACTGCCATATTCACTGTCGAAAATTAAACTATAAATGTAAGCCACGTCTGCGGTATGAATTTCGTACGCAAAACAGCTCCGTTCAGCAAACCCCTTGTCGAACAGTTAACATTGTGTTATTATTGTCCGTGAGATATGAGGATGGTATATGCAAACAGGTATTATGGTATTGAAGATTTGAGCCCAAAAAGTGTAGCGTATGCTGTACAGGTTTTATCTACTGTCATCTTCCTCGTCGAAAATTACACTATGAATGTAAACCATTAAGGCTGGATAAATTGTCTTTTCTTGCATAGCACGCGAAAAGCGCTTATCAGCAAACACCTTGTCGATCGGTTTACAAAACCGTTAAACACCAACAATAACGGCGGCATCTCCAAATTCATTAATTCATAATTTTTCTTTATTTTTAGTTAAACAAGAACAGTTTTAGCAGAAACTAAAATAAAATGTTGTATATTTATGACTTTTTAACTGTCTTGTTTAAAGGTAAAAGGTTTGTTTATCACGACCTCAATAAAATATATTTTTTAAAAATCCAGTTTTCTACCAGCCTGTCAACGCTTTCAATTCAGCAACTCTAGAAATTTTAATCAAATTATTCGTATATTAAGTTAACCGTAAAATCTTGTCTATTCAATTATATCCATTCATTACTTTAAAGAACGCAAAAATAAATAAAGCCGGTTTTACAGTATGTTTTTTTATTCAACCGATGGAGATACCGCAGCTATCATAACATGTGTGATTTTTCTTTACCAAAGTTGCTACAACGAGCAAATCTACGGCCGATTAAATTCGAATATTCCTTAAAACCTTTACAATAATACTCGACAGCATTCGGCGAAAAATTCGTCTGGATAACACATTTATGCCAGAGAATTTTGAATGACTTAGTGGTCGGCGCTTAATCCGAAGGTTGTTGTGTCGTTAGTTGCATCAATCTTAGCTGGTCAAAATCGAACAAAATGTTTTCTGCTATGCAGCTGAATGTGTTGAGGTTATGTGCCATCCAAGGTCTTTTCAAAACTGCAAGTCTGTGACAGTCTTTAACTTGTATATCCCCCCATCTTCTACCACAACTGTTCTATTATTCGCTTATACCTTTATTTCTTCAAATATGTATGATTCTTTCATTCTACTGTGTGGTGATTTTAATTCTGCTTCGTTTAGCCGTCTTCGTACACTTTGTCTAAATACAATAGTAAATTTTTCCACACGCGAAGGGAAATCTTCTTGACCACATATTGGTGTCGGATTTTTCTCTGTATGCATATCTTGCACCTTTAAACACGTCTGACCACTGCATCGTTGCTGGTCTACCGAAAATATATGGCAAGGATAAAAAAACCATCAACGTTGTCCCAAACCTAAAAAAATAATATCTGCTCTCACTGCCAGTGTAATTTAACAGATGCCGTTTCCACAACCGACTTCAAAGTTTTCGAGGATTGTGACTTCGATTAAGAAATACACAATTTGAATAGTTATCTTCGCTTTTTTGTACGATACGCATTGTCCCCTCACGGAACTGTGTCTATTTCTGAAACGAATGAGGCAAAAAAAGAGAGAGACGTCGCTAAAACGCCAATTCCGAAACCGGCTGATGGTTCCTCCTGACCTGTGAAGTACAGACGAACTCATCCGTGTAGTTAAAAGTGATTCAGAAGAACCTCTTGTCTAAATTAGATGACACGCTTAAAGCTGCTAATGACCCCTTTGCAGTTTGCTTGGAAATCAAATAAAAGCACTCTAGACGCCGTGGCTACGTTATCGCACACACTCCACTTTTCACTTCATGCCGGAGCGAAAGCCGTAAAGGGAGTTTTCTTGGACTTCTCGTCTGCTTTCAACACTAGCTTACGCTCCTGCTTCTTTTCTGAACTTTGTGAAGATTGCGTTTAAAGATGGCTGATTAATTGGCTTCGAAATTATTTTACTAATTGACGTCAACATGTCAGAGTCGGAAATGAAGCCCCATCGTCCTTGCCAAAAAACTGCGGTGTACTACAATGCACTGTGCTATCTGCCTTCCTTTTCAACGATAACATGTCGAGTATTTAGTCCCCTAACGACGTGACACTTATAAAAAACGACGATGACTTGACCTTATGCCATGCGTGCAAGACATATGGTTATTCTCAAAAGCTTGGGCAGGCAGTAACTGAGGTACTCGAGTGGCCTTTGGAGAATGGTGTTTTGCTGAATGCATCAGAATGCATCGATTAAACATTTTCCCTAACAGCCGCTGTTGACACTCCCGGAAACGTATTCGCTCCATAATTTCGATTCGAGCTGAAATTCTTAATTCCCCGGCGTTATTTTTAACAGTCGTTTTACATAGAATGATCATGTGGAAGCCGTCTTAGATTAATGTCGTGGACTCTGCTTTCTAGTTCGTCGGTTCAGGAAGCTTGGCTTAAACTCTAGCCACATAAACACATTTGTCCATGCCTGTATAATTCCATTTATTGTATATCGTTCTCCAATAATTTTTTTCTCCGGCCTTTAATGTTCTGACATTACACCCGTTAAAGACTTTTTAAAATAATCTCGTTTTTTAGTGGTCTGCTTATTCTCTGTATTCAAAAAATCATCGTTAAAACGCCACTAATCGCTTCTCGTATTTTAAGTTACCCTTCCTATTCCCACTATCCCAGTTTATCTGAATGTAAATCTCTTTGATCAATGCGTAAACTATACCGTTCAATGCCAACAAGAACAGCGGCACATCGAAATTCGGTCATTCTCGATTTGTTGTAACCAGAGCAGGTGAAAAAGGAACTCAAAGACAATTTTCAAATCTTATACTTGGCGTATTGCCTATACTGCTGGAATTTTTAGTCCTAGTGACCTCAATACAATTATTATTATTATTAATTATTATTGTATTCTTTCCTTAATCCAAGCAGATATCATTATTTAATTTGTTTTATAGTCAAGGTCTCACAATCGAGTTTAAAAGGAGTGCATTTTGTGACTGGTAGTATTCCAAACCATGTGAATCTTTCTTTATTCCCACACTATAATTAAACGAAGCTTATACCGAAGCGTCTATCACCTCCAGCGAAGGATTAATTTACACACAAGAGCATAGTATTTGCCGAGAATTGGTATTTATTCGCGGCAATGGCTCACAGGACCCTGTACATGAAGACCTTGAGGGCCAACCCCTATCAAACCGGGCAGCCGTTTGCCAAAGAAGAACAAAGTAGAGAGACTGCGAGCCGAATATCAAACTGAGAAAAGACACTGCAAGCTAAACATCAAACAAGGTAGATAGACCTGAAGGCGAAACACCAACATATGTTAAAAAAATGCAAGCCTAAACATTTTAATGATAAGACAGTCTTGAAAGCAAACACTAAAGTGAGAAAAAGGACTGAAAGCCACAAACATCTTACTGATGCAAGAGTCTTGAAAAACAAACAGTCATGTGAAAAAAGAGACTGCAAGCCCAAAAAATAAACTTAGTAAAGAGACTGCAAGCCCAAACATCAAACTTCTTAAGAAGACTGGAACGCAAAACATCAAAATTTGTTTCGAGACTGCAAGCCCGAACATCAGACTTGGTAGAAAGACTGTAAGGCCAAACAAAAAACTTAGTTGAGATACTAGAAAGCCAAACATTACACTAAGTAAAAAAACTTGAAGGCATTACAAATAAGGAAGTAGAGCGTCTCTTAGCCCACCCATACAACTTAAAAGAAAGACTGTGAGTCAAACTATCAAACTTATTTAGGAGACCTGAAGGCAAACTATCTCACTTAGAAGAGAGACTGAAAGCCCGAACATAACACTAAGAAGAAAAACTTCAAGGCGTAACATAAAACTATGTAGAGAGACTGCAAGTCCAAATATCTTACTAAGTAGAAAAACTGCAAGCTCAAAGATCGAACTTAGTAGAAAGACTTGTTGCCGAAACATTAAACTGAGAAGAGAGATTGGGAGAAAAAACCTCAAACTGAGAAGAGAGACTGCAAGGCCAAACATGAAACTTAATATAAAATTTGCTAGCCAACACAAATCAAACTTAGTAGAGAGACTTAAAAGAAAAACATTTGACTAAGCAGAGTAACTGGAGATCACAACATACAACTGAGTAGATACACTGCTAGCCCAAAAATCCTACTAAGTTGAAAGACTTGTTGCCGTAACATTAAACTGAGAAGAGCGATTGGGAGCCAAAACCTAAAACTGAGAAGAAAGACTTGAAGGCCAAACATTAAACTGAATAGAGCATTTTCTAGCCCACACATCAAACTGAGTAGAGAGACTAAACGCCAAATATAAAAACGAGTTAAGAGACTGCAATGCAAAAAAACAACTTAGTAGAGAGACGTTAAAGCAAAACATTTAACTGAGTAGAGTGACTGGAGATGCAAACTTACAACTGAGTCGAAACACAACAAGCCCAAACATCTCTTTAAGTAGAGAGACTGCAAACCAAAACATCCAACTTAGTAAAGAGACTAGAAGGCAAAACATCAAACTGAGTTGAGAGACTGGAAGCTCGAATATCAAACTTAGTAGAGAGACTGCAAGCCCAATATAAAACTGAGTAGAGAGACTGCAAGGCAAAACATCTAACTTGGAAGACGGACTTTAAGGCAAAAAATGTAACTAAGTAGGGAGCCGGAAAGCCAAATATCAAAATTAGAAGACACTCTTAAAGGCTAAACACGAATGTGAGAGGAGAGACTGCAAGCCTACAAATCAAACTAAGTAGACAAACTGTAAGCTTAAACATCAAACTTATTAAGAAAACTGTAAAGCAAAACATTAAAATTTGTACCGAGCCTGCAAGCCCGAACATCAGACTTAGTAGAAAGACTGTAAGGCCAAACATAAAACTTAGTTGAGATACTTGAAGACAAAATATCACACTAAGAAAAAAAACTTGAAGGCGTCACAAAAAAGCACGTAAAGCGTCTTTTAGCCCACCCATAAAACTAAGAAGAGAGACTGTTATTCTAACTATCAAACTTATTTAGGAGACTAGAAGGCACATTATTTTACTTAATCGAGAGACTGGAAGCCCGAACATAACACTAAGTAAAAAAACGTAAAGGGTAAACATAAAACTTCGTAGATAGACTGCAAGCCAAACATCTCACGAAGTAGAAAGACTGCAAGCCTAAAATTCCAACTAAGTAGAAGAACTTGTTGCCGATACGTTACACTGAGAAGAGAGATTGGAAGCAAAAACCTTAAACTAAGAAGAGAGATTCAGAGGGCAAACATTAAACTGAGAAAAAAGACTGGAAAGCCACACATGAAAATTAATAGAGAATTTGCAAGCCCAAACATGAAGCTGAGTAAAGAGACTTAAAAGCAAAAAATTGTAACTAAGTAGAGTGACTGGAAATCAAAACATACAACTGAGTAGAGAGACTCGAAGGCAAAACATCAGACTGAGTAGAGAAACTTGAAGCCCTTATATCAAACTTAGTAGAAAGACTGCAAGCTCAATATAAAACTGAGAAGAGAGACTGCAAGAAAAAAACATCCAACTTGGTAAACGGACTTAAAGGAAAAAAAATGTAACTTAGTAGAGGGACGGGAAGGTTAAATGTGAAAATTATAAGACAGTGTTAAAGGCGAAATACAAATGTGAGAGGAGAGACTGCAAGCCTACACATCTAACTAAGTAGAGAGACTGTAAGCTTAAACATCAAACTTATTAAAGAGACTGGAAGGCAAAATATCAAACTTTGTAACGAGACTGTAAGCTTGAACATCAGACTAAGTCGAAAGACTGTAAGGCCAAAAATAAAACTAAGTTGAAATACTAGAAGGCCAAACATCACACTAAGTAGAAAAACTTAATGGAGTTACAAAAAAGCAAGTAGAGCGTCTCTTAGCCCACCCATATAACTTAGAAGAGAGACTGCAAGTCTAACTATCAAACTTAATTAGGAGACTGGAAGGCCAACTATCTTACTCAGTTGAGAGACTGGAAGCCCGAACATAACACTTAAGAAGAAAAACTTGAAGGCTAAACATAAAACTTAGTAGAAAGACTTCAACCCTAAACATCTAACTAAGTAGAAAAACTGCAAGCCTTAAAATCCAACTAAGTAGAAAGACTTGTTTCAAAAACATTAAAGTTAGAAGAGAGATTCAAAGGGCAAACATAAAACTGAGAAGAAACACTGGAAAGCCACATATACAACTTAATAGAGAATTTGCAAGCCCAAACATAAACTGAGTAGAGAGACTTAAAGCCAATTATAAAAATGAGTAAAGAGACTGCAAGGCAAAAATTCAACTTAGTAAAGAGACTTTAAAGAAAAAAATTAACTGAGTAGAGTGACTGGAGATCAAGTCATACAACTGAGTAGATACACACCAAGCCCAAATATTTCTTACAGTAGAGAGACTGCAAACTAAAACATCCAACGTAGTAGAGAGACTAGAAGTCAAAACATTAGACTGAGCTTAGAGACTGGAAGCATGAATATCAAACTTAGTAGAGAGACTGCAAGCCCAATATAAAACTGAGTAGAGACACTGCAAGGCAAAACATCTAACTTGGTAGACGGACTTAAAGGCAAAACATTTAACTGAGTAGAGAGACGGGAAGGCCACATATCAAAATTATAAGACAGTCTTAAAGGCTTAACACAAATGTGAGATGGAATACTGCAAGCCTACACATCAAACTAAGTAGAGAGACTGTAAGCTTAAACATCAAACTTATTATAGAGACTGGAAGGTAAAATATCAAACTTTGTAACGAGACTGTAAGCTTGAACATCAGACTTAGTCGAAAGACTGTAAGTCCAAAAATAAAACTTAGTTGAAATACTAGAAGGCCAAACATCACACTAAGTAGAAAAACTTAATGGCGTTACAAAAAAGCAAGTAGAGCGTCTCTTAGCCCACCCATAAAACTTAGATGAGAGTCTGTAAGTCAAACAATCAAACTTATTTACGAAACTCGAAGGCTAACTGTCTTACTTAGTAAAGAGACTGGAACCCTGAATATAACACTTAGAAGAAAAACTTGAAGGCTAAACATAAAACTTAGTAGAGAGACTGCATGCCCAAACATCTAACTACGTAGAAAGACTGCAAGCCTTTAAATCCAACTTAGTAGAATGACTTGTTGCCGAAACATTAAACTGAGAAGAGAGATTGGAAACAAAAACCTCGAACTGAGAAGAGAGATTCAGAGGGCAACCATCAAACTTAGATGAAAGTCTGGAAAGCCACATATGAAACTTAATAGAGAATTTGCAAGCCCACACATAAAACTGAGTAGAGCGACTTTAAGCCAAATATAAAAATGAGTAAAGAGACTTCAAGGCAAAAATTCAACTAAGTAGAGAAACTTAAAAGCAAAATATTAAACTGAGTTGAGTGACTGAAGATTAAAACATACAATTGAGTCGAAACAGAACAAGCCCAAACATCTCTTTAAGTAGAGAGACTGCAAACCAAAACATCCAACTTAGTAGAGAGACTAGAAGGCAAAACATCAGACTGATTAGAGAGACTGGAAGCCCGAATATAAAACTTAGTAGAGAAACTGCAAGCCCAATATAAAACTGAGTTGAGAGACTGCAACGCAAAACATCCAACTTGGTAGACGGACTTAAAGGCAAAAATTGTAACTGAGAAGAGAGACGGGAAGGCCAAATATCGAAATAAGAAAACCGTCTTAAAGGCAAAACACGAATGTGAGATGAGAGACTGCAAGCCTTAACATCAAACTAAGTAGAGAGACTTCAAGCTTAAACACCCAACTAAGAAGAGATTTTCGTACGATAAATATTACACTTAGTAGAGAGACGGCCAGCCCAAACATCTTACTGATAAAGAGTCTTGAAGGCTAAACACTGGAGTAAGAAGAAAGAATGCAAGTCTAAACATCATACTGAGTTCAGAATCTGCCAAACTTACATCAACCTGAGAAGAGAGACTGAAATACCAAACATCATTCGCAGTAAAGAGACTGCAGCCCACAACATTTAACAAAGTAGAGCGACTGCAAACATTTGAGGTTGGCGGCCATGCCCAATGTTTACCAGGTATCGCCGTTGTTAAACCGCGAGCGTGTAACGTTAGGCTATTTGCAGGATTGAGTCGAACAATATTTCAGAAAATATTAATTACCGAATAAGAAGGTATCCACGATCAAAACTTTCGCATCAACACCCTCACCACCACAAACATTAAAGATGTTTAGATAAATAAATTGGCACGAATGAACGAGCGTTATGCACAATGATGAGCGAGAACTTAAGCATTTAAGGTCGCTCATCTGTTAACGCATGGTGCAGGCGGACCAATCAGCGTTTAATTCGATTAAGCAAAACACAGAAAAACCGCGATAGATAAAATAGGAAAATAAGAATTTATCTGTTTGAATATGAGTCAACTTAGTGCAGTAAAACAAGACGTGATGAGTCTGTTCAGAAGCAGTTCAACTTATTGAAAACCTGTAAATTAAAAATAATAAAGTTACTGTTTACAAAGAAAATTCCTATTCTTAGACTTGTTTTAAATAATAAAAAATCCTTATTTCCTTTATTATAGTAAATTAAATGTGTGTTTGTCTGATTCTTAAACCCTGTTATAAGTGAACAAGGTACGTAATAAGAATCGACTGAATAATTTATTTAAGGCCATACAAATTGCATTGAATAAGAACGGTGAAATAAAACAGAAACAGCTTTAATAAATCGACAATTAAAGGGTTTACGCCAGACATCCTGATATTTGACTTAACCAGACGATTTCAATTATTGTTTTTTTTCTAAGAAGGACCACCTGGCGGCCAAATGTGCACGGTGAGTGCACAAATTGCACGCGGTTGTTTGCTCACAATTGCCAAAATTATCGATCGGTTCCGATGATGTCGAGTGAAACTAATCGCCTCGTAACATGCAGGTGGCAAAACCGGTTATTCGATATAAATGCAAATACGTCCGACAATTTCGTTTAATATATAGCAAACTGCCGTTTTTTCCCGTTTTTCGATTGGCGTTGCGTTACCAGTAAATTGTGAGTTGTCTGCCGCGATCTTTTTTTATCTTGCAAGGAAGAAAATTAATATCGGCGTGCTTTGGGTCTTTCAGCGCGCCGCATAAACGAAATTACTCTCTTCGCTGAGCGGGTTCTCGTTGTGGCCAGTCACGAGTGAGACAATGTTGAGGTGTTTAAACCACGGTCTTGTTACTGACAGCGTATCTGCTAAAATCATATAAAACGCATTCAAAGCTTTCTTTTCAATTGCCACGTTTTTGCTTTTGTGTTAAAAGATCTAAAGAGATTCAAGTTGCGACGCATTGCCGGTTGTCTAGATGCTTTTAAGTAAATCGACAACGCAATCATCGTTTACACCAACAAGGAAAACCTAGAATAACCCCGAATGATTCATTTAATCAAATATATTGCTAAAACGCATACATTGTCAATCAATTGTTTTCTTTAAGTTAGGGTATCTGGATTTGTTTTGATTTATGGCATTTTTTCTCGAGTTTAAGGGAACAATAAGTGGCCACATTAATGAATGTTTCCAACTCTCTTACTTATAACGTCGAAAAAGGTTATCAGATTATCTCATTTGGGAATCATTGCCACAGCATTTATTGGGCTTAATGACGGATTTTTACGGTTCAATATAAGTTTTAATTTAATAATTCAACTAGATATAAATAAGAAGCAAATGTAAATATTTATTGTTAGCATTATATATAAAATGTATTTAAGTAGTTTTTATTGTTTTTAATTTTATTTGTCTTACAAGTCAAACTAATGAAATTTTTTTAATTAATACAACAATGACAGGAACCTAGATCAAAATATATCAAGTTTGGTTCAGCTTAATCCTGACAATGTTTCTTGTAATCTTTATTCTTGACAAAAGTTTCTAATCTCCAAATATCGCTTACTGTGCTTTTACAAAGCCTGGGTTTCTTCTTTTAGTCCTTCAATTTAGAAAAGACGTTTTTCCGAATCACTTTTAACCAGACAGATACGTTTGTGATAGGTCTAAACTTCACAGGTGCAGCCGAACCATTCTCTGGTTTCAGAACTAGTGTAAAAGAAACATATCTTTATTCTGAAGGAAAGGAGCATTCTCCAAACGAAAAATTTACATTCGGAGAAAATCGCGGCGACAGAAATTAAGAAGCGCGGAAGGGACCCCGTCAGGGCCAGTCGCTTTGGAGATATTGAGGTTAGCCAACATTTTTGAGATAAAAGATTCGTTAGCAGGTAGAAAAGAACTTTGATCAAAAGAATGGTTATCGGATTTACTGATTAAGGTAAAAGGCATAAAGGAGCGGCAGGTTCGCGTCAATCTATTTCAATTTTTCTAGAGGGAACATTGTTTCGATGTTCGGAACAGCTCATAACAAAAATTGGATTAAGTCGATTTATCAGAAGTTATATTGGTCAATGATTAAAAAATTGGATTTTTTAATATTGAAAATGCTGTCTTACGTGATATTAAAATTAAAGATGTTGATGTCGAAATATGAGTGGATATAAAACCACCCATGGCTGCAACAACATCCAACCGAGTAGAGAGACTAGAAGCCACAAACCTCCCGTTAAGAAGAGAGTCTGCAAAGCAAAAAATCCAAATGTGTAGACAGACTGCAAACCAAAAGATCAAACTTATAATAGAGACGGACGGGCCAAACATCAAAATAAGTAAAGAGACAGAAAGAAAAAAAAACGTCCAACTAATAAAAGAGACTGCAATCAAAAAATACAACAGTGTAGAGAGACCGCAAGCTCAAATATTGACTTGAGAAGAGAGATTGACAGGCAAAACATCAAGGACAGTAAAAGGACTGGAGGAGGACTGAACACCCAACGAAGTAAACAGACAAGCAGTCCAAACATCGACTTGAAGAAAAAAACAGGCCGAAAATCGAACTGATTAGGGAGACTTCAAGCCCAAACATTAACCTGAGAAAAGTTACTAAAATTCGAAAAATAAAACTGAGTAGAAACACTGGAAGGCTAAACATCGAACTAAGTTGCTAGAGTTGCAGTCAAAACATCCAACAAATTTGACAGAATTGAAGGCTTAATATCCAACTGAGAAGAGCGACTGCTAGCCCAAACATCAAACAAAGTCAACAGACTAAAAGGCAATCATCGAACTGAGTAGAGAGACTCGAAGGCCGAACACCGAACAGAGTTGCCAGAGTTACAGTCAAAATATCCAACTAATTTGAGAGACTTGAATGCTAAATATCCAACTGAGTAGGGTGACTGAAAGCCGAAAGATTAAACTGAGTCGAGAGACTGAAGGCTAAACATCCAACTTATTAGAGAGACTTGAAGGCAAAACACTATACTTAGAAGAGAGACAAAAAGCTCAAACATCGAAATGTATAGACAAACTGTATTTTAAAACATAGACTTGAGGTGAGACACTAGTAGGCAAAACATCGAACTCGGTATAGAGACAGGAAGGCCTAAAATCGAACTGAGTAAACAGACTAGCAGTCTAAACATCGACTTGAGAAGAGGGTTTTGCTGTCGAAACGTCCACTTTAGATAAGAGACGGAAAGTTAAAGCATTCAACTGAGTTGAGAGATTGGAAGGCGAAACATTTAACTAAGTAGAGAGACTAGAATGCGAAACATAAAATTGAGTAAAAAGTCTAGAAGGAATAACTTCGCACTTAGTAGAAAGACTGGAAGGCTTTACATCAAACTGATCAGATAGACTGCAAGCCCGAACATCAAAATGTGTAGACAGACTGAATTTCCAATCATTGACTTAAGAAAAGAGATATGAAGGCTAAACATCACAACTTATATAAGAGACGTGAATGCTAAATATCAAACTGAATTAAGAGACTGAAAGCCCAAACATTAAGCTGAGTAAGGAGACTTGAATGCGAAACATAAAACTGAGTAGAACGACTGAAAGGCCAAACACCGAACTAAATAGAGAGACTGGACTTGAAAAATAAATATCCAACTGAGAAGGGCGACTTCAAGCCCAAACATCAAACTCAGTCAAGAGACTAAAGGGCAATCATCGAACTTAGTAGAGAAACTGGAAGGTCGAACAACCGAACAGAGTTGCAGTCACAACATCCAACTTACTTGAGAGACAATAACGCTAAATATCTAACAACGATGAGAGACTGCAAGACCAAACATACAACGTAGTCGAGAGACTCAAAGGCTTCTTCTCGAACTTAGTAGAGAGACTAGAAGGCCGAACACCGAACAGAGTTGACAGAGTTGAAGTCACAACATCGAACACATTTGAGAGACTTGAAGGCTAAATATCCAACTGAGAAGAGAGACTGCAAGCCCCAAAATCCACCTGAGTCGAGAAGCTGGGTTTCCAAACATTGGCTTGAGAAGAAAGACTGGAAGGCTAAAAATCTAACTTATTTGACAGAATTCAAGGCTTAGTGTTCAACTGAATTTAAAGACTAATAGCCAAAACATTAAACTAAGTAATGAGACAAGAATGTGAAACATAAAACTAAGCCGAAAGACTGGAAGGAAAATATCGAAGTAAGTAGAAAGACTTGAAAGCCGAACACCGAACAGATTCGACAGAGTTGCTGTTAAAACATCCAACTTTTTTGACAGACTTGAAGGCTTATTATCGAATTGAGAAGAGTGACTGCTAGCCCAAACATGAAACTGAGTCAAGAGACTGGAAGGCCAATTATCGAACTGAGTTGACAGAGTAGCGGTCACAACACCAAACTAATTTAAGAGACTTTAAGGCTGAATATCTTACTAACAAGAGAGACTGCAACCCCAAACATCTAATTGAGTCGAGAGACTGGAAGGCTTAACATCCAACTTAGTAGAGAGACTGGAAGGCCGAACACCGATCAAAGTTGAAAAAGTTGCATTCAAAAAATTGACTTGAGATGAGACACTGGTAGGCAAAACATTGACTTCAGAAAAGTGACTTGCAGTCCAAAAATCGACTTCAGAAAAGAGACGGGAAGCCTGAACATTTAACTGAGTAAAGAGAGTAGAAGTCATACCATCACCCTGAGTCAAGAGACTAGAAAGCCAAACATCCCACTGAGTAGAGCAACTCATAGCCCGAACATCGAACTGATTATAGAGACTGGAAGCCCGAACATTAAAATTTGTAGACGGACTGTATTTCAAAACATTGACTTGATTAGAGAGACAGGTAGGCAAAACATAAAACTCAGTATACAGACTGAAGGGCCAAACACTGAACAGAGTTGAAAGACTTGCAGTCTAAACATCGACTTGAAGATTGAGACTGCAAGGCAAAATTCAAGCTAAGTAGAGAGACGGAAAGCTCAAACATACAGATGTGTAGACAGGCTGCATTCTCAAACATTGACTTGAGATAAGACACTAGTAGGCAGAACATCTTACTTAGTAGAGAGACTGGAAGGCTTAACATCGAACTGAGTAGACAGACTAGCTTTGGAAAATAGACTTGAGAAGAGAGACTTGAAGGCCAAACATCAAACGGAGACGAGACTTGAAAGCCGAACACCCAACTGAATAGAGAGTTTAGCAGTCCAAGCATCGACTTGAGAAGAGAAACCTAAAAGCAAAAACACCTAACTCATAGGAAAGACTAGAAGGCGCACTCCTTGCCCCTGAAGTGGCCTTCCAAGTAGACGGTCCTGCATCTTTCCCCAACGCGCAATATTTGGAAGCTTTAAAGCAGCCTTTTCAGTCTAGTTCGGGCACCAATGACACCTACTTTAAATTCCTGAATCGCACCCAGCGAGACAAGGAGTTCCTTCGACACTTTTAATTCGCTCTCATTCAAGGCTTTTACACCTCAACGCAACGGAGAGTTTACGTTAATTGTGATGCTACGGGGAATCTGTGACACTAACCTCGCCCATATTTTCACAAGAAATGCGCCGTCTGATGCTAAGGAGGCCATCGCCTGTGCGTCAGCAGCCGAGGTCTAATTCCCTCTTGCTTTCGCAAACCCCGTCGTCAATACACCAAAACTTACTGCCACCCCCAAAAACCCCACCACAACAAACATACACGTTCCCAAAACTCGAAATCGTTCCAGCAGGGTAAGCGCGACCCCCTCCGAGCAACCCGAACTTCCACCATTTCTCTAAATTTAACAGAAACGCCAAAGCGTGTGGCCACAACAAAGGTTACTCTAATGCACCTTTATCCGTTCAAACCCAACTCTTAACAAGTTTTAAACCGCTGACTATTATAGGCAGAATGCTGGGTAAGAAATCTTTCTTCCTAGTAGACATTATCAATGAACGAATCCTGCATGGTTCACGATTAATCCTCTCCAAATCTCCCCAAAAACTCTCACCTTACGATTTCCGGTTCTGCTACAATCCCCGTAACTTACAATGGGCGGACATTCCACCACAGGTTTTGTCACCCCTGATATTTTATGGAACGCTATCTTCGGCTGTGATTTCTTGAGAAAAAATGTACTGGCAATTAATATCTCCTAAACACGTGAATCCTTACACCTGACGAATGACAAGGCGAAACACGACCTCAATTGCGTAGATGTCAGCAACCCTCCGACCCATTTACCCTCTTCCGTCGAGCAGATCCACCCAGACAACATCCAAGAGACCGACCGCCAATCCGTTAACAAGGCGTTGGTTCCGTGCAAAAACGTTTTCACTTGGGCAGACCAGGCCATCGAACGGACCAATGGCGTACAACAGCGGATAGACACAGGTTCACACAATCGTCGACAAAATGCTACAACAAGGCATCATCGGACCTTCTAGCTCCCCATGGGCCGCCCTCGTCACCCTGGAAAAGAAAAAAAAGGAATCACTAAGGCTATGCATCGATTACAGGCGCAATAACGCAGTCACAAAACAAGAGGCTATTCCAAAACCCTTATCGGTCATGGCGGATAAAAATTACTCTACACCCCTGAATGTATCTTCCGGCTTCTGGCCGATTCAAGTACACCCCAAAGACCATGCGAAAACGGCGTTCACATTGCCTAGCGGACTTGACGAGTTTACCACACCATTTATGGGCCTCGACACCGCGGCGGCTGCGTGCCAACGCTTGATGCAAATAATACTTCAAGGGTTGTACTCTTACCGCTGCCTCAACGGAATAGTTGTAAGCGCCACAGAACTTTTGCAAAATTAAATGCGGTTTTCTAATACCGCAAATTCGCTTCCTGGGTCACATTGTAGGCCGCGACGGTCTCCAAACAGATCCCGACACGGTCAAGGCCGTGAATAATACTCCTCTTCACTTTAACAGCGATGAAGTACAGTCTTTCCTAGGACTAGCCGGTTATTAAAGGACTTTTATCCTAACATACACCCGTTTTACGTTCCCACTAACCATACTGACCGAAAATTCCTGCCTGTTTCGACTGAGTTGAGAGTCTTAAAGCCCAAACATCAAACTAAGTGAAGAGACTGGAAGCCCAAACATCCAACATGGTAGAGAGACTATCAGTCCAAACATCTACTTGAGAAAAGAGACTGGAAGGCCAAAAATCCAGTTTTGATAAAAGACTTGAAGGCTTAACATCAAACTGATATAAAAGACTGCAAGCCCGAAAGCAACCTGGTCAACGACCTGTGTAACCAACCCGGCATCATCAAATCCAGGAAAACGCCATACCACCCACAAGGTAATGGGCAGTTTGAAAGGATCAAAAATATCTTCACTGTCTCCCTATCGGGGTTTCATAGACACCTACAATAACGAACTGTGAGACACCTTTATCTTTGACTGCCTTCTGGCGTATCGGAGGACGTGAGACCTCGTACGGCACCTGAAAGGTCACCAGGATCAGTTTTATGCGACCATTCATGAGCCCTTTTTTCAGCTCAATCTTAGAAAAAGCGAGGGATTTCGAACACCAAATAAAAAATGTCTCAAAGCATATAAAATATACTGACCGCGGATGTGTGCACTGGTTTCTATAACTCTTATCCTGCGATTAATGTAAAGGTAAAAACAAAAACACCATAGGCTTACAGGATGCGACGATCGGTAAATCTTACCGTACTTTATTATAAGTACGTAGATGGTTTCATATCGATACTTTCAAGATTCGTTTTTACGGTTCAAGTATCGTTCCTAACGTCAACAAACCATTCGCTACTTTCAACATGCATTATCAGATTGTGAATTTCTTAGCCATTATATTATTATGATAAATAGGAAGAAGCAACCCAGGAATAGTATTCTTCTTCCCACGAGAAAAACGACCCCGGAAGTAGAGGTAATATTTTATACGCAGGCCGATTTCTCAATCACCGCACTACACTCGCAATTCTATTTGCCAATCGTCAAATAAAGACGACGATTACGAACGTAAATGAACGGGCGACTGGAGCAACTCAGTGATCTTCATCACATAGGTCTGACAACCCTTGAACGCATATGCGGCAAATGGGCCGGTATAACAAGCCACTTAAAAATAAAGCCTTGGAAACATTTAAAAAAAGTATGCATGGTATAATTTAAATAAACAAGACGATGATAGAAAAATAAAAAAAACATAAGATGTAAAAGGTCGTTCAAACCTTTGCATCAATGATGCTCAAATCGTTTATTTTTATTTTGAGAGGATCACATCCCCGAATAAAGCGCGCATTGCAATTGGGCTAAAACAAAACGTCAAATATTTAAAATTTTAATGAGTTAATAAGTATTTTAACAATGTTAGGATTCTGACTTAAAAAATGTTAGACATTTGTTGTAACGGTCGTCATATGACATAGATGAACGCGCCTGGCATTCAAGACAAGAAGACGCATTCAATGTAGGGAATTGATATAATGAGAAGAACAGATATATGGTAACAGATAAAAATCCATGATGAGGTAATATAGGCTTTCGGTTAAAATGGGATGGATTTTAATAACAGCTTCTTTACGATGCTGTCACATGAATGTTACTCAAGCCCCGAAGACTGTGGATGAATTCTGCTGTAGCATTGTGTGAACCAGTGTGAGACATTTTGGTTAAAAAGGAAGAGCATAGCTGAACTCTTTTAAAATACCTCATTCTCAGGTGGAGCAATGTTCTCAGTGCTCGATTAAAGGATCGTCTTGGTAAGATAGGTAAGATCGTTGATATTTCACTATAATTAGGCACTGTATTTTAGGTAGAAAGATGCCTCTCGTCACGCTCAATATTCTCAGTTGGAGTCAAATTCCGTGTCTTTTCGCAACTCAATGAAATAAAATAAGCTTATCACAATTTATCCATCGATATGGGCCACGCCAATAGAACTAATAAACCTACTATGGTAGTATTGTATAGAGGGTTGAATTTACCCGTGAATATACGAATTGTTTATAATACAAGTTAAACTTTTATAAGCCAACCGAGACATTTAACGAATGGAGACACGCGAAGCGATTGTGTTTAGAATATTCTTAAAAGTGTGGTTTAACATAATTATTGGTAAAATTTAGCAACCACCACACTGACCTTATCTATCAATTAACCAAAATATACAGTGTCTCTTACGTCGGGAAATGGTTGGTTTAATTAATCTTAATGGAACACTTCAAGGGTCGTATACAGCCATCTTTACACATTCGTAACAAATCTATTGTGTCTGTAAAAAAGAAGGTGGTTATGAAGGATTGTGGGTGTTGCGACGCGTTGCTTCACTTTGTGACCATTAGGGGTCTCCCCAACTGTAATCTCCGGGCCAGGGTACGCCTCAACAGGTGTTCACACGATGAACGATGAACGATAAGGTCGATATCCGTCTTGCATTCGTTCTCTGGAGTCCTCCCTTATCACCAAACCGCAGAGGAGGTGGTAGTAGAATTGGCCTGGAAGGCACAGAGCTCAAGCTAGGAGACGGACACACGAAAGCGAGAGTGCTGACCCGATGCGTGAATTATTTGCCCGCACAAACTGCGCGTCCGCCATCTATTTTAGGTTGACATACCCATCTGCTTCATGGACCCCGAATTCGACGACGTCCCAGTAGAATTTAATGAAATAAGAAACCATATTTGTCTTCGCACATGCTCTAGGTCTGCGTTCACGGCGCCAAGTGAATTTCCGGTTGTCCGACGTTCCTACAGCACCAACACGTGCGTCGTGGTGGTGGGGACAGACTCAGACGCACTGTGGCAGAAGGGCTGGCAGCGGCTTTTTCGCGTCTGCCGAGCGACGCCTTAATTCAACGCAAATTCGCCTTCGAGATTCGTCGCAGACAACCCTGGAATAGCCGACGCGCAGTAGCTTAGGGTTAGGAAGGGTTTATAGCGACGCGTTTCACACAAACCTACGACCTCTCCGTCGCTTAAAAATTCGGCATTATTCTGGAGCCGTGATACTTAAAGGCTGGTACATACTCGACTTGCGCATCGTTTAAATGTATAGGCTTGTAGTAGTTTTCGCTTATTCGGATAAATATCGATTGCAAGGCAGTGGTGTGTTATTTATTTAGAGTGAACTTCATAATTACTTTAAAACTACATGAAACAAACTGACTGCACGGTTTGAAGCAACTTCAAACGAACAGCTTTTGCAATTGATTTCGATCAATCTTTATAAAAAAAACAATGGTAGACAACTGCCAAAGGTACCCGGAGCTAAGTTAAACCAATAATCGCTAAATATAGATTTGCGGTAAGCGGAATTCATATTTAATTGCGCCACAATTCACTCATGTAAGTTATCGAAGCACAATCAAATAAACATATACAATTCTGTTAAGTTGACATGTTTTTAGAAATTTGGGTTCATCATTTTTACAATGACTGTTTTTTGTTCTTTAAATAAGGCGTGGAACCTTTACGTAGCAGCGTAAAACTTATACCTAGGCGTTGAACTCTTTGTTTGCGTTTCCGATTTAAATTTCTCAGCTGATGCCATATTTTTGCAGAATGTCGAAATTGTCCATAACTTACTGTAGCGTGTTTCCTGTCGCCACAAAAGAGAGTATTTAAAGCAAGCAATAGATGCTCCGTGGATAATTTTTGAGGTATTTCAATGTTCAAATGTATCATCAGCCGGTATGCCATTACGTAAACATTGCTATAAATATTTAACCTTGTGCCGGTTGACTCCCTAGTGTAGGTAGATAAAAGTGACCTCCAAGTCAAATGTTAGTTTGTACCAAAATGTCAAGGCAATCAGAGATGGGCGATTAGAAAACTTTGATGGAATTACGTTTTTATTTTAATCTTGTACGTAAATACTAATTAGCGTGTAATCCAATTGAGCTACTTTATTATATGAGCAGTCAAAACATATTAAACAAACGTGTGCTTTAAATGTATACAATGTAGAATAATTGATTGATACTTTAAAGCATAATTAAGCAGAGTAAAACGTTTCCTCGATTATTATATTAAACGTTAGTTTCGTGATGGCTTTGTTAAACTTAATATAATTAACAATATGTTGACTTTTCCCAATATCTGTAAATTTGTCCAAACGAGCACAGTCCTCTTTATATGTGTAACACCTAATGCTTTACTGTTATATTATTCCCTTTAGGACAGCCGCGGGCTTTTCTATTGACTTTCCTTTGTAACACACGCTGGGCGCCACCACATAGAGTCAGAGTTGCAGACCTCTGTCCAGTAGACATTCCTGTAAACGCTTTACCTATCGTCGCACCCCGTAAACACCGTTCTTATTCGGATTTCAGTACTGACAACGAACTTCCTCCACTTTGTTATCCTTTTTGATAATCATATCGTTATAATACTATATATTCGATACGCAATCTTTTTCTATTTTCTTTGCCTGGGACATGCCAAACCACAGACGCAGGTTACTAAATATTCGTTCAAAGGAACTTTTTTTGTATAGCCCAGGATCTCAAATACAGGAAGGCGCTTTTTTTGTGTTAGAAAAATAGAATTTATAATATTTTGACTTATTCCAATATCTTTAAATATATCCAAACAAGCACAGTCCTCTTTATATGTGTAACACCCCTTTTTACTGTTTTACTTTTATCTTTAACGACAGCCGCGGGCTTTTCCATTGACTTCCGTTAGTACCGCACGCTAGGCGCCACCACATCGAGTCAGAGTTGCAGATTTTTGTCGCGAAGACATTCCTGTAAACTTTTTACCTATCGTTTACCCCGTAAACACAGTTCTAATTCGGATTCCAGGACTGACAACTTACTTCCTCTACTTTGTTATCTCTTTCGATAATTATATAGTTATAATACTATAGATTCGATACGCAAGTTTTTTCTATCTTCTTTGCCTAAAACATACAGAACCATAGACGCAGGTTAATTAATACTCGTAAAAGGGACCTTTTTTGTCTAGCCCAAGCTCTCGAAATCAGGAAGGCGCTTTATAGGTGTCAAGAGAATAGAATTTTTAATATTTTGACTTTTCCCAATATCTTTTAATATGTTCAAACGACCAAAGTCCTCTTCATTTGTGAAACACCTTTTCTTTTTCTGTTATAATTTTACCTTAAAGGACAGCCGCGGGCGTTCCTATTGACTTCCGTTAGAAACGCAAGCAAAGCGCTACCACATAGAGTAAGAGTTGCCGACTTTTGTCTAGAAGACATTCCTATAAACTCCTTACCTATCGCCGCCCGCCCTGAACACAGTTTCAATTTTGATTCCAGTACTGAAAACTAACTACCCCCACTTTTAATAATCATTTAGTTATTATACTTTATATTCGATACGCAAGCCTTTTTTATCTTCTCTGCCTGAGACATGTAGAACCACAGACGCGGGTCACTTAATACTAATTCAAAGGACATTCTTTTGTCTAGCCCAGGCTCTCCAAACCAGGAAGGCTCTTCATGGTTATCAGAAGAATAGGCATTCTTCTTGCTTTTATGTAATTTGGTTATTTAAAAATGTATAATTCGCTATACGGTTAAGGTAGATATTTTTTGTTGCGTTTGATGAGGTGAAAAAATAATAATGAAAAGATAATGGCTACGCTTTATTACGGTCACGAACAGTCAAACGTTCAACATTTACACCAATAAAAATTGCCAAAGGAATAGTCGATAATAAAGAATAGAAACAATTAGGATCTCGACAAATAAAATGTTTGGCAAACACGCAAAAGCGGTTATAGGAGGGCTCAATCCCTAACATATGTTTGTTGTGTTTTCTGTTACATATGGTTTGCTTTCAGTTTTTTTTATGTTGGGTTTAAAATGTGCGTTGCCTTGCGGCACCGAGGCGGACATATTCGTATACAGTCGGCAAGGCGCCCAATTGTCAGTCTGCCTCTCAAATGTACGCCTTGTGCAACGATAGCCTCCGTGAGTATTTTCTTGATGTGCCCTTGGCTTGCTTTAGCGCACGACTATCTGTAACGAAACCAACGAAGCCCAACCAAAAGAGTCTAGTCACGGTCTTCATTTCAAATCTTGTTAAGGTAACTGTAACTCCCCTATAAGATCGTCATAAACTTGTAATGCTTACCAATATATAATTTTTATCAGTTTCGCAGCGACACGAGTTACGACGGGCAAGTATCCCTCAATGATTTCGAGACTCCAAGCCAGATATGTGTTTTCTGACTGCTCGGTCACATCATGAAGTGCTACTGATCTGGCTCGACAGTTCCTACGGAAAAGGTGTTCAATTTTGTTAACAAAAAGTTGATTGTTAAGTATTTTGTCTTACAGCGTTACAGCACTCTATAATCTCTTGGTTACTCGGTTCCGATAGAGCGGAGCACTATTGCAACTCCGAGAGTACCACACTCCGCTTACGCAGTTGGAACGTTTTTAATTGTGAACTTTTTTAGAGTTTTTTGATGGAGTTTTCGCGAATCAAAAGGGCGAACTGTCTTCCTGTTTGAAACTACTTCTCGCTTTTTTGATCGATTGCATGCATGCAAGTTCTGCAGAAGGTCCTGATCATATTCGCGAGGTATGGTGATTTACATTTCTTCTAAATGCCAATTAAAATGTTCACTTAACAGTTTGTGCAAAATCTATTGGATTCAGATTCGTCGAGACGCCTTCCGCGTTTACACTGACTGAGACGTGGTGTATTCAAGCGTCTCGATTTGCCTATGTGAAATTTTGGACCAATTTTCTTTAAAGGTGTAAAATATAGGTTTGTCAAGTAACAACTCGCTTGTCTAGTAAAGGCTGCAGGATCGAGGGTTCGTTTGCTCTCCTTCTTTGGAGCGGCTAGCTGCTTCTGTCAGAGGATGAGCCACCTACGTAGAAGTGGCGAATCGTAGTCGTCCACAGGCGGCGTTCCGAGGCAGCCAAATCAGCACCGATAGTAACTCTGTTCTTTTCCCAACGACGCATCACGCAGAAATTCTGTAGCTCGAGGCGCTCAACTTCCTACTTGTCTGTGCTGATTTCCGTCTTTAGTTGCCGAAGACGCTGTATAAGGGTCGGCAGATTCTCCGTGCGTAAACATTACCGTCTTATTTCGTTGTTTGAGAGCTTGTCGCGATAGTCCGCTTTGACGAATCATCGAGATTTAAGGATTCCTAGATTTCACCGCCGTCGGATCGGTCGGATAGCGACGCAATAGAGACGAATCTTAGTCCAAAGACTTATATCTACTCGTCTTCACAGTTTTGTACGGAGTTGCTGGAACGCGTTCATGGTGCTTTGAACTCAGAGTTGGGCCGCTGCCTTCGTTTGACCATTCGGGATTATTGTTGATCCCAGGTATGTGAACACTGGAACAAAGTCACCGATGAAAACGTTTTGGGTCACTTGTACACCGTTGAAATCGGCGATGACTTTCAGTATTACCCATCCCACTAAGAAGTTGAACGGAAATAGTGTTAGAGGACAGTCGTCTTGGACGCCAGTGTTCAGGAAAAACTCTCCCGATTCTCCACCAAAGACGTGAACTTTCGCTCGGGTGCACGAGTAGTTTTACTTAAAAAGGTTTGCTATTTTACCATTCGGCCCAGAGTAAGTCCCTGTTTACCGAGTCAAAAGCCGCTCGGAAGTCGTGGAAATGCTATGATTGGCTGTTGCAACTTGTGGCGATATTCCAGTATTCTGGTCAACGCCGGGAGCCATGCAACTTCATTCTAGTTTTTATTGCGATTGCGTCTCCGAGGGCGTAGATTGTTTTCTGAGTTTTTGGAAGTATGGACAGCCTTTAATGCGGGCTTTTCTGGCCTTTGCAGCTTGCTGAAAAGTGTCGTGGGTTATCAAGTCTCCCATTTGCTGTATTTCTGTCCCTTGTTCGGCATATGTTGCTTGTTGGACGGACCTTATAATTAAGTGTTACTGTTATCATACAGATTGCTCCCTACATGTATGGGTTTCGATTTGGTGGGCTGGTGAAGTGAAGCGACGTTTACACGTTTTCGGGCAAAGGTTTATCGGCGGGCGGCTAGGGATATCTTGAAGCGCGCGCACAAGGTTGTTGTCAAATCAGTTATTTTCCTGTCTCCGCGCCCCGGTAAGATATGGAGACTCCGTTGTCTGCCTCCTGTACTCACCGTAGAAGTCGTCCTTCGCGTCGACCTTAGCTTCTTTTGTAGGGGTTAACGCGGCATTGGTGAAAACTATGGTTAGATAGGCGAACTTCGGAGACTGTGGTGGTCAGAGAGAGAAGGAAACAAGTCTGCCTCTTCGTTGCTTCTCTTAAGGTGAGGGGGGGCGCTTGAGGAGCGTCGCTTCCCTTTGCTTTGAATTTGGGACATATCATGAGGTTTTTTGGTCGTTTGGTAAAGGTGGCGTTACCAGCGCAAACCGCATGGTCTTACTTTTGGTCAAGAGCCATTCTACAATACATTTGACTGAGACGAAGTTTATCTCTAGAGGTATTATGCAGACTTTGGCCATATGTTGGGTTGCAGGGACGAAGAAGTTGCCGATGTGGAGGCGGAATTGTCGGGCGGCATACGCTCCACCGACACCGACCTAACCGCTTCCAGAGACTCTAGCCTTATCCTTGAGGCTGAGGTAAGTTTCAGAGGCCCTCAAAACTCATTACATTTTAAGGGGGCGTAAACCATTTGATAATTGAGAGTGTAGATTACCAGTCGATAAAGGGGTAAGCTGTAGGCGAATTATTTTTTAACAGCAACCGGGGGTTGTTTCCCAATGGTGGCGCGATTGTATCTCGAATCTTCTTGTAAGTGAACCCTAAACAAGTCCCTAGGCCAGATTGTCAGAAAAAAACAAAGCGCATCAGAATGGGCTTGTAATCCAACAACCTGGTGGTATAAAACTGCCGGTTCCGAGTTCGAGTGTCACACGGGACGCCGATACTTATATTTTTTTCCTCAAAATCTCTTGTGAATCCGCTTGCTAGAGCATCATAACACTGCTTAGAAATTGGAAATTGCCTTAATAAGGCCTCAAAAAAAGAACGATTATCTGCAATTTAGTTCAGTTGAGAAATATTGGAATCACTCTTAGTAAATAACGACGAGTAGTAGTGCCTTAAGTAATTTTTCCTACAGATTCAAAAGAAATTAGCCTCTACGAATCTTAAAGTTGTGCGCAGAAAAAGTAGTTGAAATCTCGAATGAAGTGAAGTCCCTCTATAAGAACGTCGCTGCTCAGCAAAATAAGTAAGCGGTTGTTTTACTTGGATTTATTTTACAGTGTGCCAAGAGACACTCTCTAGGGTTTAGCTATTCATGACGCAAGACCACATCCTGCGAGTTAATAGTTAACGAAGTAATGCAATCAACATAGGCGGTTAATATGACGTGTTGGTGTGTATATGGGTTTACCAATCGACTATTCCGGTGCATGCATGCATGCCGGCAGCCGGAATCCCAGAAATACCTTATATTTACCTAGGGGTAAAATTAATCCTGCCATCAGGGCATCGGCTCTTGTTCTATAGCCGGGGTAAGGGGCAACGGCTATAGTCCTCTTAGCTGGGTATTCGCTGGGGACGACTTAGCCTTGTTCAGTATTCCTTCTCGACGCTCAGAGATTTTAACCACCATCATCTTCTTTTTCGAGTTTCTCAATATTGGCTTGCGACGCAGAAACGGGTCGACATTCGGTTGTCGATTTCCTCGATTCGGAATTTGGGCATCCATCGAGTTTGTATATACCTCAAGAAAAATGTTACAATCCATGTCACGCACCGTTAGTAACGCGACGTTTCCGTTAGTCAGCGATTCATCCGAGCTCCGGTCCCATTAAAAAAAACCATACATCGATATTAAAAACGACTATTACAAAAAGCTACTAGAATTTGTCTGAAAGCGTTAGTTATAATTAAATAAGTTGTTTTTTCTCCACACCACTTTCCCCTCGGACAAGATCCCCCTTCTTTCGCCGATCAATCTTTGCCGGAGCCTTCTCGGTGGGGAGGTTTCTTGTCTTCCGCGGCTTTGACCTTGATAAAGTTAACGGGTCCTGTAGTGGAAAAGTATGCATAAGATAGTCTAGCAAAAAAAATTTCAGTTTTGCTTTAAGCTTATTTGATTTTACTTGGGTTATAGTTTGTCCTTGCCCCACCTCTTCCTTAACTCTACACCCCACAACCATTGCTTTCATCCCCGGAGGAGAATATTCCACGGTATCCGCGAGTCGAAGAATGTAAGTCCTCTTCCATGTTTTCTCGTACCGGCAGTCTGTATATGCTGCTCAGCGTTTACTCGGGCCTCCGGGATAACCCTTGACCCGCGCAAGCCGTCCCCCAGCAATCTATCTTCTTTTTTGATCTAAGCTATTACTTGTTTTGATACCGGGCATGCAGAAAGGATGATAATGCTGTAAATTAAGAGAAAATTAATACGCAGCCAAGCATTGCTTAGACCAATTGGGAAAACAGTTTTCCAATTTGATGTCTCATACACGTGTTTGAGACACATACCTTCATGTCATCGATAATAATAATAAAAGAGTGCATCAACAACCCATTATTAACAGGGGTAATGTTCGTTATATTTTAGCCTGTCGCGCCTAAACCAATTGAATCAATCCTGCCCCTTTGTACTACGCGCATACACAAGAGTAATAAATTACATTCGATGAAGCACGCTGAAGCAAGCGCGCACCAAAGCATTACACTAACGGTTAAAATGCGCCGAGAATTGCAGCCTCTAACAATCAAAAGATTGACCAATGAAATGGCTGTACCTTCCAACCGTCTTCAAACAAAAGGATTCGTTTGTGGTCCAGTCAGCATCACTTTAACGCTAGACGTTTTGGTTTGGTTAGCTCGAGAATTTACTATGACTTTCAAATTTTAAGCGCATTTTGAGTTATCGTTAGGAACGTCATTGACCGTAGACCAGTTTGCCTCCTTCGTCTCTCTTAGTTCCAATTTGTTTAATGTAAATAATGTTAACCCACAATCGTAAATGTTCAGATGATGTCGCCTATGAAATAAACGTCTTGTTAGGAAGCTTTAGATTGCCAAACTAAGATTATATTGTTTGTTTATCACAAACAACCGGTTTATTCGGACATCACATGTCTCTCAATTGTGTGTTGCAGTGTGCTACATTTAACGACTCAACACAACTTTAAATGGCTTTTGCGACCTCATTGGTCCCATTCGTTGATTGCGAGTGAGTCTTCGGTTATTCTAGTTGCAATGTTTTTCTTCTTTGGCATGTGTGTGCCTTTCAGAAAAGACTTATCTCTAGGAGTAATGAACGCGAAGAGCAAACAGCTTGTCGTCTACGGCCAGGCGAAAGACGGTGGCGAAACTGCGTGTCTTACGGCATTGCCACAATTCGAGCAAGACGGGCAAATATTCGTTTGTTTTCCGTTTCTATATTATCGCAGCGTTGCCAGTCTCAACTGTGAGTCGTCTGTAGCGACCTTTTCGTATTGTCTCGCAATCAAGAATGGTCACATCGCCATGATGTGTTTGAGGCAACGTCTTCTGCATTGGTGGATCCACGTCCATCAATGTTGTATTCCCCACAATCGCGGTTATCGATAGCCGGACGGGACGCGTCACGCAGGCTCCACCACTCGATACCCCTTGCAGTTGGGCAGCACTGGCCTCGTCTGCCCACAAACTGTTTGTCTGTGGCGGTAAGGGAGATACAGGGGGAGGTTTTTTGTCGAGCTGCGAGCGCTGGTTTGAAGGGAGGTTAGTTATTTGTGGCGTTGTTCTTGTCGTCCGCCGTGTCGTTCTCAATCGCCGTCTTTCACTTTTTCTTTTTTGCCCAAAGTCCATCATGGCCACCGCTGCCACCACTAAAGCGAACAGGCTGGCAGTTATCCGGGATTCTTTTCTCTAAAGACGACGCCATTTTGCCAACACACCACATCTCTTCTTGACTTGTGGGTTCGATGAAAGGTTAGATGCCCTGTCCGACGTGTAACTGCTGAGTCTTGGGGGGACAGGGATGCCCCACGGAATTGTTCTCTTTGCTGGGCGCATTCTCGTTGTGGACGGTTTTAGCTGGCGCTCTGTGTAGTTGCTTACGCCCCCGCGAGTAGTCGGTTATCCGGGCAGTAAACTGACCTTATCCCAATCAGCGCGGCTGCCCCCTATCTAGTTCGGCTCGCAGTTGACCAGAATTGTCTGATTGCTTTTTGGTTTGTGCATTTCGTGATAAAAATGTTTATTATTTTTATCATCTTTGGAACTACAATTCCTTTTTTTAAACTTCAAAGAATGTCCCGTTAACAATGGCGAATCACAAATTGCGGGAATCGACGCCGACACTACCGAAATAACGGTCAACGAAGAGGTGGGATTGGCGTTGCAGTGATTACAACGGTGTTGTTACTGACTGTGATTCCGCTAAACGTTTCTCAACACGCAGACAAAGTTTTTTTCCTTTTGTGCTTCTTTGCAGGTCGATTTTAAGCTGTTCAAGTGGCGTCGCATTGCCGGTTGTCTAGATGCTCTCGGCAAATGCCGGTGCCGTCGTAATTTACCTCGGCAAAGAATCCCTTAAATAACCCTGAATGAATTATTTTATCAAATAAAGTGTTCGCACACATTCATTGTCCATCTGTTGCTTCGCTTTCTTTGGGATTTAAGCACATAGACTTTCATTTATGTATTTTAAGGGCGGCAAAATGGATGAATTTTACGGAATCGATAACTAATTAAGCTTAAATGTGGCGGGTCTGGTGGCTTTTATATATTGGACAATGTTGTGTCGTTGATTCTGTCGTGTTAGTTGTAAGTTTTTGAGATCATGAAATTGATGAAGAAGGGCCTTGTATCGAGAGGGGACATGAATGTTGGTGAGTTGGAGAATCAAAGTTGTTCCTTAGTATCCCGAGACTTCCGCTGCCGTTGATTCGCCAACTAGTTTCATTCGTCGGACGCTGTAAAATAGGCCAAACGTAAAAAGGAAGTTCGCACCAATGATCGCATGAGGGACATCAGCCACGATTTATGGGAAAGCAAAGATGCGCCTTAGCTCGAGGTCAACACGAAGAGCACACAGTTTTTTTCTCACTTCGATTGGCAGCCTTGACGACGAAATCTGTTTCAAGTTGTACACGTTCAGACATAAAGTGGGGAATTACGCCCATTCAAGTGCCGGAGTCCTCCATGAAGCGGCGACCGCGTCCAGCATCCGTCAAAAAGAGAATGCGACTGGACGTGTTCTTGCCAGGCGGAGAGAAACCCGCACTCACTGCCTGGCCTCTCCGTGTCCCGACCAAGATCACGAAGAATAGCAGTCCCTTGCTTTCGACCCGAATAGCGGATCAAACCAACAAAGCGTGTCGTCTTGTGTGCTTGATTTTGCGGCTATCGGTCGCTTCTGCTGACGCGGCGAGCGATCCTTGTTCGCCATCATGTTACACATTTTGTGTCTCAAGTGACGCAACTCGTCGTTAGTGAGTGATAAAAACATTTTTTTGGGAGTGAACACATGTGGTTTTACATGCTTTATGGTGTCGTGGACTTTTACTCCAAGAACGCAAGACAAACTCTCGATTATTCGTTGTGGTTTAATATCCACTCATTTGTCAACATTAAAAGCTTACCTTTAAATACCAGTCAACACATAAGACAATCCTTAAAGAAAACAGCATTGTGTTTTACAAGGATACCAGAAGATTGTTCAAAGGTTTTAAATATAATATTATCCAATTTTAAATTAAAGACGAATCTAAATGCTGGCATTGATCTTTTATTGTTTGGGAACAGCATAGACTCCCAAATAGAAACCCTTAATTTTGTTAATCTATTCCATTCTGACAGTTGCCACGCAACCAGGCATACCACCTACATTCATGACAAGCGACATATCTCAAGGTTTTTATTGATAATTTATCATTTTAAAGTACACAAGTTACCGATCGTAAACACAAGTTTTCACCGTTTTTCTCATTCATTAAACACAAACCCCTATAACGTCACCATGTTAAAGTAAATCCTTATAAAGCTGGTTTACGCGAACACTCTCCAGTCTTCTTTGTTTTCCTCCTCGGCACCAGTCAGCCAGTTTGTCGGAATTCAGATTGGCTGGAAATCATGATTGGCGACTCTAAAGTCTCGTTTGATCTCGTTTCGCGTTATGCGGCAATAAGGGTGCATGTCGACCGATACAATAAAAAGACATAAATCTGTATATGCTGCGAGTAGAATTGTTTTTAGATTACAGACTTTGCATTTCTAAGACTGGTATAACCTTTTATTTGATGGAAAATGTAAATTGTGTTACACATTTGTTTTAATATTATTTTACGTTATGGGTGCCGAAAATAGGTTTACGTCGATTAATATGGAAAAACTTTCGAAAATTACTATAATTATACAGAAATTAAATTAAAAATTTAATTTTAATTGATGTCACTATTTGATTGACACGACCCACATACTTTAATTTGTTTATGTTTCTTTAAATGTTAGCCTACTATCAAGTGTTATATTATTTTAACCGAAACGAACATTCTTATCAAACATGGGCTCATTATTTGACAAGTCTAATATCTTAACAGTAATTTATCATATATGCACATACATGTGTAGAACCGTGAAACTCACATTGGGCGTGACTCGATTGTGAATTGATGTCCTTACTAAACAAACGGTCGCTACAATCTTTTTTAATGCAGAAGTTCTTGTTATGGAAGCGAACTTTATTAAGAACAAAATACAAAGTCGTGTAGCAATTTGCTGTTTAATGTGCTACGTTGATGAGCATGTTTGCTTAGCTATTGGTGCGTTCCCAGTGTTTAGGTGCGCGCGTGCTTTTCTACGCAACCAATGAGGTTAAAAAAGAAACGCTGCGTTTTTTGTTGTTGCAATGCCCAAAATGATAAAATCGGTTGACGCAGGTTTACGCAGCTTAAAAAGACCAATCCGTATTGTACTCGTTTAACAACATTTCCACGCGAAGCGAAAAAGTTGTCCAGAGATTGAACAAGATGAATCATTTTGTGATGAATCGTAGGCGAAGCTAATATAATGCTCCATAGAAGCATTGTAACAGGTTTTTCCATTCACGAAGAACGGAATTCATAAAACGACGTATAAACATGTCGAAGTTAACACATTTAAATTAATTGAAACAGTTTAACAATAATATATTTAATTGACTGCGTTTGAAAATAATAACGTGTGTGGTTTGAGTGCAAGTTGGTCAGAGACACGATGCTACCAAACCAAACTAAATTCTCTATAGTTCCGCCTTTCTTAATCAACCAATTTAAATGGTTAACATTCAAAGTTTCCCTAGACAGCTTAAGCTCGGCAAGGTGTATGAGCAGTATTCGTACGTTCTTTTAGGGTGGGGCAGCGTTTTCGGAAAATGTCTTTGGTCTCCACGCAGTTGCCTAGTGGCCTGGGACCATCAGGGATTTACAGGTGGCCCAGGTTTTTTTCTGTGGACTTGTTCAAGGGGTGGAAAAAGGATGTTGTTCTAAACGACAGGGCTGAGGGTAGTGCAAACAGCCGCTTTTTCATTTTTTCTCTTCGTTTAATTCCTTTTTAGTATGAAACTTTCCAAGGCTTCTGAAAGAATTAGGATCGTGTCATAACGCTACTCGATGTGTTCTTTTCTCGGGACACATACGGGACGTCTACCGCATTTCGAGGTTGAAGATCAGGCGGGCCTACCCAATGTTCGGGAGCCCAACGATCATTTGCTGGCTAGCCCTTGCTCTTCTGATCGTAAGCGTCGTGGTACTGCACTTCTCTTACTGCCTGTGTGTGTTTCTGCTGCGCAAAATGAGCGCCGATGCCCTTGCAGGGGCCTTCTGCCTTCGTCTCGTCCTCGGTAGCCGGTGACCGTTTGTATTCTGCCAATGTTCTTCGTCTTGTTTAATCAGTCGGCTTATGCCGAGCACATTTAATTTCAAGAGACCAATTGAGAAGGTGAACCCAAGAGCAGTCGGATGCCCCTAGCACATGTAACGGTCGCTCTAACATTCAGCTGGCTGCAATAATTTAACGGGTATGATGGTATTTCCGTCGTTAGTTTTGATTTTTTTATGAAATAAATTAATAAATTCGTTCCTTCTTTTGGTTTGTCTTTATGTCGTGCAAGTGACAACCTGTCGAAGCTTGTGATGTCATAATTAACATAGTGATGATGGTAGTTTAGGGTTGAATCAAACAGAGGCGCACTACAATAGGTAAAAAAGGTGTACGGTCAGCATCGTGATCATTCCCGTTAGGATGACCGAGACTTGTTTGCCGAAATCAATCAATAAAATGAATACAATTCACCACGGTTAAAGCACATTCCATGCCGTTGAAATTCGCCAGGAAAATGATGCATTTAAACAAAAAACAATATATATTTATTGGTTTCAAATAACCTCAGTTGATGAAATAAAATGCGATTTCAAGCCGAGTGAGAAAAACAGACAACATAAGCTTGTCTTGAGCCCCACTCTTAGGAACAAAACACGAAAACGTATCGCAGCAGCAATTGACATTTTTCAATCAATGCAAGGTACTCCTTTCGTAATTGGAACGAGGTGTTAGATACTAAATACGTTCTTGGATAAATTACGATAAATTATCTATGGAATTCACTGATTGACATACCCGGAAACCTTGCAACGTTGAAGTTTTTTTATTCAACTTTTGCACTTTACATCCGAATTGTGCATTTTTTCATAGTGGAGCTGACGTAGACAATTTATTATTAAGGTTATATTCTTTAGAATACAATAAAGGAGTGTCTCGTACTAAACATCTATAGCTGTCGGGTAATTCCATTCTAGAGTTTCCCTGTGCAGATGACCTCGGTTGGTTTAAGCAATTATTCAACATTTTTGTTCCGAACATCACCTCAGTTTTACTGAAGCCATAAAGATGCACTCATCGCCACCAACTGTTTTTTGATTCATTTCATTTAGTAAACACATTTTTAATCATTTCTGGCAGGGAAACACCTTTCTTCTAATGCTATTTTAAACCAACTACAGATCGAATTCACATGAAATGGTTTCTAAATATATTTTAAATGCGCAGATTGCCAAGGCAAGCAAATATATTGATAAGAGGTAAGTTAATGAGCAACAGGGAATGACAGGTAAATAAAGATGTGTCTGGAAAACAGTTCTTATTGTAGCACGCAACATTTTCATGTGCCTTGTTACTGAAACATAGAAAACTCAATTTTAATAATACTAAGCAATTTATTGACAAGGTAACTAAAATGGGAATGATATAGGAGACGAATTGAAGTTAACGGAAATCAGTTCTTAATATATCCTAAACGTGTATGCCTAACGTATATGAAGGAAGTTCGATCTGCGCGTCTCGATATTTGTTCTTTCTTAGGATGCTTACTCGTATGCGGTGATTCGTTGTTTGCTTAAAGTACTCGTTTTATGCCTCTCTTTGCTATTTGCCTCAACACAATCTCTGGCGGGAACAATGAAGTCCCCACATTTGATGTGAAGACGGACAGGGATTGTAATTCAAGGTCAAATGGCTCGAAGCGGTAGCGCGCAAACCCGTACACCGGCTGCGTACAGGGCACAGGCGTGTTTGAACTGACTCGTTTATCATCATTTATTATATTCACCGCGACGAACTCGACTGACTCGTGATTGACGGGGGTCTGGAGCCACAGACTCAAAAACTAACGCGCACTTTCGCGGGTTTCGAGGGTTTTTGTGACTGCCTAAGCTGAACAACTGAAATCAACAACATTCCTACCGAAAACAAGTCCTGAAGCACGCGTTAAATTTATTGAATTAAATACGACGTGTATAGTTTCGTTGGATTTTTGTTTCGAAAATTTTTCGCAAAACCATGGTTTTAGCGTTGTGGATGAAGGAAAAATTTCAGAATGACTTCTCGCTAACTTTCCACCACTGTCTCTCTTTCTCGACAACACAAGCGTTTTTGGTATCTTTTCATCTCAGTTTTCGTAATTAATCACTTAATCTCTAGCATTTTTGACCCTTTACTAAAAAAATGTGTTTTCATGATAAGTGGTGGTCCTATAATAATAATAATAATAATAATAATAATAATGTTCGCTTTATTAAGCTCACGAGGACCAAAACTTTCAGCATCGAAATTTACAATAACAAAAACTGTTACAGGAAGTGACGATTATACGTAGAAAATGCAGAATAAGTAAAGAAGAATAAAAGAAGTAACATCAGGGTGAATTTGCAAAAAAAGGCAAATTTAATCCACGGAGTATAAAAAGTTTGGCAAACGGGGAATGGCGGCAATTAAAAGGCCCTATCTTATGTTTATTTATATCCTCATGATAGAAGTGCCTCTGTTAGCTGCTATACCACGGCATTCGTTAACCGACGTCATCCTTGCGTTTGTTTCTGCAAAGCAACCCCGCACGTTATCAGAGATCAATAAATTACCTTGATAGCTGTTTCATAGTTGACTTTTTATCAAGGATAGTTTACGTTTAATAACTTATGACCGCATCTGCTTTTGTGTTCAGTTGACAAAAAAACAATGAGGCAACATTAATGCTTACGCATTAGAAGGACCTTTTTGGTAAACATTTTGCATCTCACTTTATGCGCATTCGTGATCAAATGCCTAAGCGTCTGAATGTGTTGGTGTGAAAAGCGAAAAACGTGGACTTTGAGAGTCTTCTGTTTGGTGATTTTCGGTGCTCTGTCAATGACACGCCAACGATTATCCAGATTACGAAAGTAGAACTCTTTATTCCCCATTAAGGTTCTATCGACGCCCAGTAAACCTTTTTCTGTTCTTAAGACGGTTTTGAGAGACGAAAACTCACTATGGAATCGCTTAATAGGCCTTTTACAGACAAAAAACATGAAAAAACACATTTTAATCAATTTATTTCGTCTCGCATATAAGATTTCTCTGCAAATATTGTCATTTTTAGGGTTATTTCACGATTGAAAATTCTTTATATTTTTGCGTAGCCATAACGTCGTCTAAATAATTTCACACTCTTTTAAATACCCTCGTCTCATTCTTTTCCATAGCAATCGATAACGAATTGCTCAAACTTGTTTAAAATTGCCTGCTAATATAATATAATAATAATTGTAGTGGTTTTAATTGAGGTCACGAGGACCAAAACTTTCAGCATTAAAAAAGGCAGGATAACAAATATTAGATGCGAAAATTGTCTTGTAGTTCCTGTTTAACCTGGTCTGGTGAGACTAAAAATCGGGACAAATAGGGAATGACCGAATTGCGATATGCCGCCGTTCTTGTTGGAATTGAACGGTATGGACGGCGCATTGGTCGAAGAGATTTACATTCGGATAAACTGGAATAGAGGGGATGGGAGGGGTCATTTAAAATTCGGGCAGCGATTAATGAGCAGTTATTGAAGTGGCGTTCAACGATGATTCCTTTGATAGAGAGAATAGACAGACCGCTAGTAAACGAGATTATTTTAAAAAGTCGATGAAGGGTTAAAAAGTCCGAGCATTTAAGACCAGGGAATATTACTGGGGAACAATATACAATCAGGGGAATTATACAGGCATGGACGAAGGTTTTTATATGGCTCGAGCTCAAACCAAGTCTCCTGAATCGGCGAACAAGGAAGCAAAGACGGCGGCTTTTACCAAAGACAACATCGACATGATCACTCCACGATAACCGACTGTTAAAAATCACCCCGAGATACTTTGATTTTGGGCTCGAAGCGAAGTTATGCAGTGAAGAAATTTCGGGGGTGTGGGCAGCGGCAGCGGCTGTCAGGGAAAATGTGATATGGATGCATTTTGATGCATTCAGCAAAAGATCATTCTCGGAAGACCACTCAAGTACCTCAGTGACTGCCTGCCCGAGCTGTTGAGAATCACCTTGCGTCTTGCATGGATGGCACAAAGTCAGGTCATCCGCGTATTTTATTAGTGTCGCGTCGTTAGGAGACCGAAGGCTCGACGTGTAGTAGTTGAACAGGAAAGGAGATAGCACAGCGCCTTGTAGTACACCGCAGTTATTTGGCAAGGAGTTTGAGGCTTCATTTCCGACTCTGACATGTTGACGTCGATTGGAAAAATAGTTTTGAAGCCAATAAATCAACCATCCTTCAACGCCATCTTCACATAGGTGAAAGAGGATGCGGGACCGTGAGATTGTGTTGAAGGCAGAGGAGAAGTCCAAGAATACTACCTTCACTGCTTTCGCTCCGGCATCAAGTGAAGAGTGGAGTGTGTGCGATAACGTAGCCACGGCGTCCAGAGTGCTTCTATTTGATTTATAAGCAAACTGGAAAGGGTCATCGGCAGCTTTAAGCGTGTCATCTAATTTAGAGAGGAGGTGCTTCTCAATCACTTTTAACCACACGGATGAGTTTGCAATAGGTCTGTACTTCACAGGTCCAGCAGAGCCATTAGCCGGTTTCGGAATGGGTGTTATAGCGACGTCTCTCCATTCCGAAGGAAAGGAACATTCCCCTAACGAATGATTTACAAGCTGGGTCACAATTGGAGAAATCTCACGGTGACAGATTTTAAGAATCGCTGGGGCGACCCTGTCGGGACCAGCCGCGGTGGAGTTCTTGAGGCCAGCCAAAATTTTGGCGATAGAGGATTCGTGAGCGGGCAGGAAAGCGCTGGGATTAAGAGATCCAACCAGAGGTACCGCGGAATGGTCAGCGGATTTGAAGATAAAGCCATCGTTCAGAGCATCAAGGTCTAGGGCACCACTTGGTAGATGTGGGCGGCGGGTTCCTGTCAATCTGTTAAGATTTTTCCAGAGGTCACCGGGTTTTGATGTTCTGAACAGCTCATCTACAAATATTTTGTTAAGACGATTTACCTCAGCTGTGATCTGTTTCGAAATTGGTTTAATTTCTCGATACCTCCCCTGTCGACAAAGTCGTTCCTTTTTTCGCCTCAGTCGTTTCAGAAATGGAGAAGATATTACACGAGGGGTGAGGGATAGTTCCGTGAGTAGACAATGCGTATCGTACAAAAATCGGAGATAACTATTTATATTGTCGATCTCTTTATCGAAGACTTTGAAATCGGTTGTGGCAACGGCATCTCTTAAATTGCACTGGTTTTGGAGGCAGTGAGAGCGAATACGAAATTTTTTTAGGTTTGGGACAACATTGATGGTTTTTTTACCCTTGCCGTATATATTCGGTAGACCAACAACGATGCAGTGGTCCGACTGGGCTAAAGGTGCACGTTTTCGACATGCATACAGAGAAGAATCGGACACAAATATGTGGTCAAGAAGATTCCCTTCGCGTGTTGGAAAACCGACACAGACTTGCAGTTTTCAAGAGACCTTGGATGGCACATGACCCCAACACATTTAATAGCATTAGCTGCATAGCAGAAAACCTTTTTGTTCGATTTTGACCAGCTGAGATTGATGCAACTCGCGACACCACCACTCTTAGATTCAACGCCGACCACTATGTCTTGACGAAAGCATTCGAAATTCTCTAGCATAAATATGTGATCAAGATTGATGTCCCTAAGAAAGGTTTCTTGTAGACAGACCACGCCGACAGGTTTAAACAGAGCCGTTGTAAGAAGCGAGTGAAAAACGTCAAGTTTGTTGAGAATTGAACGCGTATTAAGGGACGCAAGAGCTGGAAGTAATGTATTGGCGGGATAGCGACTGCGAACAGCATTAAGCCAACCAGCTCGATGCTTCCGCTTGGTCTGAGTGAGTGGTAGTGGCGGGAGTGCAGTAGTTGTAGGCACAAATCCACTGTTCTCATGCGGTCGGTCGATTAAAGCCTCATTATGAATGCGAGAAGCATATTGATTAATCGATGCCTTTTTTTAAAGCATTTGCACTTTAGAAGGGACTCAGATAGACTTGCGTCAACAATCAAGTGTTTGCGGGATTCAGTAAGCTGTTTTCGCGAGTATTGTCGTTTTTTCAAGGGTAAATCCATAAAATTGATGAGTTTAAACAGAGAAATTTTTTGTTGCTAAATGTAGTAAAAAGATCGATGAAGATGTTTTGACATAACAGTTTTCTATAATAAAGCAAAATAATTTCTTTATTGATGCTTGTGGCCGTATAAGGCCCTGCTGTTAATTATTCGTGCATAGAGGCGTTCAAAGCAAACACATCTCAGAAAGAGCACTTGAGAAACGTCACATTTACCTTGCTGAATTTATTCCCCTACAAGTACATTACCCCCGCTATCCGAACGCTTTTTCGAACGTCTCAGGATTCAAATATGTTTACCCGCAACATTGCTACAGGTTCTAGATACTTTACTTTATAACTCGCTGAATGGAATTTGCATCGAAGAAGAATTGATTTTGTTATAAAAAAAAGTGTTAAAGACTACAAGGATTCAAAACAAAGACCAAATTAATTGATAGTCAACCTCCCTTCCGCGGCTTTCTACAACAAAGCAATTGGATTAAGCGCAAACCATTGGTTTGATTGTTCAAATAGCGTTGCCTTACAATTATTCACAAAAAAGAATGTTTTAAGCAAAAACCCATTTGTTTAGTTCAACAAGAAAACGAAGCACTAAACTCAAGAAGATAAATTTACGTAAAGTGGCCCAATCTTAAACTGCGACAAAGTCACGAGAAGTGAGCTTTTGTCGTTATTGCCTTTCACACGACCGAAGACGAATAGGCGTTTAAGAATGTTTCCCGACTGTCACAAAGTGTTTTCTTTAAAAATTCAGATGACGGGCGCTCAGATACAAAAAAAAGTTCAAACAACTGCGATAAAGAACACCGAAAACAAACGCATGCTTTATTTTAAGTCTGAAATGCAAGGAGCCATTCATGAACTCATTGAAAGCCATCGTTGCCCTTATTTGAATCCGCCTAACTAGAGATGAGGCGGAATAGTTTGTCCGCTTTCGAATTCGCCGCCTTCACGAAACGCACTTCCCCAACTACGTCACACTGTTGGCGAAGGAACTCCCAGGGCGACATATCTCGCCAGAGGTAACTTTAGAAGTCTTTGCGGTTTGTAACTCCGGCAATCTCAAGATACATCGGTCGCTTCGCATGGGTTATTCTAGATAAAGCGATTTACAATCGCCCTGAATCCGCTTACCTGAAAGCCATACCTTTTCCAGCACAGAAGGAGTTCTTAATAAATCCGTTTATTGCACAAGACGAAATAGACACAGCAAATCAATCTCAATATAAATTACTTTACAAACGGCAGTAGCTAAGCAAGTGGAAGAGTACAACAACGGGCACGTGATGGACTCGTTATTCTTGCATGTTCCCAACAGCACCCGAACACAATGACTTGGGCTATTGTGATTATGGTAGTTTGGGTTGAATCAAACAAAGGCGCAATAATGATAGGTTAAAAGGCGTACGGTCAGCATCGAGATGATCTACGTTGGGATAACAAAGACTGGTTGGCCGAAATCAATCAATAAAATAAATACAATTCACCACGGTTAGAGTACCGTTCATGACGGTAAATGACTCATTCAAACGACGCATTCCAGTTATTTTGCTTGACTTTTGCAGCAATTACACGCTCGTATTTACTGCCATTACTTTGTGACAATGACTACAGTAATGACTCTCTACAGGTGAACAACAATTGTGGCTATTTATGTTTTCATGGTCTATTGAAGTTAACAATACTTGTTTTCCTTACCGCAGTGAAACAGGCAGGCCCTTGTCCGTGTTTAGAAGGTTAATGTTGTAATTCTCTTGATCACTCAATCGTTCCCGACATAACATCATTATTACCGTGCTTCTGATAAACGGTGTCTGTTAAATTTCATGGAAAGTGCCCTTGAACGGACTGATTTCAATGGCCATTTTTTTGCGTTTAACAGTGTGTCGTTTTATTGATCAACAATTAAGATTGATGGTCATGCTCGTTTTTTGAGAAGCATTTGCAAGGAAAAAGATGCATTTAAACAAAAAATATTTATTGGCTAGTAAAGCACTTCAGTTTTATGAAATAAAATGCGATCGCAAGCGTGGTGAGAATCACCGGCAATGTAAGCTTTCCTTGATCTCCACTTCTTGGCAAAACGCACAAAGACTTTTCGTAGGTGCGATTCCTTTTAAAGCAGTAACATCAAGGAACTCGTTTTTCATATAGGATGCAGTAACCTTTCATACCTATGTACGGGAAATAACAGTCAACCTCTCTTAAATAGGAAATGACAATAAATTATCCACGGAATTCGCCGGCTGACATACCCAAGAATCTTGCAATGTAGAAGAGTTTTCTTATTCAACTTTTGCACGATACATCCGACTCTTGCAATTGTATCACGGTGGAGCTGACGAAAAAAGTGGACAATTTATGACGAAAGTGAACATCTTTAGAACAGAATAAAAGTTTGTGTCGTCCTAAACCTCTAAAGCTATCGTGAATTCTGCGATAGAGTTTCCTGGCCAAGATAACCTCGGTGGGTTAAAGAATTTATTTCCTATTTTGTTCCAAATCGCCAAGTTCACTAAATATCACGTCGGTCTTACCAAAGGCATAAAGAGGCACTCGTCGCCCTTTGCCGTTTGGGCGAAAGCATTCTAGGTGAAATTGCATTTTGCATACACTTTGTATATCATTTCTTGCAACGGAACATCGTCCTCTGATGCTATTGTCAAAGCACAGATTCTTTTCACATTTGGAAAACGCTATTTTCCAGGATAATCTTTAAAAGCAATATCTTCAAGTCTTTTGTTGTAGTTCTGAAAAAATGATGATTAAAAAATGTTACATGGTCACGTCTGATATGAAAGCGTACCAACTTTACCATTAACGTAGCACGGACAGATGCCCTCTTGTCATTAAGATTTTTCAAAATTTGCCGGCGGTCATCCTTGCTGAGCTTGATTTCTTTGTAACGCCCAAACACATTTTGGGGAATACGTAGAAGGATGGTTAAAATAACATAAGCGGGACATCGAGCCTGTCGTCCACAGGCACCGGCCATTTCTTACAAGATTTAGAAGTGACGCTTGACCATAGGTCCGGTTTATTATGGTCACGAGGACCAAAACTGTCCGCATAACAATATTTAATTGAAATTTTACACGACGTAAAGATGACTGTGTTGGTACGAAAAAAACCACATGTGTACAATTATTTATACCAAAACACATTGGTGAAAATGTATCGTGTTTAATAGTGAAAACAACTTAAAATAACATACATAAATATAATGCCTCGATAAAAAGCTGAAATACGCAACGCGCGAAAAAATAAATAAATATATCTGGGTAGGAAATCCTGGAAGCGGTATATGCTGGGTTAAGGTTTAAACAAAGAGCAATCAAAACAGTGGATCATATCATTCTTAAATAAACTATTTGCTTATGAAACTAATTAATTGAGACAAAATTCGGATAATTTTGTTTGATAGCAAAAAAAACAATGAATTAGTATATAACAACCTACATGTCCTTAACAAAACAAATATTTAACAAACAGTGAAGATATTTTGCTTATAACGCCATTGTTATTTAATATTTAGTACCATGAGTTCACATAAACGGATTACGGCGAACAGTCATTATGATATTTATCAAGGTTATCCAACATCGTTTTTATTGTATCGGCCCGGTGTTTTACCAGGTCAAGGCGTGGTATATGATGGACACTTAATGCCCACTGCCCTCCGATAGAAAGCCATCTAGTGTATTCCAGCTTTAGACGGGGTAGCCGTCTTCTATGACGGTGAAGACTGCAATCTGGTCCATCTAGAGTTAGGCCAACACTCTCCCCACCAGTTCAAAATGCCTCACACTTGATCTCAAAAGACCCAGCTGCTTTCATCGACAGTCGTCGAACAAGAGAAACTTTCTACCTTTTCAAACAAGCATCGTAGATTTCCCGTTATAGATTTCATAATTGTTAAAAACCCAACTGAAGGCTTTTAAACCTACGCATTGGTAGAAGATATTAAAACTTTGGAAAATTTTAAAAGACGGGATTTGAGGGGTCACAAAAAATACGAGCAGCAATTTGTGAACAAAGATTGAAGTGGCGTTGAACGATGATAACTTCAATGGAGAAAAAAGGCAGCCTACAAAACAGAAAATTTAATGCCGGTAAAATTAATACAATAAAAAATTATAGGGAATTATACAGGCATGGACAAAGAGCTTAAACCAAGTCACCTTAACCTGAGAACTCAGCAACCGAAGCGACGACATTTACCGAAGATTGTATCTACATGATCACTCAATTATAACCACAGTTGAAAATAAGGCCGAAGAAATTCGATTTTGAGCTCAAAGCGAAATTATTGAGAAGACAGTTTCCAGGAGTGTAAAAAGCCGCTCTAAGGAGATGAAGATGCATTTTAATGCACTAAACAGAAAACCATTCTCCGAAGACCATTCGTTTTCCTCAAAGACGTTCTGCCTTCGCGTTTGATTATCACTATTTGTCTTACAGGTATCGCATAAAGTCAAGTCATACGTGTATTTTATCTGTGTCACGTCGTTTGGGGACTGAAGAATAGACGTCTTGAAGTTAAAAATTAATTGCGATAGCATTGAGCCTTGTAGTTCAACGCAATTATTGTGCAAGGACGGCATGTGAGTTGTTTTATACTTATTCAGCGTCCTGTTTACATTAATAAAATTATCTGAAAGCTGTTTTAATGAATTGTCTTTATTAGCAAAAAGTTTATTAAAGACGGATATTATCCATTTGTATGATTGCAAAATAAGTAATAAAGCACATTTAATAACTAAATTATTTATGGGGGGATGGTGGCGATTGAAAAAAAATAACTTGTTAATATTTGATTGGCTGAAAAAACTTCAAAATAGTATCAATATTCCAGGGATCCCATCGCGGGGCATCGAAGTAAACAGCTATAAGCCATTTGTTTATATAAATGGCGATCATAATGGTTTAAGTTGACAATTTAATCAGACCAATGGATTGTTTTTTTGTCTGGCAATGGCACTCCTTCAAATAAAACCATCCTTCTTGGTCGAATAAATGCACGATATTCGTACACGATCGTAGCAAGAAATACCCTATAACAAATCCAAAACACCTGATGAGCTACTTCTACTTATTTGTTACCTCAGACCTTCAATGCAGGTTGATGGGTTGGGATGACTGTTGGACGACCTTTGTACGACGGGACGACCTGTCCGTTGACGGGATTTCAATTGGAGCAACGGTAGTCGCCTTCTGATGCCGGCTGCCTGGATGGATGGAATTTATCAGAAGCCGAACTTGGTTCTGATTTGCCTTTTGCTATCTTTTCACTGTTTTTTGCACCTTTCTGTCGAAGACAGAGAAGACAGACATTGGTAGGGGGTTTTACGGCAAGGATTAAAACATACAAACAAACACACAAACACCCAAACACAAGTGTGTATCTAGTACGGGGAAATAGATGGGTGGTTAAAAATTTATTTCCAGACCCCGGCGGATTAGACGACGAAAACAACAGCGCGTTTTACTGACACTGACAAATGTCTTTAGCAAGGAAAGAAACAATGAGGATGAAAGGGAGGATTTTAAGCTTAACCACTGTTTCTGTGGTAACCTGCATTTCGAGAAGTACCGCCGAGGATACTAGAGGATAGCTTCTAAAATAAACTTCGTGAATTAATACGTTTGGATTAATGTGAAGCAAGCTAAGGTGGCGAAATGGTCTGCATGAATTTTTGTTTCATTGAATGTTGCGTAAGCAAAGCATGTAACCAATAAACGACGAGTTTATTTGAAGCCCATACCAAATTTCACAGACAAATGTGTTATAAACGTATTATTATCTACGACAACGGTACAGGCAACCGATAACATCTTCTGCTATCAACCAAAAAGGCTGAAATCCTGTTTGCACACACCCGTAGGCCCGAACAACAATCAAAACCTATCAAGGAGGTTAATTTTTATGATAACAACACTAGAGTCTCATAGCGTCCGTAAATTGGGACACAGTGAACGAAATATTTAGGTCGATATCTTCCGTGCTTTAATCTGAATAATACGTTGAGGTTCCCGTGACAGTCATATTATTTTAAGACAGCACCCAACGTGCCACAAAAGACAGTTTCTTCAGAAAAAAGGCAAACAATTCGCCATTTCTTCTTAGGACTTCTCGAAAGGGGCTTGAATTATGAACACCTATTTAACGAACAAGCAAATTACTCCAATACTAAACTCAAAGTACCATGTTTACAAAGACGCATAAATGCCGCCTCGTATTAACTACGTACACACGTTGGTAAGGGCGAAGCAGGATAGAGGCACACCTATAGAACCAATGGGAAAACGTCCTTGTTTTAAGCCTCTTATTAAAACTATCGGTTAACGCGCAGGTCAGGACGACGGAAGCGAGTTACATCGGGGATTTTGCGGCGTGCTTCACCCCACGGAAAAATTCCGACGAGCTGCCGGTTTTATTTTTCCTCCGGGTGCGCGAACACGTGCTTAAGATAATGCGAAAGGGTTCTACCGGGACAGTATTACGGCGGGCGCCGTAATCCAAGGAATCTAGCCCGGCATCTGCGCTCGTCTCCCCCGGGAACTACCCTCTGACCTAACTGCACTCAAGCGGCTTTCACAAGATATTCAAAGAGTTTCCAGACGTGAACAGACAAAACGATGGAAGCGTGCCGCGATTCCTTTCTCGAAACTCTCCGTTCTCCGAACAACCCAGATAAGACGCAAGCGTGCCCCAATTAACTTCCGAAACTCCCCATTCTCTGGATTAGAACAACGCAGACGGGACAAAGCTGCAACAGTGGACCTTCAGCGAGACAGACCAACGAGGCCGGACCCTAAATCGCGTAGTAAACCACGTAACCTCCAAGTGACCCTATATCAATTAAAGTAGTGGTAGGGAATAGAGCAGTAGACGGTCTCGTAGAATCGAGCTCAAGCGTGTTTTTATGCTTCATTCTGATCGCTGCCTAAGCTAGCAGCGAGCGCGGGTGTCGAATTTCCCCAAAGGGCTGTATCAGACCCCGTATTAAAGATCTGAAGTAGCCACAGTCAGCTTCGAAAGAGGGCGGTACACGTGGGATTTCGCAGTGACCCCAGGCCTTTACGCCGACCTATTTTTTAGGGTTGAACTATCTCGAAAAAGAAGACTCTCTCCTTAACTTTAAGACTCGCAAGGTCACCTTCGACAAAGGCAGCGCAAAAACCAAGGAACCGGCAAAACGCGAAATCCATCGAAATCCCAGGAGCGCCTAAGGAAGATTAGAACCTCCTGGATAAACACATGAACACTTTCGACTTTACTACGGCCAGAATTTGGGCGAAACCACGAGTTTTGGTGCGATATCCCTACAACCAGAGAACCGCTCAGGCACATGTATCGGTCGATTGCTACTTGCGAGTGTCATACAACCCAGCGTGAGCCATGACACGACCCAAGTGCTCTTCCAGAGGAAGAGCGACGAAAAATGGCGCCTCTGCGTTGATTTTCGGAAGTCGAACAGTCAAACCGTAAAGGTCGCGTCCCCGATCACCAAGCCAAGGAAGATAATGTGCGGCTGGGACGGTCCGCCGTCTTCACTACGCTGGACCTAGCTTGCGGGTTCTGGCAGATAGGGGGAAATCCGAAGGATCACCAAAATACTGCCTTCGTAACACCATGGGGGCTGTTTGAATAAAACGTCATGCCTTTCGGAGGATATCATCGCTTTCTCGATGACGCGCGAAGACCATGAACGCTACCTTCAGAAAAACATCCCATTCTAAAGGATAAACCGGCTTCATGGGGGGGGGATTGTCATGCCGTTTCCCAGTGCCACTGGAGGTGGCCTGACCACCTGACAATCACCAATATAGCAAGGATGCTAATCCCTACACAATCGAATTCCCGTTATGCAACAAGAAGCTTTCGAAAAGCTCACGCGGATGGTCAGCAGCCCCCAACGTAATCGTCTTCAAAAAGAAGTTCACGATCAAGGCGGACGCGTCCTACACAGCCCTTGCAGCCGTGGTCGAGCAGGAGAAGAAGAGAGCTCCGTCGCGATTCGGTTCGCCGTACGAACACGGCCGAGCGACAGTATTCCGCGACCGAGCGCAAATGTCTTGAAATTGTATGGGCTGTAAAAATGTTATAAGATTACGTACACGGGAAAATATTTACCGTGGTAACTGACCACAACCCCTTGGTGTACCTGCACCGCTAAAAAACCAAGCAGGAAAGTTGAAAGTAGTCGCCTACGCGGTATCCAGAATGCAAGACGAGAAACAGACGCAAGGGGACGTGGCGGTCGAAGAGACCCAAGAACTCTTCAACGAACCAGACGCCGCACCCAACTTCGCCGGCTGAGCGCACGCCGAAACTCAGCCGCTTACAGATAGAATCTGTCTAGGAGAACGTCGAAGAAGGAAAAGGTTGATAAAATAGGATGATATTCCTTCCAGAAAACGGTAAATCTGTTATACTGGACAAACAACTTCAAGGTTTAACCGCGAGAACAAATCTACGTGCCACTGACTATGCAAAAGTCCGTACAAGCAATCATGCAAGATCAGAAGGGACACTACGATTCCGCAAGGACGAACTTTTCCGTCCGCGATCGCTTTTTTTGACCCGAATTTCTCTTGGACAATAAGAAATACGTCCATAAATTCAGTAGATGCCAATCAACCGCTTCGCGAGCACTAAAAGATAACTTTTTGCCCTCTCGAACAAATTAGTTCTTGGAATGGGACATCACCGGAACGATTTTGGACCCCGATGGAACCAAATAATAAACTTTCACGATGCTGGACATCTTCACAAAATGGGTTTTAGCCAAGATCACCACGGACACGTGTGTGGCCGAGCTTGCCCGTATACTGCGTGACGAATGGTTCTTCCGATACGGAGCCCCTAAACAACTACACAACGACAAACGCGCAAACATGAAGAGGCCGAAGCTACAAGATTTCTGCCACCGTTTCTGAGTATAGGCATATCGAACGACGAAGCACAGTACGACGCGCAATAGCCCGTTTAAGGTCTAACTTGGACGGAGACCCTTGCTCGGAATTGACCGAATGATCCAGCAAGTCAAAAAGCAATTGCTCGGGGACGGCGTGCGTAGACCAAGGGCGGTCCCGGAGGCCCGAGCTGACCCAACACCAAGGCCAGTTGGTCTTGGTTATGAATCGCGCGCGCAACACAAAACGCGATGACGGGTCGATAGGACCCTTCAAGGTCATCGAAATCCCGCGAACGGGAACCGTCGCCGTGAAATTCAACAACGGTGTACATCAAACGGTCAATCGAACTGATGCAACGGTTTTCAACGGGCTGTCGCGTCGAGCAAATCGAAAGACAACCAAACCCCTACGATTCGCCGATAACGTGGAAAAAACCTCCTCGGGGGACAAAAGCGACAACATTTTTCGGAGATAAAGCTCTCAGAAATGGCACAACAAAAACACTGGACCATTTTGCAATCCATTCGTTTTGGGACCGAATGCGAGACGTGTATATATAAAGTTAATCGGAAACGTCAAATGCCAATGTTCTCGCTCATCATTGTGCAAAATTCTCGTTCATTCATGGCACTTTATTTATTTCTACGTCTGCATTTATTTTTTTTGCATCGGGGTTACCTTTGTATTGGGTGAATTTATATTTACTATAACTAAATTCGACTCAATCCTGCAAATAGCCTAACGTGGCACGCAAGAGGTACAACAACGCCGATACCTGGCCAATTTCGTGCCCAGCTAAAACTCTCGTGCAATGTAGGCGACCTTGCAAACGCGACTTGGCAGAAAGCGCGCACGCGCGCATTGTGGGTTTTGCAAAGGCGCCGCGTTGTCAGCTTGCGGCCACGGGATTGGCTAATGCGCAGTGTGCGCAGGCGAATTCACGCGTAGAGAGGCGGAGTGGAAGAAGACAACTTCTAGCCGACTGTTCAAAGATATTCATGCAAAATCTCAATTTCTTGCGTTAGGTTGGCTGATTGAAATTTTTAATGCGAAAGTTCTGATTGTTTTTGACCCATTAGAACGAACCAGAAGAAATAGAGAAACGCCGAAATAACCTTCCTGCCTGCAGTCGCGCCGATTTAGGTGGCGAATAAGAAAAGTGGAGATGGCGACGCGTTGCTTCACTTTGTAACCATTGTGCGTGTCCTGAACATTACTCTCCGGGACAAGTACGCATCAACAGGTGTTTACACTGTAAACGCTGAAAGATTAAGTCGATATCTTTCTTGCATTTGTTCTCTGCAGTGCTTCCCCCTTTAACCAAACCTCAGTAAAATGGGTAGTAGAAGTGGCCTGGAAAGTTCAGAGCTCAGGCTTGTTGGTGTGCTGGGAGAGTGCTGACAACGACGGGTGCGGCGGCTAACGTCCTCTGGGAAGATGAGTTGACTGCCTTGGAAGCCACAGCGAAACAATCAATAGCGTGGACTCACCGGTAGCCACCGCAGCGACGGCAGCCAATCGGTTGGATTCTTCTGCGCTGGTAGCGCTTCTATTGGCCGAGGAGACAATGTATTTACGCCCAACAGAACCCATCTGATCCGCAGACGTCAGTTTCTGATTAGTTATCTCCATCTGATTGGTAAGTGGGGCTGATAAATTTTATTAGATATTCCACGTTTCTACTAATTGAGCCTCAGACTGAAAGTGAGAAGATGTGACAGGCAATTCAGCACACGACCTATGAAGAGGAGAAGGAGACGTAAAAGGGCACGACATCTGCGAAAAAAGGTGTCACTGGAGACCAACTATTAAGATAAAAAATGATTTCAATTGTGAATTGCGGTTTCGAATTTGTCGGTGGAAGGAATACAGACGACTTTAACATCGGAATTATAAGCATGTGCGGACGTTGGCAACGATTACCCCCTTCTTTCCAAGCGAAAGATAATGTTTTACTTCGAGTAGACAGCGCAACAAATGCATGCAATCAGCTGCGTAAAAGGTTGTAGGGTCAAGCGAAAGCATTCAATCTACCCATAGCGCCCCGATGGAACACGAATGAAGTCGGCTTGCAAGAACATGACCATAAAAAGCGTCAAGCGAGTGCTGGAGATGTTAGATTGACTGTCATAATCCATGTCTAAAATGACACGATAAATGTTAGCTATGTCGGCTTTGATAAAAGCACTGGCACTTTTACGTCTAAAAAGACGTTCATTCGATACTTTATATCAACTGGTATGCCATTTGCAACAACAGAACCTTAAAAAACGTCAAGCGTATGCTGGAGAGGTAATAATGACTATCATCATCCATTTCCAATTTACACTATAGATCTTTGCTATTACGGATGTTATAAAACACTGGCTCTATAACTACCAAAAAAAGGCATTGCTTCGAAAAGTTATTTTTAACTTGTAAGTCAATTTGCAAAAACAGAACCTTTAAAAAGCGTCAAGCGTGTGTCCTGGAGATGTTATATTGCCTGTCATTTTCGACGTCCAAAATAACACTATAGATGTAAGCAATGTCGGCTGTAATAAGAGCTCTGGCACTTTTACTACTAAAAACAACATTCTCTTGTAAAATTTATATCGACTGGTATGCAATTTGCAAAAACAAAACCTTAAAAGGCGTCAAGCGTATGCTGGAGAAGAAAAATTGACGGTCATCATCTATGTCTAAAATGACACTATAGATGTAAGCAATGTCGGCTGTAATCAAAACACTGGCTCTATAACAACCTAAAAAGGCATTGCTTCGAAAGTTTTATCAACTTGTTAGTCAATTTGCAAGAAAATGATCATAGAAAACAATGTCGGCTTTTATTAAAGAACTGGCCCAATTATTACAAAAAAAGACGTTCTTTAAAAACGCTCTATCGACTGGTAAGCAATTTGCAACAATAGAATCTTAATAAGCGCCAGGCGTATGTTGGAGATGTTATATTGACTGTCATCTTCAATGTCCAAAATGACACTATAGATGTTTGCAATGTCGGCTGTTATAAAAACACTGGCTTCATAACCGAACCCAAAAGGCATTGTTTCGAATTTGCTGTCAACTAGTAAGTCAATTTGCAACAACAGAACCATAAAAGCGGCATGCGCGTGGTTGAGATGTTATATTGATTGTCATCATCCATGTCCAAAATGACACTATACATGTAAAAAATGTCGGCTTTGATAAAAGCACTGGCACACTTACTACTAACAAAGACGTTCTTCCGAAAACTTTTTTCGACTGGTATGCAATATTCAACAATAAAACCTTTATAAAGCGCCGAGCGTATGTTGGAGATGTTATATTGACTGACATGATCCATGTCTAAAATGACACTATAGATATTTGGAATGTCGACTGTTATCAAAACACTGGCTCTATAACTACCCAAAAGGCATTGTGTCGAAAATTTCTATCGTTTTGTTAGTCAATTTGCAACAACAGAACCTTTAAAAGGCGTCTAGCGTATGCTAGAGAAATTATATTGACTGTCATTATTCATGTCCAAAATGACATTATAGATGTTCGCAATTTCCGCTCTAATAAAAACACTGGCTCCATAACTACCCAAAAAGGCATTGTTTCGACAAAGAAAATCGATCGGTCAGTCAATAAGGAAAAACAGAACCTTTAACAAAGCGTCAGTTGTATGCTTAAGAGGTTATATTGACTGCGATCATCTATGTCCAAAATGACACTATAGATGTTAGCAATGTCGGCTGTAATAGAAACACTGACTGTATTACTGTCCAAAAAGGCATTGCTTCGATATTTTTGTCGACTTGTTAGCCAATTTGCACCAACAGAACCTTTACAAGGCGTTATGCGTATGCTCGAGAGGTTATATTTATTGTCATCATCCATGTCCAAAATGACACTAAATATGTTAGCAATGTCGGCTTTGATAAAAGCACTGGCACGTATACTACAAAAAAAGACGTCCTTTTGAAAAGGTTTATCGACTGGTATGCAATTTGCAACAAAAGAACGTTGCTTAAGCGCAAAGCGTATGCTAGAGATCTCATATTGACTGTCATCTTGCACGTCTAAAATGACACTATAGATGTAAGCAATGTTGGCTGTCATAAAAGCACTGCCTATTTTACTACTAAACAAGATGTTCTTTCGAATAGTGCGATCGACTTCTATGCAATTTGCAACAACAACACCTTTTTAAAAGCGTCAAGCGTATGCCGGAGACGTAATATTGACTGTCATCATCCATGTCAAAAATGACACTATAGATGCAAGCTTTGTCCTCTGTAATAAACACACTGGCTCTATGACTACCCGAAAAGGCATTGCTTCGACACTTGTGTCAAAAGGTTAATCAATTTCCAACAATATAACCTTTATAAAGCGCCAAGCGTATGTTGGAGATGTCATATTGACTGTCATTTTCCATGTCTATAATGACTCTATCGATGTAAGAAATGTTGGCTGTAATAGAAGCACTGGCACTTTTACAACTAAAAATACGTTCTTTCGAATCGTTCTTTCGACTGTAATGCAATGCGCAACAACAGAACCTTTAAAAGGCGTCTAGCGTATGCTAGAGAAATTATATTGACTGTAATTATCAATGTCCAAAATGACACTATAGATGTTCGCAATTTCGGCTGTAATCAAAACACTGGCTCCATAAGTACCCAAAAAGGCATTGTTTCGACAAAGAAAAAATTGATCGGTTAGTCAATTAGCAACAACAGAACCTTTATTAAGGCGTAAATCGTATGCTGAAGAGGTTATATTGACTGCCATCATCCATGTCCAAAATGACACTATGGATGTTACCAATTTCGGCGGTTATAAAAGCACTGGCACTTTAACTAAAAACAAAGACGTTTTTTTCAAAACGTTAAATTGATTATTATGCAATTTGCAACAACAAAACCTCTAAACAGCGTCAAGCGTATGCTGGAGAGTTTATATTGACTGTCATCATCCAGGTCAAAAATGACACCATCGATGTTAGCAATGTCGGCTGTAATAAACACACTGGCTCTATGACTACCCAAAAAGGCATTGCTTCGAAATTTTTGTCGACTGGTTATTCAATTTGATGTTTGGCTTCCAGGTTCTTCAATAAGTTCTATTTTTAAGCTTCTATTCTTTATTTTAAGTTTGATGTTTTGGCTTGCAGTCTCTCTACTAAGTTTGATGTTTGAGCTTGCAGTCTCTCTACTTAGTTTGATGTTTAGGGTTCCAGTCTCTCAACTAAGTTGCATGTTTTGGTTTCGAGTTTCTGTTCTTAGTTAAATGGTTTGACGTTCAGTCGATCTACTTAATTTTATGTTTCGGCTTCCAGTCTCTCTTGTTAGTTTAATGTTATGGCTTGCAGTGTCTCTACTACGTTTGATGTTTTTGGCTTCAAGTCTCTCAACTAAGTTGCATGTTTGGCTTTGAGTCTCTTTTTCTTAGTTCAGTGTGTTTGCGTCCACGTGCTTTACTTTATGTGATTTTTGGGCTCCCAGTCTCTCTACGAAGTTGAATTTTTTGGCTTGCAGTCACTATTCTAAGTTTGATGTTTGGGCTTCCAGTCGCTCTTATAAGTTTGATGGTTAGGCTTCTAGTCTTTCTATTAAGTTCGATGTTTGAGCTACGAGTCTCTCTTCTTAGTTCAATGTGTTAGCGTCCACTCTTTTTACTTAAATTCATTTTTTGGGCTTCTAGTCTCTCTACGAAGTTGAATTTTGTGGCTTGCTGTCACTCTTCCAAGTTTGATGTTTGGGCTTCCAGTCGCTCTTATAAGTTTTATTTTTAGGCTTCTAGTCTTTCTGTTGCGTTTGATGTTTGGGCTTTCAGTCACTCTACTAAGTTGAATGTTATGGCTTGCAGTCGCTCTTCTAAGTTTAATGCTGTGGCTTGCAGTCGCTCTACTAAGTTTGATGTTGTGGATTGCAGTCTATCTACTAAGTTTGATGCTAAGGGTTCCAGTCTCTCAACTAAGTTGCATGTTTTGGTTGCGAGTCTCTGTTCTTAGTTTAATGGTTTGACGTTCAGTCGCTCTACTTTATTTGATGTTTGGGCTTCCAGTCTCTCTTCTAAGTTGCATGTTTTGGCTTCGAGTTTCTATTCTCAGTTGCATATTTTCGCTTCCAGTTGCTCTTATAAGTTTAATGTTTATGCTTCCAGTCTCTTAACTCAGTTGCATGTTTTGGCTTCAAGTCTCTTTTCTTAGTTGAATGTTTTTTTGTCTTTTTCTCGCACTACTTAATTGGATGTTCGGCCTTCTTGTCTCTCCACTAAGTTTAGTGTTTTGGCTTGCAGTCTTTCTACTAAGTTTGATGTCTAGGCTTCTTGTCTTTCTAAAACGTTTGATGTTTTGGCTTCCAGTCTCACTTCCAAGTTGATTGCTTTGGCTTGCAGTCGATCTACTAAGTTTAATGTTGTGGCTCGCAGTATCTCTACTACGTTTGATGTTTGGGATTTCAGTCTTTCAACTAAGGTGAATGTTTTGGCTTCAAATCTCTCTTCTCAGTATGATGTTAAGGTTTTCAGTCTCTCAACTAATTTTGATGTTTAGGCTTGAAGTTTCTCTACAAAATTGATGGTTCTGGCTTCACGTCTCTCTACTCAGTCCAAAGTTTAGGCTTTCAGTTTCTCTACTTAGTTAAATGTTTTGGCTTCTAGTCGCTCTATTTAGTTATATTTTGGGCTTGCAGTCTTTCTACTAAGTTTGATTTTTTGGCTTCAATTCTCTCGACTAATTTTGATTGTTTGGCTTGCAGTCTCTTTACTTAGTTTATTTTTTTTTGCTTCCAGTCTGTCGAAAATTTTTGATGTTTAGGCTTGCAGTCTCTCTTCTACGTTGAATGTTTTGGCTTCAAGTCGCTCTATTTAGTTTTATTTTGGGGCTTGCAGTCTCTTAACAAGGTTTGATGTTTGGGCTTCCATTTTCCTTACTAAGTTTGATGGTTGTGCTTGCAGTTTTCCTAAAAAGTTGAATTTTGTGGCTTTCAGTCTCTCGACAAATTTTGTATGTTTGGTCTTGCAGTCTCTTTACTCTATTTAATGTTTTTGCTGAAATGTTTTGGCTGCCAGTCTCTCTACTACGTTTGATGTTTGGCCTTTCCGTCCTTTTTCTCATTTTAATGTATTGGCTTCCAGTGTCTCTTTTCAGTTGATTGTAGTGGCTTCCAGTCGCTCTTATAAGTTTGATATTTGGACTTGCAGTCTCTAAACTAAGTTTGATGTTTGGACTTCATGCCTGTTTACTAAGTTTAATGTTTTGGCTTAAAGTCTCTCGAGTATGTTTGATGTTTTAACCTGCAGTCTCTCTACTAAATTTTATGTTTGGGCTTGCAGTCTCTACTTTAGTTGATATTAAGGCATGCAGTATCTCTACTAGGTATTATGTTTAGGCTTCCAGTCTCTCTTCTTAGTTTGATGTTTGAACTTTCAGTCTCTCTACTCAGTTATGTGTATTTACCTTAAGTCTTCTACCTATTTTGAATGTTCGGGTTTGTTGTCTCTTTACTCCGTTGCATGTTTGAGCTTCCAGTCTCTCTACAGATAATGATGTTTGGGCAAGGAGTCTCTCTCTTTTTAGCTTGATGTTTTGGCGTTAAGTATCTCTACTAAGTTTGATGGTTGAACTTCAAGTCTCTCTACTAAGTTAGATGTTTACACTTCCAATCTCTCTTCGGCGTTTTATGTTTGGGCTTTCAGTCTTTCTACAAATTTTGAAGTTTGGGCTTTGAGCCTCTCTATTTAGTTCAATGTTTGGGCTTTAAGTGTCTCTACTAAGTGTTTTGTTTTGGCTTGCAGTCTCTGTAGTAAGTTTAAAATTTTAGGCTTTCAGTCTCGTTACTTAGTAAAATGTTGAGGCTTCCAGTCTCTTAACTAAGCTTGGTGTTTAGGCTTCCAGTCTTTTGACTTAGTTAAAAGTTTGGGCTAGCAGTCTTTCTAGTCTTTTGAATGTTTTTGCTTCCAGTCCGTCTACTCAGTTGAATGTTTTGGCTACTAATCTCTCCATTTCGTAGATGTTTGGCTTTCTAGTCTGTCTACTAAAGTTAATGTTTTGGCTTCCAGTCTCTCTTTTAAGTTTTTTGTTAAGGCTTTAAGTCTCTGGTAAAAGTGTTGCGTTTGGTTTTTCAGTTTTTCAACAAATTCCGATGTTTAGGCTTCAAGTCCCTCTACTAAGTTTGATGTTTGGGTTTTGAGTCTCTTTATTAAGTTTGATGTGTAGGGCTTCAAATTTCTCTTCTTACATTAATCTTTGGGCTTCCAGTCGCTTAACTAAGTTAGATGTTTGGGCTTTCAGTTTCTCAATAAAGTTTTATGTACTTGCTTCAAGTCTCTTTTCTAATCTCAAGCTTTCCATAGAGTATTTTACAATCATAAGATCGATACAATTGTCGCTTTAAGGAAAAAAACGAAGGCAATGGATTAAAAAAGTGATTCTTCCAAAAAAACGTCATTAGACGAGTTTTCCGCAAACACAAATCTATGTCTCCGCAAATCTTGAACCCAAAGTTTGCGGTTCCCCGGTAATCTGATGGTCTATAACTTTTATTGTTAAATAATCGAGATAATCGCTGCAATCACCAAGCTCGAAATTCTGTTGTCACTTATTTTTCGAACATGTGATTATAATTTAGTAACAAATTTTCATGACTGCTTGTCGAATGCTTTTTTTAGAATTAATGCATCTGAATATTTAACAGAAAACTGCATTTAAAGCAATTTATCTTAAGTTTTTTTGATATAAATCAAAATAACCTGAAAGCGATTTTTAAAAATTACCGTAACGAGGTTAAAATTTTTTAAAGAAGAATAGGATTCTATTTCTTAATTGCTGTTTATAAACACCTTAACCCAGTCAATTGAGCCATAACACTTCTTTTTCAAAACCACACTTAGTTCGATTGATTTGTTTTTATGTTTTTTTTAGTAGTTAGACATCAGCAACCAGGACATTTTGTTAATGAGAACTTTGAAGGGGTTTCTCATGTTTAAACATCATTGTTCGATTAGCACCAACGGAGTTTGACCGGGTTTAACCGGGAAAAAAATATTTAGACGGAAGGTGTACGTTGAATTTCTTGTAAAAACCTCGTTTATTCGTAGCAACGTTGTCATCCTTACTTCCTGCATTATATTGAAAATCGTGATGCAACAGTTGTAATCTAATGTATTTCAGTAATAGAAAAAAACTATATTAAATTGAAATAGAATAGCCTAAATCTTGCCGATCTGCAAACACGTTTCCAACAATGTGCCAATGTTCTCGGTCATCATTGTACATAACTCTCGTTCATTCGTGCCAATGTATTTATCTCGATGTCTTCAATTTTTGTGGTATTGAGGGAGTTTATGCGCAAGTTTTGATAAAGGATACATCAGTATTTGGGGCATTAAGAGGTGCTTTAACAGAATTCAACTCATACTGCAAACAGCCTTACGTGACACGCTAGCGGTTCAACACTTCCGATACATGGAAAACACCGACCTCAGATGCTGTGCTGTTTGTGCGTCCATGCAAACGCAACTTTGCAGAAGGTGCTCACGCGCGTTCCTTGTAGTCAGCTGGCGGCCATGGGATTGGTGGACGCGCAGTTGCGGGGTCTTATCAACGCGTTAGTGTGTGTACAATATAAAATAGAACGTCTAACCGGCTGTTGAAGTTTTATTTCTTGTTCATATACATTGTTTATTCGCTCAGACGTATTCATGGTTAATCTAAATGTCCTGCGTAAGGTTGGCTGGAGCAAATTCTTTATACGATCCTTTTTTATCAAACATAAAAGCTCGTTCAACTAGGAAACTTTTACTCTGCTGTTTGTATTTTTAACCCGTCTACAACAAGGTGTTCAATAATTGGATACTTTTAAACCTTATCTGCGTCTTTAATGGACGCTGATGGAACTCGTCGGAGTCGACCCATCTGAAAAACAACACGATCGGGAGGCGTTCTAGACCCCACCCTTCGAAGGAAGACCTATCCTCACGACTAAAAGTTCTACGTTTATTAGTAATAAAAATACTAAAGAAGCAACTCTCAGATGCTTTAAAAAGCAGAAGCATTAATAAAGAGCAATAAGCGTCGACAACAAGTGATAATTTCAATTTGTGACGAAGAAAATAAAAAGCAAAAAAAGATAAATAGAGGAAGTAGTCAACGTCAGTTGAGCTTGCTGAAGATGTGTGGCTTCCTTTTTGATGGTTGCAAAATAAATATTTTGTTTGATTCGTTGACCACGAAAGTAGAGCTTTTGGACGATAAATTTTTGTTTCCGTTTAAAGGGTTGCTACCGAGTAAAGAGGTTCTTTATTAATAGAGTAAATTCAAAAACTGTTGAGTGGGTTTGAGAAAGCTAAGAATCGTTTGGCAAGCGGTGATTGAAATTCTCGAGGAACCGGCAAAATTGTTTGAGTAAGAGTAAAGCCGATTTTGGAGTAAAAAAAGAAAAAAAGATATTAAGAACAAATAAATTGGGTTTATAGCGGGACATAAAAGATAAAAAAAGGGCTCTGGAATTTGTGAATTTTAAAAACATACATGATACCGAGGAGTGATTGAGGCATACATTATATCATCGATCGGTCCAAACAACTACCCGACTTTGTTGAAGGAAAAATCGTCGGTGGATGCTTGCGGAACAAGTGAGGTTTATTGGCCAGTAAGGAAGACATACAGACGCTTCAAAACAATCCGTATTTTGTTTCAAAGGTTTTTGCGGCCAATGCTAAAGCAAGCCTTTTCGAAGCCTTGCGGCAGTGTAAGCACGACAAGTAAATTTAAATAATTTCCCCGTATATCGGGTATTGCAGCGTTGCATGTCTCAGCGATTAATTGTATTTACTTTATCTGTCCTGCACGAGAAAGAAACGCGAACTTTTTGTTTCACCTCACAAGAAAAAGAAGAGGGGCCGATTGGACGTTATTTTGTTCATTTCAAAGAAAGTTTAATTCTTAAGAAGAGAAATGCCCGCTTAATAGGATCTGACGGTCACTGTTTATTGATTCGAAGACGAAACAAGTCTTACGATCCCTTGCTGTTACACGTTTTTTTTGAATCTGCAGACAATCTTTTCGTCCGTGGCGGATTGAGATAAAAAATTCAATTTTGATTATCTTGACAAATGCGAGCGCTTCGTAGAAGAAAGCTAAGTGATTGTTTAAATAAGTGTTTTCTTCTTTCTTTTTTTCCTGTCCCAAAGTCGATCGTCGAGCCCGCTGTCTCTATTTAAGCAACCACACAAATAAGCAGCTACGATCGACAATATTTTCATTGGCGGTTGCAACCTCCTGGTCACTGGCATGTACAATGACAGTAACCGTACAGACGTTCCGCTGCTACATCTTGTTGTGGATTTTGACGCGCATTCGATTATTTTAACCCCGATGATCCCTGCGTTTTACAGTCACAAAATCGCTGATTTTGCTGGAAGGGTTCTTGTTGTGGCCGGTTTGTTTACGCCCCCGAAAGCAGTCGGCGACCATTTACTTATTCTTTTGCTTATTTCTCGATTTTATGGAAAGCAGTTTTCAAAGGCCGAACACAAATTAAGTCTCAAACTATGTGTTTTAATGATTACGTGCCGTTCCATTGCTCTAAAATATAAGAACCCTATTATTCGATTCTTATTTCATTTATTCGAAACGGAATGTAAGGGGCGGTTCTTGGAAATACGACTCTAACAAATATATACCAGACGTGAGTAAACGGTCACATAGATCAGTCGGCAACGCTGTAAAACGTCATGAAGATGAATACCTTGTTCACAAAACATAATATAACAATGGCAATTATCAAAACAGCTTTAAAGTAACTGCTTCGTCTGCTCTGGCGAAACAAAAAAAACGGCATCAATAAAGAATGAATCAATTTCTAGAAGCAGTTTTTCTTGTAGGTATTGAAACTTATTGCATTCACATCATTTTTCGAAGAAAAGTATACATGGTTTTAGCGAATCGACTTATTAAAACGGAGCAAAATAAAAACAAAGCGGGAAACATTCCTATTTTTGTATCAGTTTTTTTCACTTATCCGAAGGCTGATTCCGTATTTACGTCACTCGTCTGATGCATCACAATTTACCACCGTTTACATAAAAGGTAAAGCAACTGCAATGAAGCACAATATCGTTTAATTTAATGGTTAAATATTCGATACAAAATATGGTTTTTATACGAAGAACAGAATTGCGACGAGCTGTGAAGTTTAGACCCATAACCAACTATTCTGTTTTGTTGAATATCATTGTGAAGCCCTCCTTTCTTTATAAGATGACAAGCTAAAAACTTCCGATTACCTGTTAAAGTTCGCTTATAAAAAAAAAGAACTCTGGACGCCGTGGCTACGTTTAATTACACATTCCAGTCTTCACTTAATGCCGGAGCGAAAGCTGTACAAGTGAGTTTTCTTGTACTTAACTTCTGCTTTCAACAATATCTGACGCGGTTGCATCCTTTCTTAAACATTTGCAAATGCGTTAAAGGATAGTTAATAAATTGGCTACAAAATCCAAGTTATTGTTTTGTCTGGTCGCCATTCCCTTCGTTAGTGTCTTTTCAAATTCACACAAGAATAAAGCCTTATTGCATAACAATAAACTTCTATACCCAGACATAAATTTACAACAGTCAAACAATACATCTAAGTTATTGTTTTGAAAGCAATATGGATAAACATTCTCAAATTTGATGTCTCATACACGTGGTTGAGCGATAATAATAATATTAAAAGATAACAGTACTCTTTCATGAATTTGATACGTTTGAAAACAAAGGAATGCAACATATTAACAATATAGGTAATGTTCGTTTAATTTAAGCTCAGCATTAGTCTACGTGCTCACGTAAAAAAATAACATTCGATGACGAACGCTGAAGCACGCGCCCACACATCATCACACAACATCACACAAACGGTGAAAAAAACTATAATAAATAGACCAATGAAATAGCTGCATTCATTAGACGGGGTCCTCGACCGCCGCCTGTCTTAAACAAAAGCATTACTCGAACGCCAGAAATTCTAGAATGTACTTTGATTACTCTGTTTTTAACGTATGGGGCCAACGTATGTAGACTTATAATGAAGGACGTTATTCGCCGAAGACTAGTCGGCTTTCTTCGCTTCTCTGAGTTCAAAATGTTTATGTAAATAATTAAGACTCACTATCGTAATCGTTTAGATGATATCACCTATCAAATTCACGTTTTGTAAGGTAGCTGTTTTCTTTTGCTTGAGATTGCCAAACTGTGTTTTTATTACAAAAAACGGTTAATTTGAACGTAACATATCTTTTATTGTTATTTACAGTTATTTCTGTAATACTTGTTGCAAGTATTGTAAAAAGGTTATGTGTTCCGTATTACATGCTTAAGTTTGCATTTTAAATGTTTAAACACGCCTTGTATGACCCTAGAGACGATGCTAGAAACGTAGTTTCACCGTTTCAACTTGAAAATAAACTTAATATTACCAGTTTTTATATAGATTAAATGCTTCGAATAAAATTCATCTCTTGTGCGTGAGGTTCCTCGTATTGCCGCGTGAAATTTGAGCTAAATGTAAAGAAATCATTGTTGACGTGGAAATACATTCCATTTGTTACAGTTTAATACACTTCTTGGTTTGCAGAACGTAACGGTTAATAGACACCCGGCGCCGTATTGATTCTAGCAGGATCGCCAACAATTGCTTTTTGAATATTTTTTTATCCGACCTACTTTAAAGCGGAACTGCTTATACACAGATTGATTATTTTTTGTTAACTAAACTAACTTGGACTCAGATTCAAGCAGATAAATTCTCATTGTCCAATTTAATCGATTGAGATTTCTATGGTTTGTTGTTGAATCAAATTAAACTTATTGGTATTCATGAATCGTGCGTTAACCGATTTACTTAAACTGACAGTTGTTACACCGAACAATGCAGCAATTTATGCAGCCGATTGGGTTTGCAGACGTGCACGCGCGCACCTCAGAATTGCAAACCCAAACTTCGAAAACGCTCTTACATGCGTCTATTTTTGTAGGTCAAAACATTGAACGACTCAAAATAATTTGACATGGCTGCTAAACAAACTAAACAGGGTGAACCAATATTCATTTGGATCAATTTCTTCTTCGACAACGATGCCGTCGAAATGCATCATTTTGCTGACCTTTCCTGTGGAGGTGGGACAGTTCTTGATTTAAATGGTCGACCAATGCTCTAAAGGAAGTGAGAGGACAATAAGACAATCATAAATCACTAACGGCAAAGTTCCGAAAAAAGACTATCATGTGGGGGTTCTTTTGGACGAAGGCTCGAAGCACAACTGCGTAGCGTCTGAAAAACATCGGAGACAGGTAGAGGCGAATCAAATGTTCTTGGATTACCAAGCTCACCCGGTAAGCGGAGAGTTGCACCGTAGAAGAATTCCGCCGAAAAAAGTTGACGTCGGCTTTGAAAGTCGCACTCAAAATTGCAAATTGTGAGCCGAATTTTCTCGGTCATCTTAGGCTATTAAAAAAGACTAAAGTGTTCGATGGGGAATGGAAAGAAGTTGTGCGGATTCCCTAGCATCGAAAAAATTGGCAAATCTTTTGGAAAAGCGTTGATTCGAATTTTGCCAGTCAGTCGCTTGTCAAACGACTTGGATATCCGAAGCGCGCAACCCAGTTCTCAAAAAGGTGAAAAGATCTTTATATTGGCGAAAACTTCTGGACGAGGGCAACAGGCCGACTACATCAACACGATAATTGCTAAGCTGTCGGGCGCTTTCGTCGAACGTGCGGATGAGTGCCTTGGTTTCACGATTTACTTAAAACTTGGACACCTTAGGCATGCCCGTGTCCACAAGTGAACGCCTCTTTGTAACATCTTTAAAGAAAACTTAGTCAAGTGGTTTCGCGTATACTAGGGTGCGAACGACCACGAACACTGTCGCAAAGTAGAAAACGCAGAGACCGCTGGAGAGTAAGGTTTATAAGACCTCATTATCTGCGCCGCGGATATGGCGGAATTCCAGGTCGAACTAGGAGCGTAAATCCTGCTGTCGCGTCCGTTGTAGCGAGACGAGTAAGAAGCCATGGCATGAATCAACGGCTTGTGGTCCGTTTAAATTTGAATGCGGCCAACTTTCGCAAAATTGCGAAAATGCATTACGCTTAGGTAAGCCGCGGATAATTCACGACCGAGGGTGCGTTATCGGCGTCCCACTGGGGAAAGAAAATTCCAAAAAAAAAGGTAGTTGTTTTCGTTAATGCTCGTCTCCTTGGTTCTGTACAACGCCGACTGCAGTGTTCGCAGCATATACCATCAAAGATTGTTGGGCATTAGGGCGCGGATGAACTACTAAAATAGCGGCAGCGAAACCGGCCTTCAATTTCTCGAAGACTGCACACTGTTCTGGTGACAGATTAACCTGACCGTATCCACTGGAGGTCAGAAAGATTACACGGTTAACGCACCGACCAAGCATCATACTTTGAGAAAGGTTTTCAAATTAAAAACAGATCGGGGGTTCAATCAAGACGCGATTCGAGAATACACTTACGTTTATAGTAACCCTATTTCATTTGCAGTGTCTTGCAGAACGTCGGCTAGCAAGGTATTGTGGGTCCGGATAAAAGGCCCTCAGAGATCGTATCACTGCGCAAGAGGACCTTAGGTCTTTCTTTCTCCATTGTTAGGCCACTGTTGGCAATAACAGATTGCATTCAGGAAAATCGGAATCCGCTTTCGAGACGTCCGCTAAGGCGGACCTTCAAGATGACATCAACAATATATCTAGAAGCAGTCGCGCGTTCAAAAGCAAATAAACCGAACGAGCGCAATATAATAATAAACTTATTATGCGTGAAAACCAATGGGATTCATTGACTTGAACTATCGATAAGCTGAGGGAAGATACCAGCACGCGCTGACAGTCGAAAACTGGCGGGAACATGGCGGTTTAATATTCGATCAACATCCGTATTTTTAATAAAATATATTTTTAGTTAGATTTAACAGATAAAATCATTACATAAGTCTTCAGTATACGACGCGGTTAATAATCATAATTTATTGACTTAACTTCCTTGTTTATCGAAATAAACAATGCAATTCACAAATTCAAGATAAAGATACGAATTTTTAACGAATTAAATACTTAAGTTCTGAACAGCCAGGCTTAATCTGACAGATGTTTAAGTAGGTCGCCATGACGATTGACACACTCGCTGAAAAGCACATAAGACGTTTAAATCTTGTTTGGGTCGAACCAGAATGTCTCACATACCTTGAACCGCCTTTTTCATCAATTAACAGGACTCCGAAAAACTTCTATTAATCCGAAACCTTTCTGTGAAGTGCAGCTATTGAGAAATACAGGCGTTCTTGTTTCAATCAATGAAAGCAATAACTTTGGGACATCTATTTTTTTACAATTTAAATACCAACACTGTACGTGTGAAAAACGTATGTTTTATTGATGATGTGCAGATATAGAAGTTGCTTTATAAGAAAAATTAAAGAGCGGTTTTTGTTGATAAGGGATGTATCCATCTTATGTCACCCTGTATTCCTCACTCTCGTACGGCAAAAATTCGAAAGTAGTTGGCGCGTTGCATTTCTTAAGATCAACGGCGTACTGCATTTTTTGAAAGAAGTTTGGTATACAAACCGAGCAGTTTATAACAGAACGAATGACCGCCTTGGCAAATTTAACTTGCACAGTAGAGCCGTTGAAATGGTTTATTTTGAAAACCTTTTCGGCCGCTGTAGGACAGGCCTTGACGGAGATTGTTGAAATTTGTTCTTAACGAAGTAGGATACAAATTAGTTTTGAAAAGGATATTACCAGCTCCGTAGTGGAAAATTCCTGTCTGCTGTTATGCTTCTTCATTCTACTACAGCATTGTAGTGCACGGGATGTAACAGCGAAGGTGTTCGTTTCAACGCGATGGCAACACAATGGACAATTTACTTTTATGGCGACCTGGAAACGTAGTGTAAGGAATTGCAATTCGCACTATACAGTCTAATAGTATTTTGTTGCCGTTCAAATATAAAGAATCTAGTGTGGGACCCAGTGACTTACGCGACGTTGCATACCCGACGAGAAGCGATGCCAAGACTATTTTTTTGTTAAATGTTATCTCTTGCCGCATCTCCTTAAAATGTACAATCGATCCGTAGCGCGAACTTGTAAATAAACGCTGTATGATTACACTCGTAAGGAGAACTGTTGTTTTGTTATCTATTTCCGCATTTCCTTAAAATGTGCAATCGATACGTACGTTTTAAATTCGAAAGGATCAAGGAGATTTACATTGAGACGTATTGGAGGGGTGACCGCATATGCAAATTTATTGGAAGAAACGTCGATTTAAACAGGAACGTGTCCATGTCGGTTAAGGACACAATGTTGAGGCAACCTCATCAAAAACGTCAAAGTCATCATCTTCAATCAATCCGAAGTCAGAAAACACGCCACGGTTACCAGAATTCTTTGAGTTGGGTTTAAAAGAAAAAATGCCCTTAATCTATACAAATCGATAGATGTGGGTAACTGCAAAGGATATGAAACCAAGAATACTTATTATCATTACTCATCATCATTTATATTATTAAGAATCACAGGGTTACGAATATAAACTTACAGAACTGCGATGTGTTGGAATACACAGTTCAGTTAATCGACCGGGCAAAAAACATTGCTTGCTGTCTATTTGCAGCCTTTCGAAAGGTGTCGTACGTCAGGGTACTTCCATATGTTTGAGAAGCAGATTGAAACGGTTCATTGTGGAATAATTTAATACTTTTTATTCATTTACTGTTTGATTGTTAAATTCCGAAATAAAATTGTTTATCTTATACCACCGGCTTTAAAAACTATTTTAGGCTTCTGCATCGTTTCTCAGTTGTTTCAAAATAGCGCTAAAAGATAGTTAATTAAATACCTTCAAAATTATTTAGCTAAACAAAAGCAACACGTTACCTTATAACTGGGTTAGGGCAGCTATTTTTCCATTCATTTTTTTAAATGGCAAGCCCCGAGTCCCGTAATATATTTGGACAAGCTGACTCCTTCCATCCACTCTTTTTAAATTGATCCAAGTTTAAATCTCTTCGAACAATGCGTACGCAATACCGTTCAATACCCACAAAAACGGCGGCATATCGCAATTCGGTAATTCGTTATTTTTTTTCGATTTTTTTTTTTAAACCAGAGCAGGTGAAGCAGGAACTTAGAGACAATGTTAATTTCTATAACTGTGTTTATTGTCTTGTTTTATGCTAGAAAAATTTTGGTCCTTTTTATCTCAATAAAGCGTTTAGCATTATTATTATCGACCTGACCGCCCTTATGGTCAAATCCACGACGCCCGGAGTCGACTATAACGAATCAAGGTACCCTTCTTCTTGCAAATAAGCATTGACGGGTACTCGCTGCACATCAAAGCTTGAAAGCAGAAGTTATATTTGATAAGGTTCAATTTGCTGCGCTTAAAAAGTGCTGAACCAATGTTCAGCTGGATAAATTTCTTCTTTGACAACGAAGCCGTCGATATGCTTCATAACGATGACATTTCCCGTGAAGGTGGGAAAGTTATTGATAAAGATTGTCGAACAATGCTCTTAAGGGAGTAAGAAGAGAATCAACCAAATGTTTATATTGTATCACACACGGGTGATGGAGGCGACGGAGGGGGGATTTATTCAATCAACCAGTTGCAAAACTTCGCTGAGTCTAGATCATGCATCCCCCTGAAGGTTGCCATGGCGCGATCTCACGAATGTCGCCAGTTGATGTTATCGGATCCTAAGCAAACAGACAATAGTATGAAGATCCATATTTATAACGAAAATTATAAAAAGCGACTTCAATTTGCTTAATGTGTATTAAAAGCTTTTTTTATAATTATTTAAGGTTGTTTTCCTCGACAGTGTGCACAATATTTATTCTTACTGCGAGATTTAACATCCTGTTTTTACTTGATCACCTCTCGTCGTTTCTGTTTAATTGTTATGTAGTTCGTATTCCTACATTCTCGTTTGGTCTAAATTATGGTTTAAAATGACAAAAATATCGTATATTCTGTTCGCTCTAGAGGTCAAGATGAACTGGTGCTTTTAAAGTGTGAACAGCAGTTTTCAATCCAACAAACCTATTTAAATGCAAGTTTGTTTTCTTGATTCTAAATTTGTATCTTTTTCATGCCTATTCATTGCCTGCGACTTAGAAGAATCAGCTTTTGCAAAAGTTGTGGACAAATAGTGTTTAGTTCCTTTCGTTTGTGTTCCATTGTCGTAAAGCTGTGTTTTTCGTTTCGACAATTCAGTCAACCTTTTTAGAGGAGTTCGTGAGAAATGAAACGACAGCGTTTATAAACGAGTTTGATTATAATGCTAAACGCTGCAGTGGCTTTATTGAAGTTACGAGGGGCAACACTTTCAGCACATAACATGACAGTTTGACTAGAACTATATATAAAAATTGAACTTAGAAAGTCGTTTATAAAATGACAGTGTACTTTATACGGTTTTCTATTAACGTTTTATGACGATAATGGATGGTTTATTGTATTTAAATGATCTGGTTAACCTGAGGAAGAGAGGGTTGAGAAGTATGCTGGGTTTGAAAATGGTAAACACGATACAATAAAAGAAAGTCTCATTCATCCTCGTATGTAACTTTCGACAGGGAAAGTGCATTATACGATTTAGTAAATTTCGGCTGGTAAGACTAACCTATACAGCACTTAAAGAACCAGGAATAGTGCTACAAATATGCTAGTTGACATAAAACAAACTCAATGATAATATAACTTGAGAAAAACGTTGCCATAGCCTGCACGATATAGATATATGAGACGGATTTGAGGGTTCTGTTTTAAAAAGTCTGTTTTGTTAATGCAGTATGTCTCACAGACCTTAAGACGTCTTGCTCATCATTCGGCAAAACTTCGAAAAAACTCTATCAACCTTACGACTTTCTGGGAAGTGCCCCTTAACATTAGTTAGCCCTGCAAAAGAACCACATTTCAGTTATCAAGGAAGACAGGCGTTCTTTTTTCAGTCAATGGACGCATTCCTAAGATGCCTGATCTCTGCAAATAACTTTGAGACAAAATATTGCTTATAATTTTTTGCAATTTAAACACAAACATCAACACTGTTGGCCTTAGAACGTCGGTTTTATGAATGAAGTGCAGATAAAAAGTTGCTTTTAAAGAAAAATTAAAAAAATGCTCTTATTTAGTAGGAATGGGATATCTTACGACTTCGAAAATGTCACCCTCGTACGGCTTAAATTGGAAAGTCGTTGGCGCGTTGCATTCTCGGAGATCAACGGTGTAACGAATTTTTAAATCCGGCAAACAATTTGGTAACCGAGCGCTTTAACAACATTAACAAATTGGAAATTGGAAAGGTTTAACCTGTTTGTTGACCTCTCCGCATTCTGGAACCTCCGGGTTCTACGACAATGTAATTGATGAATTTTAATTCGCGACGTATACATTTCGCATTCCACAATATACAAAAAGCCAACTTGAATGCACTCTTGCAGATGAACTGTTGTCGGAATAAGGTGACCGTTCTCTTCACAAATTATGCCTTTCGGAATTCTCTGACACACATAAACTGAAGAGAAATTATTGTTATTAACTTTGAATATGTTTGGCACATCAACCGATTCAGTTTATAACAGAAAGAATGGCAACCTGGGTGAATTAAATCTTCCACAATAGAGCCGTTTTAATGCGTTTTTTTGACAACTGTTTCTGCCCGGTAAGGAGATTTTTGACCTTGGATCTTAACGAAGTTAGAGACAAATACGTTGTGAAAAGAAGAAAAGCACCTCCGTAGTGGACAATTCCTGCCTGCTGTTCTGCCTCTTCATCAAACTTCGGCATTGAAGTTCTCTAGTGGGAACAGCGAAGATTTTAGGTTAAACGCGAGTACTGTTCAATGGCAACACGATAGACAGTCTACCTTTATGGCAACCCGGAAACGTAGTGCAGGAATTGCAATTCGCACTGTACACTCACATCGAGTTTTTTTACTTCGAGAACATCAATCTCTTAAATAAAAAAGGAGTATTTGTTTGGCAAAGTGACTTACTCGATGTCGCAAACCCGATAATAATAATAATAATTGTAGTGGCTTTATTGAGGTCACGAAGGAAAACCAAGACGCCTATGTAGAAAAATGTTCTTTTGCAATTCTCTTAAAGTCATAAACCGGATTCAATAATGGCGGTATTATAAAGGCAAGAGACTACAGCAATTATGAGGCTGCCTAAGGTGTAATGATTAAGATGATGATTGTTGAGGTGAAATTCCTGCGAGTTTAATTAAGAATCACGTACATCTTTACGGAACAATGGCCCTTCAAGGAGTTGTACAAATTCCGCCATACATGTCCCGTGACAATGGTTATCGCACACAGGTCTCGAACAGTAATATTTAGATTTCATAAAATGTATAAGTCGAAATCACCATCCATATGCATGCAACTGTAATCTCATCTCAATCAACCAGGATTAAAAGTAATTTAAAACATTTTGTCACCGCATAAACTACGCAAAGACTAAATCTGAAAACTAGGATTGTTATTGTTGAATTCACCGGCAAAATTCATAAAACGCGTGCCAGTTTTTAGTTTATTATTGAGCACGGTTACTAAACTATCATATTGCAAAGGAAAGTAGCATACTTTAACAGAAGTCTTATTTTTCCGGTCATAAACCTACACAGGAATTGACGTGCTTATAAAATTAGGAGTGGGTAGGAGGGATTTCCGATGTTGGTGGTTGTTAACTGTCGCATCTCCTAAACATGTGCAATAGATCCGGAGCACCTGGTTAATGACTGTTGTAGTCAATCGAAGAATCTGTGATTGTTGCCACGCCTCGAAGATCTTTGCAAACCAAACGTTTAATCATATGATCTCGTCGTCAGATTTTTTACGTGATAGTTAAAATGTTTTTATTGTATCACCAACGGGTGATGGAGGCGAAGGAGGGGGGGTTATTCAATTAACCAGTTGCATAACGTTTCTCAGTTGAGATCATGCATCCCTCTGAAGGTTGCCATAGCGCGATCTCACGAGTGTCGCCAATCGATGTTTTCGGATCCTTACCAAACAGACAATGGTAGGAAGATGGAGGAGTTCGTGAAAAATGAAATGACGGCGTTTATTTACGATTTTGATTCTAATGCAAAACATTGCAGTGGCTTTATTGAGGTCACGAAAACCAACACTTTCAGCACAAAACAAGACAGTATGACAAGTTATTGATATAAAACTAGAACTTGGAAAGTCGTTTATAAAAAAACAGTGTACGTTTTATGACGATAATAGATGGTTTATTGTATTTAAATGATCTGGTAAACCTGAGGAAGAGAGGGTTGAGAAGTATGCCGGGTTTGAAAATGGTAAACACGATACAATAAAAGAAAGTCTCATTCATCCTCGTATGTAACTTTCGACAGGGAAAGTGCATTATACGATTAAGTAAATTTCGGCTGGTAAGACTAACCTATTAAGCACTTAAAGAACCAGGAATAGTGCTACAAATATGCTAGTTGACATAAAACAAATTCAATGATAATATTACTTGAGAAAACCGTTGCCATAGCCTGCACGATATAGATATATGAGACGGATTTGAGGGTTCTGTTTTAAAAAGTCTGTGTGAACAGCAGTTTTCAATCCAACAAATCTATTTAAATGCAAGTTTGTTTTCTTTATTCTTAATTTGTATCTTTTTCATGCCTATTCATTGCTTGCGACTAAGAAGAATCAGCTTCTGCAAAAGTTGTGGACAAATCGTGTTTAGTTCCTCTCGTTTGTGTTCCATTGTCGTTTAGTTGTGTTTTTCGGTTCGGCAATTCAGTTAACCTTTTCTAGACATACCTGTTAATTTTAAGACGGAATCAATTAACCCGAGTCTTCTTTTTGACAACAACCCGTGTGGGGCCTGGAAACAAGGTTGGGATATCAGTTATTACTCAACCGACTGGGACAATAAGAACCTTTAAATTTTTATTCTTCCCTTTTCTCACAAGGACCCATGTTCGTTGTCAATAATCCACTGTTATCGTGCAATTGGTCTTTCAAATCGATGTCGTTTACGAGGTGCTTCATGCGTGGGTTTTCTTAGTGTCTGTTCCATAAATCGGGTTTATTATATAAGATTGGCTTCTTACCGGTCAGTGCGCCTGTTGCTAATCGTGTTCCAAACATCGTGTAACCTTTATCCAGCAGGTTTTTTCGAAGTCTCGTGTTTTCCGCGAGCTTTTACGAGTAATAATTCCTGGTCGAGCATGCAACTTGTCTTTTCGCTGTCTTATTGGAGATCGCATGCAGTTAGAAGTTGATTCGGTATTTAAAATTACTCGGTAGCGGTGTAGCAGTTAGCAACCTCGCTCTGTTGGTAATGAACCTTGTTCGACTCCCAGATCGCGCGAATTTTGTTTGATTTGGTCACTTTGTCTCGCAATTTGGATCCTAACGATTGTGCCGTATTTTGAGCAGAAGACGCATGGAGGTTTGGACGCCACGGTTGTCTTTCCTCAGAAGAATCTCTACGCCCGCTTCGTCTAAGCCGAGGTAGCCTACCTGGATATGTGGTTTTAGACGCTCTCGCAGTCGTCATCAAGTCGGTTGACTTTTGTGTTTTTTTTATATTTTACCGAACTCCTTAACCCTCCTTGATCATAATTAAGTAGAATGCGAATTTGGTCGAAGGGTATGTTTCGCCTGGTTCCTTATTTGTGGATATTAAAGCGCGGAAGACGGTGGGGATTTCTTTTTCCGACGACGTAAAATCCAATTCAATTATTACCAGTACACCGGCGCAAATTAATCCCTAGGTGCTATTAAAGGAGATGCCAGTTAAGCTTAAAAGCGTTTCCCAAAAGCCGACTCGAACAACTTACTTGTTCTATGACCAGGTTTTGTCTGCCAATTCTTTAAGACACCACTTAGTCGACTGAATTGATCGGCTTCTAGCTCCTACTCTTTCGTCGGCGTCGTTGATGGGTTCGTCTCGTGAACGTTGACTGAAATATTCTTAGTTCTAGTAAAGGAGGTTGAGTTTTTAGGCAAAGATTCAATGGTTAATAAATGGGACTCTTCTGCCACCTAGACTCCCCGCTCTGTGTTGGTAGGAGAATTCCGGATCAGGCTACCACCTGTCGCATCGAGCACCGGTTTATCTTCTCTAAGGAGATTTTGCTTGGATTAAGATTGATCATTGAAGGCGATTTCGTTCTTAGTTAAAGAGCTTTTGTTGATTCGTATGGGTCATATTTCCATAGTCGAAACCCAACTTTATCATTTTATAGCGAAACTATCCGCCAGCTTTCTCTTTTCTTGACCCAACGTCTTCCGTACTTCTCACTCCTTACTCCTGCTATCGTGGGAACTGGTGCCCAATGACGGATTGCAGCGAAAACCAAAGTATGTGGCCCAGAACTATAGTAACCGTCGTGATAAAACTCACGCGTCACCCGATGATATCCTCAAAAGCGGCTGAGGCGTCTCTCTCTTCGTCTTCGTCGTCATCCTTGTCTTTCCCCGCCTTCTTGGCGTTCGAAAGAGGTGTGTGCAAGATGACTCTACTTACAAACTTTACTCAATCGACGAACGTTTTATGCCAATAGCACCAAGACGCAACAGATCCTCCTTCGGGGACGGAAAATCCTGAAAGTCGGTTGGTTTCTTTGCAACTAATTATTCTGCTGCTGCTACTGCTGCTTCTTCTTCTTTGGTGTGGCTCTATGATGCTACTACTGCTTATACTCCCAATGCCTCACGGTAATGGGTTTGTAGGCGTCCACGTGGAGATTAAGTTTCGGGCTTTTCACGTAATCAAAGCGGGAATTAGGGAAGCCTTGTTGATAGCCATAGGCAATTAGCACCAACCTGCCTGACAAGCAGTTTACCACAGCCATTTTGCAAAGACGGTTCGAGTTGAGTGCCAAGTGTAGACATCTGTCCGGTAGATACCCTGAAGTGTTACAGACGTCCCCGACACCAAGAGCTCCAATTGAAATGCCAGCAACACCGCCAGCGGTCACCCTTGCGTGCACGAACGCGGCCTAGCGTAGACAAAGCCCACAGTGGGTGGGGATAAAACTTAGACCACTGGAGACTGTAGGATATGTAGTTCTTTCCGAGGTGAACTGTGATGAAGGTGTCATCAAGCACAATGTTCAGATGGATCAAACATACGAATCGTCTACTTATAACAAAAAGGTAGTCATTTAATTACACACAGTTATATTTCTTTCAGGTTCACGGTAGTTCCGCTACCCGGCCACGACATCCAATCGCTTCGTGATGCTGAACAATGAGAACTAGTCGGAATAAGTGACAAGGAGGACTTCTTCACCTTCGATGATGAACGAGGAGACTAACGACCATGAGGAGACAGTTAACGACTAGGATAAAGCTGAAGCATTTGAAATGGTACGTAATTCGGAATGCAACCAGCGTTTTATTTGTATTCCTCCTTCGCATCCACGTTTAATTAAATTTAAGGATCTTATTTTTTTTGAAATGGTTCCTCGGCGAAAGCATTCTTGAGTCGATCAATTTAAACCATTTCAAGGCGTCCATTTATGGATATTTGAAACGTTTTATCCGAACGAGAAAATTCAGGAAAAAGACAATCATGTTGGGTTCTTTAGAACGAACGCTCCAAGCGAAACTGCGTAGCTTCTAAAGAAATTCAGAGACAGGCTGAGACGGCTTAGCTGTTCTTGGATTAACAAGCTCATTCTGTAAGCGGAGAGTTGCACTGTAGACGAATTCCGCCGGAAAGAGTTGACGTCTTCTTTGAAGGTCAGACGAATGCCAAGCAGGACGAGAGGCAAATTGTCAGCCGAATGTTCTCGGTCATCTTGAGCCATGAGGGATTACTTCATTGTTTGAAGAGGGAGCTAAACCATCCCATTGGCCGCAGGATTGTTAGAAGTTGTGCGGATTCCGTCGCATCCAAAAAAATGGCACATCTTTTGGAAAAGCGTTGATTGGAATTGTGCCAGTCGGACGGTTGTCGAACGACGCGGAGATCCGAAGCGCGAAACGCAGTTCACAAAAAGGCGGAAACGATCTGTACAAGAAGCGGAAACCCTTTTTCCAGGGTAACGGGCCGACTTAATTCACGTGAACGTTGCTAAACCGTAAGTCGGTTGCGTCGAACGTGCCGATCATTGCTGGAGTGTCACGATTGACGTTTACCTGTTTACACCGACAGCATGCCCGTGTCCACAGGCGGACGATTCTTTGCAATCCCTTCCAAAATAACCTTTCACCCACTCGACGGGTGGTTGCGCGAATACCAGGGTGCGAGAAATCATGAACCATTAGTATGCGGCCACCTTCCGCAAAATTGCGAAAATGCTTTACGCTTAGGTAAGCCGCCGAAAATTCACCCCCGAAGGGTCTGTTAAGCCGTTCCATTGGTTAAAGAGACTTCGAAACAAACGCTACTGGTTGTCAGCAATGCTCGTTTCCTTGGTTGAGTACAGCACCGACTGCAGTGTTCGCAGAACCTACCATCAAAGATTGTTGGGCATCAGTGCGCGAATTTACTAAAAAAGGTCGCGGCAGCGAGACCGGCAATCAATTTCTCGAAGGCTGCACTCTTTTATGGTGACAGTTTCATCCGGCAGATGAAAGCGGTCAGGAATTGTGACTGCGTTTAGGGCTTGATCTTCGCAACAAAGACGCCAATCCCCGTGTGTGGTCTTCTTAACTATGTGGAGCGGGTATTACAACTTGCTGACTCAAAGCTCCATCATTTCTTCGAATTCCTTGTGTGCTATGTGCCGTTTCACTGGGTCGAGACGGCGATAACGCTGAAATGTGGCGGGTCTGGTAATCTTTATATGGTGAACTATGTTGTTTGTTCGCTTCTGTCTTTTTTTTATTTAGGTTTAAGGGATTGGGAAATTTATTTAGAAAGGGCCTTGTAAGAAGAAACAAAATGAATGTTGGTGAGGTAGCGGATCGAGGTCGTTGCTGCGTATCCAGAGACTTCCGCTGTCGTCGGCTAAATTCGAATACCCTCGTGTTGCTGGGCGTAAGACATCTCCTTGTAGTGTATACCATTAGTTAGCCGCAGACTGTTCGGACTCCATGCGCGAGAAGGCGTCGACAACCTCATTATCTGCCCCGCAGATATGACGGAATTCCAGGTCAAACAACGAGAAGAAATCGAGTTTTTGGATCTCGTGTTTGTTGTATCGAGACGAGTAAGAAGCCATGGAATTAATCAACGGCTTGTGGTCCGTAAAAATTAGAATGCGGCAACCTTCCGATAAATAGCGAAAATGCTTTTCGTTTAGGAAAACCGCCGATAATTCATGTTCGAAGGTTCTGTATCGGCGTTGCGTTGGTGATAAAGACTTCGAAAAAAACGCTTGTGGTTGTCGCCGATGCTCGAACACATGGTTCAGTTAAGCGCTGAGATCGGGTGATCGGCTCCCAGACACGTTGTTTTCATTCTCGGAATGACAGCTGCCGTCTTCTATTCGGACCTTTAAGGTTTTCGGCTCTGGGGGGTTGGGGAACGACGTCAACGTTGAATACCCACGGTGCATCGAGTTTCGATCACCTTGCGTTATTAACGATCAGCGTGGGCGTGAAAAGCCACCGCTTGGTCCCTAGATCGACCTCCAACGGGCTGTATTTGTTCAACTGTGGTGGGTGCTTCGGAAGGCCCAACAAATTCGGCCAGCTTTTTCCTCCATTCCTCGTTTATGTCCGCGCAGATCCGGTTGATGGGGTATTTATTTCGACAATTAAATCGCTCAATTCACCGTGTCCTTCCTCCCCCATCTTTGCAGAGTTGTTTTTGGGGACTTAACCGCCTTTGGTAGAATCATTGATGCCCATTTAGCAATTAATTCAATAAATATCTTATTGACTTGTTAAAAAAAATAGTTGCCTGTTCAAAAAAGAGATATTTTTATTTACGGTTGCTCAAGTTTTCCCTGCCCTACGCTGGCTTATATCTTTACACATAAATTGCGCTCGTTTACATTTCTCTGGCTTCACCACGAGCTCGTGTTCATCCAGGCGCCGAGATACAGTCGTGAATGTGCGGCAGAGGATAGCGGTCATGTGGAGCGGGGATGACAACTTGCTGTCGGACGGGCGTGTGATTCCCAGCTCCATCATGCGTTGGAATACATTTTGTGCTATGTGTCTCGTAACAAGGTCGAGACGGCTTTCAGGGCATTAATGGAAATAAAGTCTAAGATAGATTAGTTCAGATTCATGCTGTCTAAATAAAGAACTGTTTGGTGTGTTATCAAGGATGGGTTTTGCTTGAGTCATTTGCAGAACGAGATCTCTGCAAACGAATAGCGTTTGTTTTTTGAGAGGGTTTCCCAGCGTTGATTTAAACACCCTTACGAAGCTCAATTCATAAAATATAATACATCAGGGCACATTATTTGATAGGTTTAGATTTATACTCCTTTATATGTGTTTTTTTTAAAATAGACTAAGTGAGTCTTGGTAGACGATTACTTGCATGGCTGGGAGCAATGACATATTAACTAAACCCTTCTCCATTTACACCCACATTTCATTTCGTCGTGGTGCCACAATAACGCAATGTTGGCCTTGCGTTGACTCTTAAATAGTCAATTTATTTAAGCCTGGGCATTTATAACAGGGGTTTGAGAATCCGTCAAAACACTTTAGGTTGCTATGATAAAGGAAGGATTTCTGTACCTAAAAATCGAGGTCTACTGTGCCACTTTACCTTGTCAAAGAAACCTCTTCAATCAAAATTCCCGGTAAAAACTATCGAAGGCTTTTTTCAAGTAAAAGCAGAAGGGTGTTTGAGCTACCTAATAAGCTCAAATACTTTTAAGCATACTGATCACGTCTATTTTTAATTCTACAAACTGAGACTCGGATTCAAACAGAAAACTACCATCATACTATTTAATCTATGACCATTTTTCAGTATTGTTGCTTTAACGAATTGAACGCTGATTTGTCTGCCTGACTCATGCGTAAACCGATTTCATTGACTTCGCAATTTTATCAGCGAACCGAGCTGATTGGTTTTGGAGACGTGTAAGCGCGCACTTGAACCCCCCAAAACTGTATTAAAGGCATTTCATACAGTTAGTTCTAAACATTCAACGACTAAACGACTTTAAATGGCTTCTGCACAAAGAACAATCGAGGTAAACCAATGGTTGAACGGTATAATATTTAATATTCCCACTTTTAAATTTAAATTTGTTGCCGTCTAAGTATAATGGGTTTTTTTTCTAAGTCGGCGTTTAAGTAACTTACTACCATTTATTATCTGGACAACGGCAACCCTGAGAGACAAACGAGCTATAATTAGAATTAACGAGTCGTCTATTGGAGTAAAATAGGGGTGCTTCGTGAATTCTGACTTTTCAGAGGAACCAATTTAAGTTGATAAGCCCAATAATAACTGATTTAATTTTTGTGTAGAAGAAAAACGTCTTGCGAAAAGACATTCGGGTACTCCTGTAACATTTTTCTACAACCACCCACATTAATTGCATTTGAACGAGTGTGTTGAATGACTCCTTTATTCAAGCACTGGCACACAATGATTGCAATGCATTGTAGTGGCACGATTACGCCATGACTTTGACTCATGCTATAGGCGATCGACCCATTCTATGTAATACCGAATATATCAGAGGATTGTAGACCCCAAAAGAAGAGTTTGGAGTGGCGAATTGAAGCCTTGATTTGTTTGAGAAATCGTTGAATATTTTCGGCTTATTTATTTCATTTTCATTATTAAAACCGTCAACATGCTCAAACTGGTGCATAGAAACGATAGCGACAAGCTTTGCATTTCATTCGATGAACATGATGTTTTATCAGATATAATTCGGCATTCAAGGGTTCCACGTTGTTTAGCCTTACTTGCAAACATTACATTCAAAATTGGCATTAGTTAATTATACTTTCTACTTCGTTTTTAAAAGGTTTTTAATTTCAACTACAAAAACTTAGTTTAATTTTTGCAGCACGATTGATTCTGTCAAGCAAATATTATTCCAGGATGTTTTGTTTAGGATAAGGAAATAAAATCTTTCTACTTTTTTCTCATCACTGTTGTCCTTCCCACTTCTCATAATTTACTTCTCCTTCTCCTCGTTTTACTCTTTCCGGTACACAAAAAGACGTTATGAGATTTAAAAAACTCCCGGTAACATTAAGAGCCAGGATCTCCGTCCCAGTTGGACCTCGAGCGGGCTATCGTGCGTCATACTGTTTTTCGTCGTTTGATAAAACCAGAGTGCTTCTGCGTGCCTCTTTCGCGAATTCACCGATCTGTTTTCGCCGATCCTCTTAATTCGGTCATTTATATTGCGGTGGAACCTTTCGACTCACCTATTTCCTTCGAAGTTATATAAGGTCGTCATTGTGTGGAGGACTCAAAACCGGTGGCATAGATCTTGTATCTGCGGCGTGTTCAAATTGGCTTCTTGATCGTTGAGCAGTTGTTTTGGGCTCAATACAGGAAGAAATATTCGTCCCGTAGTTTGCGGGCCAGCTCCGGCCCGCGCGTGTCCATTGTTGCTTTTGCTTCAACCCATTTTGCAAAGAGGTCTAACATGGTTACAATGTACCATTTTGAGCCGTCAGAGTCCCTTATAGGTCCTGTTATGTCCCACTCGACGAACTCGTTATGCTCACGTGGTTCCAGAGGACAAGGGGGGTCTTCGCGCTTTGCATAGCAGTCGCCTTGCACTTGTGATAGTTCCTCACGTACTTCTTGGTCTCTGGGAGAAGCGTTCGCGGACGGCGTCAAGCTTTTTAACGGGATCGTAGTGTCCGTTTTGGTCGTACATGAGTGTTAGTACCGCCTTTCGACCAGTCGGAGGCATGTCTTTCTGCTCCCCCAGCTGGTCCTCCAACTTGTATCGTCGGTAGAACAATTCTTCCCGCCTCTGGAGTTCGCAGTGCCCCATGTTCACCAGGTTCGAATGTACGCCACGTTCCCAGACGGATTTGCTCTGAAAGCGGCCAAGAAGGGCGTCGGTCGACAGGGTGAGGCTTTCTCCTTCGGACTATACCATCGGTTCGGTGGACTCTGTCTCAGCGTGAGCTAGACCTATGATGTAGGGTCCTAAGTTCGGTTCGTTGATAGAATCCGGGCGTAAGGGCCCGCTTGGTCTTATTGTATCTTACATTATCTCGGTTGGGCATCCTGGACAACGCGTTGGCGACCATGTTCAACTGCCCGGCTTGGTGCTGAAGCCCAAAGTCGTGGCGTTTAAGGGCCATCAGCGACCGTGCTATGCAGTAGTTTACATCCTTGGATCGGTGCAGGTACACTAGGGGATTATGGCCGGTTACCACAGTAAACCTTCACCCGCGTACGTAGTCCTTAAACATGATTTATTGTCCAAACGATCGCAAGACATTCGCGTTCGGTCGCGGATGAATTTCGCTCGGCCGCGTTTAGTGTGTGAAAAGCGAAAGGAATCGATACGGGTGCTTCTTTTCCTCGCTTGCTCAAGAAAACTGCTCCCAGCGCAGTGTAGGACGCGTCGGCTACGCTCGTGAACTCATGTTCGAAATCCTGGAGGGCGATGATTTTGGGACTGCTGATGATCCGCTTGAGCTTTCAAAAGCTTACTGTTGCTCCTCTACCCACACTAACAGAACTTTCCTCCGCACCAGTCGGTTAAGGGGTTCGGCTTTCTCGCCTAGCCTAAAAATGAATTAGGAATAGTACGTAACGAACCCCAAGAATCGACGGATGTCTCGCGCGTTTGTTGGCCGGCCGTATTTAAGTACGAGCGAAGCCGATTCGGGAATCGCCTCTTTCCCATTCCGCACAGATGAGGTGCACGACATATCTTACGGTGGTTTGGAACCACAGAAATTTTGAGTGTTTTACTTTAAATCCGGCATTTCGCAATATCTGGAGGGTTTTCTTGAGGTGGCAACATGGTCTTCGCGTGTCCTCGAAACTACGATGATATCGAACATACAGGTTAACACGAACGTATGCCCTTTAAATAACGAGTCCATTGCACCCTTAAATATGGCAGGGGTTTTATCGAGTCCAAAAAGGCATTACGTTAAATTCATACAGCTCCCATGTGTCACAAAGGCTGTCTTAGTTGCAATCCTCCGAATTTACCCCTATCTGCTAGGTCCAGCGTTGTGAAGACGGCGGACCCTCCCAGCTTCGCGCTTATGTCATTTGGCTTTGAGATTGGGGTCGCGACTTTCCGGTTTGACTGTTTAATGTTCGGAAATCAACGCAGAGGCGCCAAGTTCCGTCATTCTTCTGCTGGAAGAGCACTTGGCTCGCGTAAGGGCTCACGCTGGGTTGTATGACCTTGCATTTCGACGTCCTGGCGCTTGAACTTCTCCTGCAGCGTATACGGTATCGAGCAATACGTGGGGCAGAACGGTTTTCCGATCGTAGGGATATCGAACCGAAATTCGTTGGCGGGCTTCAGTTTTGCCGTAGAAAAGGGCGAACTGGTCCTTGTATTTTTCAAGAAGGTTCTTAACCTTCTTTAGGCGCTCCTGGGATCTTGATTGGTCGCGCGTTTATCTGGTTCTTGGGTTCTGCGTTTCCTTTGTCGAAGGTTACCCTGCGAGTTGTAAAGTTAAAAAGGGAGAGGACTCCTTCAAAAGACCACAAAATTAGATCGACTTTAAGGCTCGGAAATTCCACGTGTACCGCATTCTCTCGTAGGCGAAGCTGACGTGGCATTTTCAGAGCTTTTATGCTGGGATCCGATAAAACCTTTAAAGGAAATTTCACCCGCGCGTCGATTTTTTGGCGTTGTGTGAAGCACGCCGCGAATTCGCCGACTTTTTTCCATTGTTTCTAAAGGCTCGCCTCTACCCGGCTGTCGTTTATTTCTGCGAGCCTCACTTCTCTATATTTCCAGATATTGTTCTCAATAGCGATTCCAGGGAGTTCGCAGTTTGCGTTTTCGATAGTCCTTTGCAGAACGACGCAAGTTTGTTCTTCCGGGCGCGGGAAATTGATCCCGCCGTTGCTGTCACCACTGTGGAGGAGAGGGGACACATCAAAAGAGAGAAAGGTGGGTTACATGGGTATTCAGTGTTTGTTCTTGCTTTTTCAAAGGGAGAATACGGCGAACCTTCCGAGTTCTGTCTCAGTGCTTGCATTTCTATGAGCATCCTCGCTCTCTTCGCCGCCATTTTAGCACTTTCACACATTCATTGCAATGCATCGTAGTTCCATTATTACGACATGACATTGACTCATGCTATTGGCGACCGACCCATTCGGTGTTATACCGAATATATACGAGGATTAATAACCCAAAAATATGGTATAGTGTGGCGAATTGAAGCCTTTATTTGTTTGAGAAATCATTGAATGTTTTCAGCTGATTTATTAAATATTCATCATAAAAACCGTCCACATGCTCACACTGAGGGCATGAAAACGATAGCGACAAACTTTGCATTTCTTTCGATGTTATCGCCGGTACATGGTGTTTTATTCTTTAGAATTCTGCATTCAAGGTTCCCAAGTTGTTCAGCCTAACTGGCAAACTTTGCATCTGAAATTGGCATAATTAAATGATAATTAGTTTTTAATTTATGGGTTAAATAAAACTCCAGGTTACAAGAAGATTGATCCAAGAGAACGTTTATTATACTTTGTTGTCAAAGATGGGTTTCGCTGGAAACAGCTAATGCTCACGGAGAAACGGATATTCGCAAGTAGAGAGCGTTTATTCTATTGAGAGTATCCACTTTAAGTCATTTCATCTTTTGCTACAGCAATGAGCATCTTCGGATCCTGTCTGACATTGTTTTGCCAAAATCTATGAAGAAGTGTTATTGAATAGCACGACGCGAGTTAATTCGCTTGTCAAGCATTATTCTACGCGCACACACGATTGTCATCAAGAAGCTTTAAACATGCACGTTGAATGACGCTTTTTTTCGTGCGGCTTGTTAACCACACCATTTTGAAAGCAAAACTTACATCGATTTGGTGGAGCCTTACAATAAGCTCGCATGTCTGTGTAATCTCCCGACTGCCTGATCTATTGAACGCAATGACGCATTGTCAATACATTTTTTTATAATAACACAAAATTATCATTTGGTCCTGGTGTAAAAGAACACGCTATGACCTTTAAACATGCTGTGATGGAATCCACATCGGTTTCAAAGATTTACTGACCATAAGAAATACGGTTCAATTATTTAAATTAAAGCATTAAAAAAAAACTGTACCGCTTTTAAGGATCAATCTCGTTGGAAGAACAACAAACGCCTCTTAGTTTACGGCAAGGCGAAAGGCTTCGACGGAAAAACTGATTGTGTCTTGACCTTGCCGCAGTTCGAGCAAGACGGGCGAATAGACGTTCCTATCCTGCGTCTCAACGGGCGCGGCGTTGCTAGTCTAAAGGGTGAGTCGTCTTACGCGACCTTTTCGTTTCGTCTCTCAAGCAAGAAAGGTCAAATCGCCGAGCTTTTGGTTTTTCAGGCAACGTCTATTTCATTGGTGGACAAACGCCCGGCCAATCAGATGCGTTCCCAATAGTCACGGTGATCGATTGCCGGACAAAGCACGTGACGCAGGCGCCACCACTCCAGACTCCTTGCGGTTGGGCAGCTGTTGCCGCGTCTGTCAACGAACTGTTTGTCTGTGGCGGCTACGGAGGCAGCGGGGTTGGTTTTCTGTCGAGCTGCGAGCGCTGGGTGGAAGGAAGGTGAGTTGTTTGCAGCCGTCGCGTTGTTCTTGTTGTTTCTTCGCCTTTTTGTTCTCAGTCACCGTCTGTTTGTCTTCTCTTTTTCCCTAAAGTCCATCCTGGCAACCGCTGACGCAACTCAAGACAGCACGCTTCGCTGCAGCCGCGATCGTCTTGTCTGAAGACGACGCCTTTCTGCACAATGCACCGCATCTCCTCTTAGCTGGAGGGTACGATGGCAGCAGTGACCTTTCCGACGTGTCGCTGCTGAGTATTGGGGGGGACAGAGATGCAATACGGTGGGTTGACTTGGCGCCGATGAACCACGCGCGCTGCAACCACGGAATGGCTATCTTCGCTGGGCGCATTCTTGTTGTGGCCGGTAACCGCTGCGACTCTGTGGAGATGCTGACGCCCCCGCGGGAAGTCGGCGACCCCGGCCAGTGGACTGACTTCAACCCAATCGGTCGGACTTCCTTAGTTCGCCTTGCAGTACACCAGAATCGTCTGCTTGCTTTCGGTATGTCCAAGTCGTGATTGAAATTATTCTTATTATCTTATAGACTCAATTTGCTTCTTATTCTTATTCAAGAAGTTCGTGGCGGTGGCGAATCACAAATCAAGGAATTCGTCGCCGACACAACCGGACAAAAGGGCGACGAGAAGGTCAGATTTTGTTTTATGTTTCATTCGCATTTCATGCACGTAAATGTTGTTGGACAACTGCCGAATTTCCGTTAAAATCGTGGCAACCGCGGTTATTAAAATGACTCCGTTTCTGCTATATTTTTATTAACACGCAGACAAGTCTTCGCCTTTAATTGTTCCTTTTGTGCTTCTTTGCAGGTGGATTTGACGCTTTTCACGTGGCGCCGCATTGCCGGTTGTCCGGATGCTCTCGAAGGCATCGAAGGCGCCGTCGTCGTTGACATTAGCGGAACCCTCTAAATAACCCCGCATGATTTATTTTAATAGAATATATTGCTTTAACACATTTTTTTGTAAATTCATTGTTTTTATCGGGATATAAGCTATTAAGAAGGCTTGTTGCTGCGATTTACGGAATTTTTGCTCTCTTTTAAATTAACATAAGGTTGGTCAAATAAGTGACTGTAAGCGAATTTCTTACAAATTAGGCTCCCACAAAGGCCTGCGTAAGAAAGTGGAATACGTCAATAGAATTGGAAAAACCAATGGCTGCATTTAATGAATATTGTTAAATAGGACTGGCTATGGACGGTGGAAATGTGACTATTGCAATTCGATGAATAAATGTATTCTACTGAATAATCAAAAATAAAGCTCTTGTCAGGGTTTGCTTCATGCTCAAAGTTTTGGTCCTCGTGACCTGAATTAAGAAACTGCAGTAATTATTATTAATATTGACGTTTGTTAAAAGTTTTGATTTTGAATCAAATTAAATTTGAGAGATCCTCGTAAATTGAAACACAAAAAACGATTTGTGAGTATCGATAATTTGATTAAATTAATAAAGTGGGAGTAGATAATCTTTTAATTGATAAAGGCAATCTTTTTTGTTGAGCTTATTTCAGGCGTTTCAAAAACATCACCTTAAACACCTTGCCTTCATTTGACTGAAAGTAGAATTGATTTCCAAAGCCGCAGTAGTCCAGATAAACTGGATAAAGTAATTCTGTAGACAAACAACACACATTGTTAGTAATATTCGTGGTTGACTACTGCCACCTCCTCCTCCTTTTCGGGTTGCACTATATGTGGCGCTTAAACCTTTACACGAATGATAAAACTATTTATATGCCCATGAGTAGTTTGAGTTGTTGACTACTTCTACCTCCTTCATTTCGTGGGGCACTGCCGGGGACGCTGACACCTGAACACCACTGCGAATACTAATTATATGCCCACGAGTTGTCTTCGTGGTGGAATACTTCCAACTCCTATTCTTCGGGTGGACCCTTTTTTGTACGCCGACACCTGTGCACGACTTAGAATACTACTTATATAACCATGAGTAATCTTCGTGGTTGACGACTGCAACCTCCTCCTCCTCTTCGGGTGGCACTGCTCGTGACGCCGAAACCTGTACACTACTGATAATACTACGAATATTTACATGAGTAGTCTTCGTAGTGAACTACTTCAACCTTCTCCTCTTCGAGTTGCAATGCAGGGAACGCCGACAGCTGTACACTACCGCTAAACCAACTTATATGCCCATGAGAAGTCTTCGTGGTTGACTACTACAACCTTCTTAATTTCGGTTGGAACTGCAGGGGACGCTGAAAAACTGAACAGTACTGATAATACTACTTGTATGCCCATGAACAATCTTCGTTGTAGACTACTGCAACCTCCACCTCCTTTTCGGGTTGCACTGTAGGGGACTTCGAAACCTGTACACTACTGATAATACCACTTATATTCATACGAGTAATGTTCGTGGTTGACTACTGCCACCTCCTCCTCCTCTACGGGTGGCACTGTAAGGGACGTGAACACCTATACGCGACTAATAATACTACTTATATGCCAATGAGTTGTCTTCGTCGTTAACTACTTCCACCTCCTTTATTTCGGGTGGAACTGCAGGGGACACTGACACTTCAACATTACTGCGAATACTACATGTATGCGCAGTAGTTGTCTTCATTGTTGACTAATACCAACTCCGCTTATTCGGGTGGCTTTGCTAGGGACGACGACACATGTACACTTCTAATAAAACGACTTGTATTCTCATGATTAAACTTCGTGGTTGACTCCTGTCACCTCTTCCATTTCTTTGGGTGGCACTGCAGGGGACGCCGAAACCTGTACATTCTGATAATACCACTTATATGCCCATGGGTAGTCTTGGTGGTTGACGACAAAAACCTCCTTCTCTTCGAGTTGCGCTGCTCGGGACGAATAAACCTTTACACTACTGCATATACTACTTATATTCCAATGAGTCGTCTTCGTGGTGGACTACTGCTTCCGTTTTTTTCGTCTTCGGGTGGCACTGCACCGGACGCCGAAACCTGTAAACTTCTTATAAAAATACTAATATTTCCATGAGTAATCTTCGTGGTTGACTACTGCCTCCTCCTACTCTTCATGTGGCACTGCAGGGGACGCTAAAACCCGTACACTACTGATAATCCTACTTATATGCCCATGAGTAGTCTTCGTGGTTGACTACTGCCTCCTCCTACTCTTCATGTGGCACTGCAGGGGACGCTAAAACCCGTACACTACTGATAATCCTACTTATATGCCCATGAGTAGTCTTCGTGGTTACTACTGCCACCTCCTTCTCGACCTGCGAATCACTCTCCTAACCCTGCACCACGTGAACTCAGTTTTACTGCGGATTCCCTACACTGACGATTTTTTATTCCTACATTTTCATACTCTTTTATAAGCCTTTAGTTTCGATACTATATATTCAGCAACTCTACCTTTTCTACCTGCTTTTGTTTGCCACTTGCCGAATCAGGGAAGACAGACGTATAATGCTCGCGCTTAAGACGCGAACCGCATCCGGACACCCTAAGGACAATAACCAAGTGTAGAGGACCAATAAGACACTCCTCGACTTTCTCAAGAGTTTCGCCAGTAACAACTTCACCAACAATTGGGACTGTAACCTAAGTCGCTGCCTTTTAGCATGCAAGTCGACCATACATTCGTCAACCGGATTCCATCCCTTTGGAAAACGTTATTACTAATCGCTACTGGTAGCCAAGAACACGTTCTGCAGTACCTGTACCTCGTGTGCCAGTTTCAAAGTCCCAAACACCAACCCAATTGATTCGCTCAAACCAATGCCAGTCGGATCTTTCCGAGAACGCATCGGCATCGACGGCCCTCTCCCGCTGAAAGAACGTGGCAACCAGTACATCTTCGTTATGATGGACTACTTAATAAAAGCCGCCGAATCCGAAGCACTCCCAAACCAAGGAGCGGAGACAGTCGCCTTCACATTCTTGAACCGTTGGTTCGCCAAACACGGAGTCCCCGACAGTATCAACAGCGACAAAGTATCGAAATTCGAGAGCGCCGTTTTCACAAGACCCGCACAACCCACGTACACCCCCAAGGCAATGGCTAAGTGAAGAAGACCAATTGGACACTCCTCGACTTTCTCAAGATTTTCGTCCGTAACAACCACCCCACGATTGGGACTGTCACCTTGGTCGCAGCCTTCTAGAATACCGGTCCACCATTCATTCATCCACCGGATTCTTCCCCTTTAAAATGGTAACAGGTCGCGAAATAAGAATTCCACAGACCTGTTTAACACGGCTTCCGCCCGCCCAGACTATAAGCCACCGGATGCCATCCTTTAACTACAGAAAGACCGCCGTAACACCCACAACCTGGCTCGTGTACACATTGCAAGAAGGACCTATATGATTTTCACTGCAAACTTATGACCTATCAAATCGGAGATTTAGTACGCAGACACCGACTTGTGCCCAAACCCAGCTGTCTTAAAAAGTTTCACCCTCCTTGGAGCACAGAACTCTACCGCATAGAACGGGTCATCCAACCAAACGATCACGACCCCGTCCCATTGAAGGAAGAGAGCTGACGCCATCTTGCTGGCGATTAATTGCTTGATCTGCGCTGAGCAAAGCGCCAGATTAAGTCAGCCGTCATCAATCGGGGGAGTACGATGTTAACGTTTTCCGTAGTACATGTTTGCACCACGATCGCTTATCTCTCTTACTGCGTAATTTTGATCTCGCTGGTGCGGTCACCACTGTAAAAATAGGGGTACGCGGCAGGAAAGGGTAGTTTAGTTGGTATAGGGGCTTATGTTCACAGGTTGAGAAAAGTACGGTTGTAGGGAATGAACGGTTTAAAATTACAAAACAGTGCTATATTCTGTTCGCTCAAGAGGTCAAAATGAAATGGTTTTTCTTAAGTGCAAACAGCGGTTTTTAATCGAACATACCAATTTAAATGCAAGTTTTTTTTTCGTGCTTCTTAATTATTATCTTTTTCATACCTTTTCATTGCCTGACAAAAAGAAGAATCAGCATTTTCTATAATGGTTAGCAAAAAGTGTTTAGCTTCTCTCGTTTGTGTTTTATTGTCGTTCAGTTTTCTTTTGCGTTGCGGCTATTTTTGGCGTGCCTGTTAATTTGTAGATGAAATCAATTTATCGGAGTTTTCTTTTTGACAACAACCCCGGTGGGGCCTGGAAACACAGGTGGAATATCAGTTTTTCCTCAACAAACTCGGACAATCAGAACCTTGAAGTGTTTATAGTTCCAATTCTTAGCAGGATCCAGGTTCGTTTTCGATAATCCACCGTAATTATGCAATTGGTATTTAAATTACAATGTCGTTTGAGCGGTGTCTCATGCGTGGTTTGCCTGTGTTTGGATATGGCTCGGGTTTGTGATAAAAGATGACTTTGCCAATCTGCATTTATCTGCTTCTGCCATTCAGGAGATCAAGAAATAACAGAACTATTGATTTTCTTAAATAAGATTAACGGTTTTTTTGTTCAAAAAATCATAAACATTTATTTTGCGAAATCTTACAGGATTGGTTAATCACAACCAATTTTGTCAGTTGCTCTCATTGGGAAGGTTTGGTAAGTATCTCACTCTCCTCGATCATAATCAAGTAAAATGCGAATAAGTTCGAAGTGTAGGCTTCGTTTGGTTTCGTATTTGCCCTTGTTAAAAAAGAACGTGAACGCTGTTGTTGTCAATTTTGAGGTATCAAGCCACTTCGGGTATCCGCCGGCATTGTTTTGGGAGAGCTTTCTGCGACATAAGTTATTAAATGCCGAATGCTTAACGGCGTCTCTGACTCTAAATGGCAAAATTGAGGAGATTTCAGCGCGTAGGACTGTAAAGAATTTCTTTTTTCGACGACGTAAAATCCAATTACAATGTCACCGGTACACCCGTTGCAGCATTGAGCAACAGTTTTTAATTGGCTGTTGTCAGCTAATGCGACGCAAATTAATCCTTATGTGCTATTAAAGGAGATGCCAGTCCACATAAAGGGCGTTTCCCAAAGGCTAACCCGAACAATTTACTTATTCCATGACATGGTTTTGTCTGCCACTTCTCCATCACACCACTTAGTCCACTTAGTTTACTGAATTGATCGGCTTTCAGCTCTGACTCTTCCCCCGGCGTCGTTGATAGGCTGGTCTCGTGAACGTTGACTGAAGAATCTTTAGTTCTGGTAGGTGGGTTGAGTATTAAGCCAATAATAATTAAATAAGACTCTTTTGCCACCTCGACTCCTCGCTCTGTGTTGGTGGGAGAATTTTGGATCAGGCGACCACCGGAGGCATCGAAAACCGGTTCATCCTCTTATAGGAGATTTCGCTTGGATTGATCATTAAAAGCGATAACGCTACATTTTGTCAAGACGTCACACGAAAATTGTTTTCCTCCACAACGCTCATCTTTTTTGCGCGGCTACAACAACATGCCTTTTCGTGTTTGTGAATATTTAAAATAAAATGCGATCATAAAAGTGTTTCTGTTCTGCAACAGTAGTAATGGTAGTAGGTGTAGTGACATTAGTAGTGGTAGTTTGTGTTTAGGCAGTAGAACAAGTAGTAAGTGTAGTGAGTGTTTTAGTGGTAGTAGGTCATTTGATAAACCCAATTCGTCTACTTTCAGTTCAAAATTATCTGGCCCAGAACAATGGTTACCGTCGTGAAAGAACTCACGCGTCACCCTTTTGTGTCCTCAATAGTGACTGGGGCCTATCTCTCTTCGTCGTCATCCTTTTTTTTTTTTCCGCGTCACTCTTACAGACTTTTGATGATGCCCAAGACGCAACAGATACTCCTTCGGCGATACAAACTCTTCAAGTTGGGGTGGTTTCTTTGCAACTAATTATTCTGCCGCTGCTACTGCTGCAATTTCTTCTTTGGTGTGGCTCTCGTATCGTCCTTGAAAATGAGCAACCGGCAGCTTTATGGATGTAGCCGCCAACGTGCGCTGATTTGAGACCAGATCGCCAAAGATTGTAATCCAGATCACTTTCCAGCAACAAGCACCTGTGAACATTCAGTAATTTAAAACGCCCTACGCCAGTTTAACTGTACTGACAACTTTCATTGCTGCCAATTACAACTACTACTGCTTATACACTTTCTGCCCCACAGTAATGGGTAAGATGGCATCCACAGGGAGATTGATTTTCGGGCCTTACAGCTTATCGTAGCGGGAAGTAGAGAAGCCTTGTTTACAGCCAAGGGTTACAAGCACCACTCTGCCTGTAAAGTGGAGACCAATGCCCAGGAGATACCCTTAAGTGTGCAAGACGTCCCCTACACAAAGACCTCCAATTCAAATGCCAGCAACACCGCCAGCGGTCACCCTTACGTGCACATACGCGGCTAAGCGTAGACAAAGTACACAGTTAGTGGGGATAAAACGAAGACCACTATAGACAGTAGGAGATATAGTTCTTTCCGAAGTGAAATATGATAAAGGTGCCATCAAACAAAATGTTAAGATTTATCTTGAATTCTTTGCTCCTCAGGTTCACGGTAGTTCCAACAGGAATCCACGTAATCCAAACACTGCGTAATGCTGAACAATGAGATAATAGGTTAAACAGTGTTAATAGCTTGAAAGTTATTGTTCAAGACATCGTTAATGCCGATACTAAAATGACAATGGCTATTTTTATATGTTTGTTGTGATTCGGAGTGCGTCAATAACTTTAAACAAATAATCCTTTTTATGACATACGCGTCTAAAACGGATAACGAATGAGAACGCAAACCAAAGTATAATCAAAATTGTTCTCTTCATTTATTAATACAAAGGCACAACTTAAAGTCGGCGATCCAATGTTTGTGAGCGGAAATCCGTTCGTGTGCGTTAAAACAAAACGGGGCGTTTCAAGTAACTACAGGGCTCCCCCCTTAGACTCTTCAGACCTTGACCTTCATATCCCGCGCGATGTCCTTATGAAAAACCGGGGCGTTACGTATCTGTATCACTTGAAAACCTATTTGAGAAAAACTAAATAACTGTAAAAAAACACAATTACCATCGCATTTGTAAATAATAATAATAATAAATTCATACAAGATAGAATGAGAATATAATCAAAGGTTTTGATATCTTAAACAATTTATTCATTGATTCAAGTTATCTTGTTGGAGGAACAAGAGAGCCTAAACAGTCAATTGTCCACAAGGGAAGAGTATAATCTCGGTCGTGTTGTCTATCATTCATGGGGTTGGGCGTAACCTCTTTCTTTGATAATGATAAAAAATGTAAAAATAACATTAAAAACTAACTTGACTTGTTTGTTTCTTCACTGGTCTTTCGGAACAATTCAAACGACATGTTCGTAGGGCAGTGGGCGTGGGTAAAAGAAGACGGAAATGTTAGAAAGATCCTCTTTTCTTCGCCATTTCATTGCTGTTGAATAATACTTGCTATAGTATTTCTATAAGGTTTCAAACCTCCAACATGTACAATTCTGTTAGGATATAAAGATCTAGCGAGTGGTTTATTTTAGATTTTTCGTCTTGCCGGTAAGTGTGACGCTGCGTCAACAAAGGATACACATTTGAAAAGATGACATATTATAAGTAACACTAAAGTTTCGAGTAATTATAAGTTCAGACGAAAAGTAACAGCAAAAGAAGTATTATATTAAATGCCTAAATTAATATCGTTATTCGTATTGCATGCATCGGAGATATTTTGAGATAGATTAATGTTTTTAAATAAAATTCAGCTGCATATATGGAGCATCATGCTTACTGGGGAAGAATAACGTCTGCACGTGATCGGCGAGAGAGGTTTTGAGCATGGCTTCTTAACCCTGAACCGTGAGTTGTATCTTCAAAGTTGTCATTTTAACAGCCATCGACTCGACAATCAAGGTCATTCAGTCTAGGCTGTCTGAAAACGGATTATTTTGGAGCCTTCTTTTTCGCTGTCAATTGGCGAAGGGAAACACTACTTTAGGCTGATAAACGTCGAAATGTATCTAGGATTTTTCTCCTGGATGGTGCATTTCATCGATCTCCATGTCGTTTCGCGCGAATCTCCGATGTGTCACTCAATTCTCGAAGATGTTGCGTGTAGCAGATACCTGCTGGAATTGAAGTGCTTGAGTATGATCCTTCCTCACATTTTAGGGGGAAGCATATCAGCTTATTTAAAGCCAAGGGTACATGACAGTTGTATCTTTGAGTGTGTCTTCAATTTGTTGTTCTTAACTATCACTTTCAATAAAACCGAGTAGATAGATCCATATTTAGCAGGTCCCGCAGAACCATTGGCGAGTATAGGGTTGGGGGCTATTAGGTTTATTATCGGCTCGTTTTTATCATGGTCTTCATTAAGAACATGTATTTCCTTATATCCTTTAAAAAGTATCGGAATTGTCACAAAACAACTTTGAAATTAAAAATATCAAATTGTTTAACTATATACATTTTCAAAGGTTAAGAATTGTTTAATTTAGAAATACTTAAATAATTGTGTAGTTTAGTAGTTAGGTTAATTGTGTTTAGCTGTAATAACAAAACTGTAATATAGGGACCTGCATTGTGTCAAGTTTTGAATATCACTTATGTAACGCACGCCATTGGCTGCATGTATAGTTTTTATACATGGTAACTTAACTTGGTTTATATATAATTTTAGATCTGCCCTTTAATCCTCGGCAACGCTTTTGATCTCCACCAGACATTATATTGCTATTCTATTCGTCTATCAATAATAAATCCTCCATCTTATCCTCTCCTGTTCGCTCGATTCTGCTTCAGTTTCACGGTGCATATTCACCCCTATTTTCTCCAGGTCTTCGATCCTACGAGGACATTACATTTGGTGATAGCAGTGTTAAACGTGAAAGATAACGCGTTTTCTTACCTACACGCCCTCTCGCTCTTTTACTGACTTCATCAATATTCCCCCTAGCTGGGCACCACCCCGATCAAGATGCTTTCCAGACCCAACCCTTCGAAGGAGAAACAATCCCCACAACAATATTCTCCCCGCCCGTTATTTACTCCACAAGCTACACTCGCCAACCTTATACAATTCCCCCCTAGCCCCGTAAAACCCACACACTCAGTGCCTGCAACACCAGACTATCAGGCAGCTTTCCCCTCACAACACATCCAACCGCCAACCCTTTAAATGACCGACAATTTCGGCCAATGGATCCCAAACGCCCGTATTTACCTTGAACTAGTTCCAGAAGCTTATTGCAAGCTAGCCCTTCGCGCGCTCCTTGCCCCTGACGTGGCCTACCAAGAAGACGGCCTCGCCTCCTCTCACATTGCCCCATACTGTCAGTATTTGGAAGCCCTAAAGCAGCTGTTCCAGTCTAGTTCGGGCACTACTGACGCCTATTTCAAACTCCTCAATCGCACTCAACGAGATTGAGAGAGCCTGCGCGAAAATTATATCGCTCTTAAACACCTCTCGTTCCAGGCATTCCCGCCTCTGGGCCACGAAGAGTTCACGTTCAGCGTGTTGCTACGTGGAATCCGCGACCCCAACCTCGCACACATTTTCACGAGGAACCCTCCGTCTTACGCTAAGAAGGCAATCGCCTGCGCGTCAGCGGCCCAGCTCCAATTACCCCTTGCTTTAGCAAACCCAATCGGCAATACACCGCAACTGCGAGACCCACCCCCGGCGATCCCCACTCCACCACAACCGACGTTCACGTTTCCAAAATTTGAAGCCCCTCCGCCGAGGTACACACGCCTTTCTCCCAGAAACCCAGATTGCCACTATTGCGCCCAATTTGGCAGAAACGCCAGAGCGTGTGGCCACAACAAAGGTAACTCGAACGTACCTTTATCCGTTCTATCCCAACTTTCAACGAGTTTTAAACCGCTCACCATTACAGGCAGGATGCTGGGTAAGAAGTCTAGCTTCCTAGTAGATACAGGTGCAGCCGTCTCCATCATCAATGAACGAATCCTGCGTGGTTCACGACTTATCCTCTCCCAATTCCCCCAAATACAAGTCGTGGCCGCAAATAACTCTCATCTTACGATTTCCGGTTCTGCTACAATTCCCGTAACTCTCAATGGCCGGACATTCCACCACCGTTTTTTTGTTTCCCCCGAGATCAAGTGGAACGCAATCCTTGGCTGTGATTTCTTGAGGAAAAATGTACGGGCCATGAATTTCTCCAAAACACCCAAATGCCTACTTCTGACCGATGAGAAGGAGACATGCGACCTCAGTGGTGTAGATGTCAGCAACCCTTCCACCAACTGAACCTTCTTCCATTGAGCAGATCCTACCAGACAACATCCCAGAGACCGACCGCCAGTCCCTTTACAAGTCGTTGGTTCCGTTCACAAACGTTTTCACTTGGGCAGACCAGGCCATTGGACGGACCAATGTCGTACAACACCGGATAGACACAGGTTCTGCAATCCCCCAACACCTTCATCCGCGAAGGATACCCTTCCACCTCCGCGACGAACTCAACACAATCGTCGACAACATGCTACAACAAGGCATTATCAAACCCTCGAACTCCCCGTGGGCCGCCCCCGTCACCCTAGTCAAGAAAAAGGACAACTCCCTCAGGCTGTGCATCGACTACAGGCGCCTTAACGCCGTAACAATCAAAGACGCTTTTCCCCTTCCTCGTATGGATGACTTGTTAGCGGTTATGGCGCATCAAAAGTACTTTATATCTCTGGATTTCTCCTCCAGCTACTGGCAGATTGAAGTACACCCTGAAGACCGTGCGAAAACGGCTTTCACACTGCCTAGCGGACTCTTCGAGTTTACCACACTCCCTATGAGCCTCGTCAACGCAACGGCGACGTGCCAACGCTTGATGCAAAGAATACTTCAAGGTTTGTACCCTTCCCGCTGCCTCGTTTATCTAGACGACGTAATAGTGCCACAGTCGAAGAACTATTGCGAAATCAAACAGAGGTGTTTTCGCGGTATGCAGGAGCAGGTTTGACGCTGAACCCCCGGAAATGCGCCTTTCTGCAACCGCAAATCCGCTTCTTCGGTCACATTGTAGGCCGCGACGGTCTCCAAACACACCCCGAAAAGGTCAAGGCCGTGAATGACTGGCCTTTTTCCTCTAATGGCGATGAAGTACGGTCTTTTCTAGGACTAGCCGGCTATTACAGATCCTTTATCCAAACCTACGCCCGCCTTGCCTTCCCGCTAACACGACTAACCGAGAAGTCCCGCCCGTTTTGTTGGACCCCCGACTGTGACCGCGCTTTTTCCTATCTCAAAGAGGCCCTCACCGCTGCCCTAGTCCTCAGCTTCTCCGTACTTACCCATGACGGCCCTCCGTTTATTCTGGACACGGACGCCAGTAGCCATGCCATTGGCGGTGTCCTTGCACAGACCAACGACGATCGCAAGGAACATGTAATCCAATATAATAGCCGCCCCCTCGACAAAGCTGAACAGAACTACAGCGCTACCCGTCGCGAGATGTTGGCACTGGTCTTCTTCACGAAAAGTTTGCCGCCTTCGTGAAAGGTATCGTCCTCCGCAAACAATTGGGCTGATCTGCAATCCAACGACCCCGACATCGGCTTTATTTACAATAGAATGGCCTACGGTTCCACTAAGCCGACAAAGAAACAAATGGCGGGAGAAAGCCATGCATCTCAAACCTTGTGGTCGTTCTGGCATAATCTATCGGTGAGGGACAGAGTCCTCTTCTTCCAGTTCGACCCTAATTCTCCGGTTCGCCTTGTGCTTCCCACAGCCCATGCACGCGCCATCGAACGAGAACTTCACCATCAGCTAGGCCATGTTTGTCAGGGCAAATTTGACAAGGCCGCAAAAGATCGCTTCTGGTGCCTGAACCTCCGACAGGAGATCGGCCTTGTATGCCAGGACTGTGATACCTGTAGACGCATCAAGCATCCCAACCACACCCCTCGTGCACCTCTCCAACCCATCGCTTCAGGCTATCCCAATCAGCGGCTTGGAGTGGATATCGTCGGCCCCTTCCCTCAATCCCGGACTGGTAACCGGTACCTGCTCGTCATGGTCGATTTCTTTTCTAAATGGGCCGAAGCCGAACCACTACCTGACCAGACAGCTTCCTCCGTCGCCGATGCCATCGTACGCGCCTGGGTTACTAGGTTTGGCGTCCCAGACTGTATCCACTCTGACCAAGGGTCCAACTTCGAAAGCAACCTGGTCCACGACCTGTGTAACAAACTCGGCATCATCAAAACCAGGACAACGCCATGCCACCCTCAAGGTAATGGCCAAACGGAAAGGACCAACAAATCTCTCCTGTCCCTCCTGCGTGCTTTCATTGACACCTCGAATAACGATCTGTGGGACACCCTAATCCCTCACTGCCTCCTGGCGTATCGGAGCACGGTTCACCAATCAACTGGGTAAACCCCCGCTATGATGACCTACGGCCGAGAACTACAACTTCCACTTGATGCCAACCCACCACTCACGCAACCCTAGTACCCCTCCCCTTCGTCATACGTCTCCCGGCTGATCGACATCCAGCAGGAATGCCAGCGCTTAGCCCGCGCACATCTACGTCACGCCCAAGTCATCCAATCGCGGTCATATGACCGCCAAGGCCACGGCTCTCCATTCCAGCCTGGGGATATCGTATGGCTCAGCAGCCCAAACGCTCCCCGAGGCATATCCAGCAAATTTCACGACCCATGGAGCGGTCCCTTCTCGGTCGTCCAGAGCCTCCCTAACAATGTATACCGTATCCGCTCGGACGATAACCCGGCTACACTCATAGTCCACTTCAATCGGCTGAAGGCGGGACATACACCACAACCCTCCGACCGACCTGCCCTCATCCCTAGTGACGATATCCCTATATCCCACACCATCGAACTGTCTTCCTCCAGCCACTGAGGACAGTGGCTTTGTGGAGGGAGGGCTCTGTAACGCACGCCACTGGCTGCATGTATAGTTTTTATACACTGGTAACTAAACTTGGTTTATATATCATTTTAGGTCTGCCCTTTAATCCTCGGCAACGCTTCTGATCTCCACCAGACATTATATTGCTATTCTATTCGTCTATCAATAATAAATCCTCCATCACATCCTCTCCTGTTCGCTCGATTCTGCCTCAGTTTCACGGTGCATATTCACCCCTATTTTCTCCAGGCCTTCGATCCTACGAAGACATTACACTTACACTGGTTAACGGAAGTAGAAGTATGATTATAAATCGTGTTTATGCGAGAACCATTCCTGGTATCATCAAGGTTGCCATTTGCATATGTTTTTTTATAGCCTTCTACGCTGCCTATATTTTGAACCTTCTTGAGACGATAAAACTGAATTGGCCAGAAATGGTAAAAGCTGTTACTTTTCCGATAATATTAACAGAATTTGTTGTCATCGTGTATCCTTGCTCCAATCGCGTTGTATCCTGGGAGTTTGCTGGAAATTCGCGTCGACAAGATAAATTATCGTCTGTTATTCTTGTTATATTTCCCTTTGCACCTTTTGTGTTTTTGGCATAAGTAATACCGCGATATTGAATATTTCTTTCAGTTTTTCTAGATGCTTATGTTATTTGCTACTTGGATTTGACATATAACACTCGCACAGGGCGTTTCACACAGCCCAGCCAGCAAAAGAAAAAGATTATGATGAAAAACTCACCTTTTGGTCCGATAGCCAACAATTAGAAAACTCACCGCAGTCAACCTCCCCAAGTAATCTGAATCCGGGAACCTCTGCTCAATAGGAAACGGTTATCATGACCTGCACCTTAAATGTGCCTTCTAATTAACTCCGTAATTTATTGCCAGGAGATAAAAATATTTGTTTTAACTGTGCAATGCTTATAACATCCCGCTTTGCTTAATGAATGTACTCTTATCAATTATGGTGTAAGTACAAGGAGTCCAAGTTTTTTCTTTCTGTATGTTTTGGTTATAAAAGGGCTGTGTCGATCTAGTATGTTCAGCGTGGTTATGGTGTTGCACATGCAGTATAAAAGACCCACGTTTATTGGTCTTTCTTATCTAAATTTTACGCATGTTCCGAACATTTCTGTGCTTAGATTCGCAACTCGATTTTGTAAACATAAGATCTACAGTCTTTTTTTGAGGTGACTATTTTAGATGGGAACTTAAGTGTTCATCGCAATTTGCCTTTGTTGGTGCTTGCATTATATGTTTGGCCGTTGTTCCGGTTCTAAGTGTCCACGGTGAATACTCAGAAACTTGTCAGTCGAAATCGGGTTTCATTTGGAAACCACAGACAAAAATGCGATGGGACGATGCTGGCTATTTGATCACGTCCTGGTTGCTAAGCTTGTGTGGAGGTCGCTGATGATCGTTGAAACACGATTCTTAGAATCTTAGTCGAAAATCCAACGGATCGGTAAAAGTATGGTTGAGAAAATCGCTTTTGGTTGCAATGGGTATCCTTTAATAAAGAAAACATTTTTTTTAACATTTAAGAGTTAATATTAGAAATTTAAACATGGTCACAACCCATTATAATAATAACAAGGGTAATAGTTTGATCAACGTCACGAGGGTGAAAACTGTTGTCGTTGAAATATATTTTCCGTTAAAAAATCACAATGAACTGGTCCAACCGGGCAAGGGTGATGGATTACGACAAAAAGTCAAAAGATTTCCCTCGCATATGATTACTTAAGTTTAAAACGTGAAATTCTAGGTGAAGAAAAAACATCACTACAAAGTATTTACAAGAATCGTCCATAATTTTAGAAAAAATGATTTTAGGGAATCATAACACTTTGAGGAACCGAATCTTGATGTTTACCCCACCGTTCCGAGGATTGACCTTGAGCTTTCTTGTCGGTGCTTGCAATGGAATCTGGAAGAAAAATCGGTTCGATTAAAACGCCATGCAGGTGTGAATAAGTGAAATATGGATTATACTATCGTCAAGAAACATCACCAGAATATCGACGATCAACGCGACCTTCCAATTAACAAGCAACCTGTTCACGGTTTTGCGACCTTAACTCACTCTCTCTATCTGTAAACTCGGCGTTCGAAGTTACATTACGTTTTGCCACAAAGTAGACCGTTAAAAACACAAAAAGTCGGCAAATCGAGACGGGGTTTGGTGTAAAACAAACTTGGCTAAGCCAAAATGTCTTACTAATCGGTCAAGCACTTAAGGAAATATGAAGGGACAAGTGACATCATTTGAGTGGTCGAGTATCTCGCAGAGGCGCCAGATGTTGTTAATGGCGAGCCAACAGTCCAGTGGCAGAATGTGAAAAAAAACAACGAAGAAAAAAAAAGAAAATTTGTTGAAGAAGTTGTTTATTAATTCTCAGTCACGTTATAGCCACCTGGTCGTATAACAATAAGTTCTATGTCGAACACACCAAGGCAAATATGGAAGTCAATTTATCTCTTCATGGAATCTTCGAAAACTCAGTCGCAACCAATTTTTGCTCAACAATAAAACATTTGTTAACTAAGCTGTTTGTTTATACTTTTTCAACCAGTCGCTTTGAAACAACCGTGCCAACCTTTCGAAGGCATAGACGTATCCCATTTAAAAATGCGAAATTATTTCTTTCACTTTTGTGTCGACGCTTGGGAAACGCCGTCGCCAGAGACTTGTCTGGCACCTCTTCCAAGTCCACGAATCCTCCTTGGTCTCCTCTCTATTTCTGGTAACCTTGACACTTTCGCTTAGGAAACGCTGTCGCCAGAGGCTTGTCTGGCACCTCTTCCAAGTCCACGAATCCT